>OY821519.1:88145668-88500668 GCA_963682025.1 Cordilura impudica | reverse complement strand
TTTTTGTATATATAAACGCACACGTGCACAAGCCAAAAAAAAAACAAGCAAAAAAAGTTGGTATGCATCGCTGATAAACAAAAATATAATTATGTATATTTAAATGTATGCTCATTGCATTTAATTATTGTTTTCAATGAAAAAAGCACGAAAATACCTAAAATTTTTGTTAATTATCGTATTAATTTATTAATTTGTTAATTGTAAAAAATCTGGCCATTATAAGTTGTAATCTAGCATTTTTTTGTCTTTTAGTGTTGACAACCTTGGTTGTGATATTGTGTTTAAAACGCGGGTGGAGGGCATCAAATATTCGGCACAGACGAATGTAATACTCTTATTTGTTTTAAATAATTTTCTACGTCAAGAATAAAGTAATGAGGCAACAAACTATAAAATGAACTGGCAGTCATCCATGATTGGCGCTCCAATACCCTGGAAGGTTGTTTCTGTTGCATCCTTTCTTAGATGTTGATTTAATGATCGGTTAATAAAAAATGACGTGATCAAAAAACAAAAGACGCAATAATGTTATTCGGTATTTAGAAACATTAAAGCCAGGAGCAATATTCTCTTTTTTTTGAAATTAAAGTTCTTGAAGGCATGTTTTTCCACCACATACTCGCCTTATCAGCATTGAATACTTAATTTGATAAATATTAATGCGCTTTGATCATGCTGTGGAATATTTTGGGGGTGAGAAATTCTAAGTCAGGGTGAAAATACTAGACGAGTATAGTAAAAATTCCAAAGGGTTTGGCGATGCCAAGCCAAACTTTTTTATGGCTATTTATATTTACTAGCAAATTCCAGTGCTCGAAATTCGAGTGCAATTTCAAGTCAGCTTTATTTTTCAACTTAGCCAATTCACAAACCAACACTTTTTGGTTTAATAAACCCACATATAGCATTGTACAATTTTATGTATGTGTTACTAGCAATTTTAAATGCAATTTACTCAAAATAAATGAAAAAATTTAAAAATATGTAAATCTGGTTAACAGCTAAAAAGAAATATCAAAATTGGGATAAAACGGTAGAACAAAACATCTGTTACAAGAAATCGCCTAGCCTATTAATATTATAGATACCCTCTACCACTAGCTGGTTAAAATTATTTGACTTAGATCCATCTTTTATTATACCGATCGACTCAGAATCACTTTCTGAACGCTATTGAAATTGGTTAAAATCGGTGCTTATTCAGACCTGGTCCCCATAAAAATGTCCCCCGTGAGACCGAATTAAATTGCCATAAGGCCCAGATTATCATAAAGATCTTGGTATACTTGGTTTGTTTGAGTGTGTTACACCCATTAATCAGTAGTACAAAAAAACCAAACCTACAGGAGCAATATCTCTCTTGATTTTGAAGTCGATACAAAATTTTTATTTTGGTTCCAATGGTGATCACTTTTTGTTTTAACAGCATTCTGTTTCGTCACTTGTCATTTTTTGTTGGTCGCAAATTGCAATATATAATTGATTTAAGCTATAAGTATGGTTTAAAAAAAAGCTTTCTCACTGTGTTATGTATTCTCCTCGATTTCAATTTATTTAAATTATTTAGAAAATAAACTACAAAAATACAAAAACTTTTCTCTCTTTTTTCAAATATTTTTAAAATAAAATAAAAATAAAATTCTTTCATAAACTTTTGATAATTTTAATTTCTCACGACGTCATTGTTGGGAAAGAATGACATCAAAAACTTATATATCATAAACTACTTTTCAAATTTTATTTACGGGAAGAAACCATTTTCAAAATTAAAACAAAGACGACTTTTGAAATTTTATTTACAGGAATTAACCTTTTTTTAAATTACTATATTAAATAAGTGTACGAAGTTAGCCCCCATTTTTGGAAATACAATTTTTTGAAGATTATTCTGAATTGTTCTAGGATTGTTCTACAATGTTCCAAAACGATGAGTTTCTAAAATATAATTTGTACCGGTAAAAAGAAAAGAACGAATTTTAAACTTTGACTCCCACTTTTGGAAAACAAAAAATTGGCGGTTGTTCTAGGTTGTTCTAAACATTGTTCCAAACTAGATATGCCGCAAACCGTAACGTATTTTGTATTTATACCCTATACCACTATGTGGTTTGGGTATAATGACTTTGTGCTGCTGTTTGTAACTATCAAAAATATTTGACCTAGACCCATCTTTTATTATACCGATCGACTCAGAATCACTTTCTGAGTCGATTTAGCGATGTCCGTCCGTCCGTCTGTGTGCCCATGTAAAGCTTTTAATCAAACTACAGGTCGCAAATATTAATATATTTTGATGAAATTTGGTATATAAGCTTTCATCGGCCGTAGTATGAACGCTGTTGAAATTGGTGAGATTCCGTCCATGTTCAGACCTAGCCCACATACAAATGACCCCTATGAAACCGACATAAATTGCCATAAGATCCAAATTATAATATAGATCTCAGTCAAATTGGGTTTGTATGTGTTTATTATATCCATTAATCAGTAGTCCAAAAATAATCCCTATAGGACAATTCTTAGTCATAGGCCCCATATAAGCTGCTTCCCGATCTTCACTTCAATCTATCAAAAAACAAAAATATTGCTCAGATTTTTCTCAAATTTGGTTTGTATATATTTTTTTTTGAAAATATAGGTGACTTTGCCAAATATGGTCGGGATCGATCCATTTTTCGACCTAGTCCCCATATAAATATAGCACCCGATATGAACTTTTTCATATTTGCAGCAAAAAAATTAATAACAATGTCACCCATATTTGGTCAATGCTTATTTTCTATATTCAAATAGTTCGACCGAAGAGATAGGGTCTCTAAACCATCGTATGGGGTATCGTATAGTCGGTCTAGACCGACTATAATTTTCTTACTTATTTTTTGTTGTTTTTTTTTTGTGATTTTCGTATTTTTTCTTTTTTTTTTGTGATTTTTGTATATTTTGTGTTATATTTGTTTGTTTTTTGTGATTTTTGTATTTTTTTTTTGTTTTTTTTGGTGATTTTGGTATATTTTATGTTTATGTGTATGTTTTAATGTTTTTTGTGTTTTTTTGTAATAACTATACTATATATATTTTATATTCAGGTGCCATTCATGATTCCTTGTATGAAAGAAATTTTGGAATCGGTACGTTAACTTTTGTGCTGCATAAAAATATTGATATCGTTCAGTAACGTTGATATCGCGGTAAAAAGTTTGTCGTTCTGATTTGCATACTTTACGGTTTGCGACATACTTATCTAGTTTGGAGCAATGTTTATCTAGTTTGGAACAATGTTTTTCCCCAAAAGTGGGGGCCAAAGTTTAAAATTGGATTTTTTTTTTGGATTTACAGGTACAAATTGTATTTTAGAAACTCATCGTTTTGGAACTTTGTAGAACAATCCTAGAACAATTCAGAACAATCTTAAAAAAAATTGTGTTTCCAAAAATGGGGGGCTAACTTCGTACAAATACATATATTAAATGTTGGAAAAAAATTACTTTATAAGAAAATCGCGTTATAGGAGTACCTCGTTGTGGGAAAATTTCCATATTTTGCGAAACTCGTTTTAGTGAAACCGTTATATGGAAGTACCGCGTTGTGGGAGTGGTTATTTTTCTACATACTGGTAATCATTGGTTTTGCTGATTAGCGAACAACAAATTTCATTAAAATAATTCTTATTAATTGCTGTGAAATTAAAAAAAATTCTTCCTAATTGAATATAAACCTACAGATATGTTAAAGTTCATTCATGTATTAAAGTTCATTGAAATAGTTCATAACTGCTAGTATTTTTATTAATTAACTAATTATAAAAAATAAACTAACAAAATAACATTTAGCTGAATTGACGACTTATTGATTAACGTAAACCCATCAGCACGGGGAACACCTTTTGTTGCTGTGATTGATTTATATTTAAACATTTAGAAGTATGTTAATATGTATTTAAATGAAATTTTTTTTTAAATTGCGTGTGATTTTTTGTTAAAGACGAAACAGCTGTGGCTCTAGTTAAAATAAAATAGACAACAATAGAAAATACTTAAATTAAAAGTATAATAAAGAAAGACATGTGAACAAATATCTACAAAGATAAATAATTGCAGATTTGTTTTTAGATAATAAGAATCAAAAAAGAATCATGAATTATCATTTAAAGCAGAGCAATGAATTTTGAAACCCACAATATTTATTTATTTAATATTTTATTTGATGAGTTTTTGAAATAAATTTAATTTAGAGCGATTGAAACAATAATTATTCATTAAAGACGCCCATGCTCTGACATTTATTATTTTTTGTTGGAAGTTAGAACGTATTATTAATTTTATTGAACGTTTGTTACAATTTGGTGGAATTTTGAAATTATCCGATTTGGTAGGGTTATGATATTTTTAAATAAAAGAAGTAAAAATATTATGGTAGGTCTAGACCGAGTATACAATACCCTTTAGCAGACATTTAGAGACCCTTTCCTTTAGGGCCAACTAATTGGATATAGAAAATAAGCATAAAGCAATTTGGGTGGCATCGTTATTAATTTTTATACCCATATAGGACAATTTTTAAACCCTATAGGAAAATTCTTACTCATAATCCCGCAAATAAAGGTGATTCCTTATCTTCACTTAAATATCAAATAGCAAAACTATTCCACAGAGTTTTCTCAAATTTGGTTTGTATATATTTTTTAAAAAATATGTGTCTTTACCAAATATGGTCAGGATCGGTCCATTTTTCGACCTAGTCCCCATATAAATACAGTACTTGATATGCACTTTTTCATATCTGCAGCCAAAAAAATTAATAATGAACTAAAATTTGGTTTATGCTTATTTTCTATATCCAATTAGTTGGACCGAAGAGATTGGATCTCCAACCCACGGTATAAGGTGTCTTATAGTCTCTAGACCGACTAAAATTTTCTTACTTGTTTTTAATTACTCTATGTACACATGCATTGAATAACTTTTATTTACTTAATTTGTGCCTTAGTACGTTCCGCCGCACAGTGGACCATATTTTGAGAAGGCGGCCAAAAATCTTTTTTTTTTTTTGTTACCGATTTTAAAGTTATGTTATTCATTTGAAAGTAACTACTAGTAAACCTCGGGAGCCAAAAAATTGCGACTCTATCTCAAATATATCAAAGCGAACAGGGTCTTCGAAAATGGGCTTTACCAGTATTTTGCTAAAATTAAAAATTTTATTGTAAATTTTTATATTTGAATGACTGTAACTTTTTTGATTTAAAAGATTTTGAAGTGAAATAAATTTTGTATAATTTTGTGGCTTCAATACTATTAATGTTAAAAATTAAAATCACTGAGTCATTCCGAAATTTAAAAAAAAAAAATTTTAAAAAAGGTCAAAATTTTCAGAAAATCTCCTACTTAATAGAGCATAACTCCTGCCAGTCAAAAGCAGTTAGAAAAAGTCTTGCACTCTTCTATAGTCCGAACCCTCCCCTATACTCCTATACCCCATTATATACTCGCCAGTTTCCTCCCGTGTGCACCAGAACAATTTTTCTGACCCAAGGTTAGATATTTTCTGCAAAATTTATGAATACAAAAGTTGTCCACTATGTGGTTAGGATATATTAAGTTTGAGATGATGTTTGTAACTGCCAAAAATATTGGACCTTTATCCATCTTTTATTATACGGATCGACTCAAAAACACTTTCTGAGTCGATTAAACGATGTCCGTCCATCCGTCTGACTGTTATGAATACAAAAGTTTGTCGTACCGGTGCACCGCGGTGTATTTTTTGCGTGTCGGTAGAGTTGTCAGGAGTTGTGATATACTTAAAAAAAAGGGTTGAGATATAATGCGCTTAATTGTTACAGGTACATTTACATAGGTATCTTTCAAAAACATTAATAGTCTGAATTAGAGTTATATAGTTTAAATACCTGAAAAATGGGAAACAATTTAAATAACAGGTAAATGGTAAAAAAAAACTATGAGCAGGTATGCTTCACCTTTTAAAAGGGGTTAGGGTGTGGGTTTTTTATGCTTCTAAAAGTGGTAATAAAAGATAAAAATTTGTAAATGGTAAAAAAACTATTGCGACATAGCCCTTTAAGATATGAGCAGGTATGCTTCACCTTTTAAAAGAGGTTAGGGTGTCGGTTTTTTATGCTTCTAAAAGTGTTAATAAAAGATAAAAATTTTTATTTTACATAATTGCAAGAAAGAGTATTTATAATAATGTTTCCACAATTATTATTCATTACAATTTGTGCAATGGCTAAGTACTGTTACAGAGATCTGGCAGATATTTATTTTCAACGAAATGATGTAGACGATGTAATTTTGCACATAGTGAGCAACTACTTCTTTAAGAATTGTAACCTAGAACACGTTGAAATGCACAAAGGAAAATTTACTAATTTTGCATCGAATTTGAAAAGACGGTACATTGAATGCTCTCATAGCAACGTAACGTACAAACGTTACCAAGACTGGTTAATAAAGGAACTTAATTTTGAAAGTGCATCTGTAACTGCCAACGAAAGTGGAAAAAAGGGTCGACCAGCACAACCAAGTGACGGATGTAGTGAAAGATCTCGAAGGCGCAAGCTGGAGAATATCAATGAAGAAATTTCTCAAAGAATTATTAAGGATGATTCATTTTGGCACCAAATTCAACCAACCCAAAATAAAAAAAATAAAATTTAAATAATTGAAAAAATAGTAGAAGCGAGCCCCAGACGCACAAAGATGATTTTGAAAAGCATTCCTACACCAATTAAAGATAAGAAATTTACGCCGGAAGAAGCGTTCGCCCTATTTTTGGATTTTAAATTGACCAAAAATCAAGATAAGGAATTGTGGAAGCGAACCAATGAAAATAATTGTGGGATTTTTCCAGACTATCGGGATTTAGTTTCTGCCAAAAAAGAATGCTTACCTTCACAATCTGCTATTATTGTCACTTCAACATCAGCAGAAATAAAATTGCAAGATCTCCTTGAACATACTGCAGAACGATTGCAAAATACTCTTGATACTGATCATTTAAAAAAATTGGTAATGGCAGCATTACTTTAATTTATAAATGGGGATGTGATGGATCATCTGATCAGAAACAATACAATCAATTTAATGCCGAAAATTCATCAGATGCTAATTTATTTATGGTATCTTTCGTTCCATTGCGCTTAACAAAAAGGTATAGCGTCTTAGAGCCGTCAACTAGTAGAGCAACAGAAATTGATACATGGAAAAATGAAATTCCTTCTTCAACAAAGTATTGCAGACTAATAAAATTTGCTTTCAAAAACGAAACCAAAGATGTCATAACTGAAGAAGTTCAAAAAATAAAAGATCAAATTAAGGAACTTCAACCAGTAATATTTAAATTTGATGACCAGGACATTGAAGTACATTTTAAAATGTGTCCCACAATGATTGATGAAAAAGTTGCACAAGCTTTAATAGGAACAAAGTCAACGTCAAGCTGCATTATATGCCAAAAGGCATCAAGTCAATTAAGCCAACCCCCACTAGACGACGATAGTTTTAAGGAAGCCTACGAATTTGGAATGTCCCCTCTTCATGCTAGAATACGTTTCATGGAGCATATTCTTAAATTGGGTTATGATTTTGAATTTGGTCCGTTAGGCGAAACAGTGAGAAAAAACAAAGAAAATGAAGAAAAAAGAAAGCAAAGAAAAACTAATTCAACAAAAATATCTACAGCTGGGCCTCGTAATCGACCAACCAAAACAAGGGGAAGGAAACACAATTGATGGAAATACTGCAAGTAGATTTTTTTCCGATCCGGAAACTGCAGCATCTATCACGATTCAAAATCATATTACAAGTTCTAGCATGCAGCAGAAAGATAAATGCAAAAAAATTTGGAGAGTACGCCATTAAAACAGTTATACTTTATAATGAAAAATATTCTTGGAGATATATGCCATTGTTGCATTAACGCAGATTATATAGAATATTAATAAAACGCGTGTGTTTTCAATGTACAAAGTCTAACATGTATATTTAAGAAAAAAAGTGTTGAAGAAAAAAAGGAAGTTAAAAAATGTAATGTCAATTAGTATGACAAATAGCAATACGTTGAGATATAGAGAAGTAAAATAATTGCAGGGTTGCATGTTTAGTTACATAGTTGATATTGCAACAGTTCATAAAATTTTGTATCATGGGGAATAAACAATTCAAACAATATGCTACCAATAGGAGATCTATTTGAGATCTTTCTATAAGCGCAAGAACAGAGGAACAAATACTATAGATTCTTTCGAGAGCACAACACAAGGAAAATGTCCAGATGTTGTACTAATGAAGACCTTACCACTATTTTGTTGTGCACTTTAGATCCATATATGTCCAACATTCGTCAAAAATGGAAAACTACTTCTATTGAATTAGACGAAGAAGCTAAACAACTTCTAGAAGATGAAAATCAAGGCTATTTAGAAGAAATTTTTACTAAAATTGGTTGATTTAAAGTACTTTTTCATTACACTAAAAATAAGTTACACTTTTTTTTTAAGTAGTTAAAAAATTTCCTTGATTTATAAATTATATATGTCTTGTAAATTTTCAATAAAAATTGTTATATTTCATAAATTTACCATAAAATTGATATAGAAAAGACAATAAAAAAATTTAACTTAAGCAAAAACATACGAGTTTTTCATTGAAACTTCTCTATCTTGAACCAATATAAGGTAACTTTTACGTTCGCTGCTTAATAAATTATATTTTAAGTCGGGACCTTTCCAAAAAAAAAAAAACAACCTTTGGCCCTTGTGCACATTAGGACTATAAAGTTTATGGGGGCCAAAGTTTGGCATTTTCTGAAAAAATTAACATAAAAAATTGTTAAAAAGTATTAGTTGTAAAATTAACTGAAAAAATAACACATTATATTAAAAAAAACCTTTTTTTACCTTTTAACACTTTACTTTTGTTCTAAAATTCAACTACAAATGAAAATGTGTTTTAAACCCTCCGTAACTTTTTTTATTTTCGGTCGAGAATTACGTTTTATAGCAAAACTTAAAGGCTAAAGTCTCACCTACCAAACAAAAAAAAAAACCGCATATCAAAATACCAATCCAATCAAAAGTTATAGATTTTTGACCGCCTTCTCGACAAATGGTCCACTGTGCGCCGGCATCTTAGCTAATTCCACCATTTTGCTGCTGTCAGACATTTTGAATATATTTTTCACAATATTGTTAAAAATTGTCATTCTTAAATGAATCCCCAACGTAATGACTCACTTTTGAAAAATTGTAAATTTTCACAGTTTTCAAATAAAAACCTAAAACTACTTTTTTAAATTCAAATTTGGAGTAAGAAGTTAAATTGAAAACATATTTTCAGAGAGAGATCGTTTAGTATTCTTCTTATTTTGCGAAATAACGACTTAAGTTGGTTTAGGCAATAATGGAAAAATAGTTGTTGTAATTATATTGAGTTAAATTAACGTCAAAAAATTATTAGTTAGGATATTATGCCAAAATAATCATTTAAAAATTCCATAAACTAGTTAATCATTTATTGTTCGGTTTAAGATCACGTATATATTTTTCTAATGAAAGATAGGTAATAATTTTTGTAATGTAGGAGAAATATTGGAAAAAAAATTGAAGACAGCGCTAGATGGAGTAGCTACTTTCGAACAAAGCGAAACTCATAAACTATAAACTATAAGAATTTTGATGGATAATCGTCATCCTAAAAAAGACAAAAACATAAATAAAATTACAGCAAACTAGATTTAGACACGCTAACACGATGCCACTAACAACTCAATTTCGTCCTAACTCGAGTTAAGCCATTATGGTTTGTGGTCACTAATACAAGAATAGGCAACAGCCATAGTGCAATTGAAGTGCAACTATTTTTTTTATATATTGGGCCTGCTAAAAGGAAAGTACCTTAAATATTAAAAAAAAGTTTTTTCGACTAATATTTAAATTAAAAAAATGTGGAAAAAATCGAAAGAAGCCAGGCGATTTTTTAAATTTTTATCATATAATTTTTGGCCGAAGTTCACATTTAATAATCACATTACGCACATAGTGTAACGTATCGTATATTTGGCCAAAACCAACTTTAGCCATATTAATTTTTTTTATAAATATAAATGTCTAGAATAATGACATTAATTCCTATCTAGAGCAAATTGTTTTTATGGATCTTTTTATGAAACAAGTGTTGCATTTAGAATATATCTCGAGCTAGAAACAACCTATCTCGTAACTAAAGCCATGTGTACATAGATAATAAAAAAATCCACAAATTAAGCCAACATTGTTTTCATATCAAATTAGTACCTTAAATCTTTGGTCACAAACGATAACCGCCTAAGTCGACTTAAGAACGATTTGAGATAAGTATGCTATCATGTTCTACTAAAAACGCTTTATATTTCTCTGAAATCCACATTTCTCAAACACTGTTTATTAAAAAGTTCTTAATGAAAAAATACTGACCTAAGTCGTAATGAAGCCCCATTGCATTTATATAAAAGTTTCTCGAAAGCATGTTTTTCGACTTATGCGGTTAATGCTTGTGACCACAGAAATATTAAAAAAAATTTTTTTCGACTAAAATTTTAAATTAAAAAATGTGGAAAAAATCGAAAGAAGCTAGGCGATTTTTTAAATTTTTATCATATAATTTTTGACCGAAGTTCACATTTAATAATCACATTACGCACATAGTGTAACGTATCGTATATTTGACCAAAACCAACTTTAGCCATATTAATTTTTTTTTATAAATATAAATGTCTAGAATAATGACATTAATTCCTATCTAGAGCGAATTGTTTTTATGGATCTTTTTATAAAACAAGTATTGTTGGCGATTAAAATACAAAATAATAATAATAAATTTTGCTATTTTTTGTTCTTTTTTTTTTGTAAAATATTATATTTTTTCTTGAAACATACAGACATACATACATATATGTAAGCTGATAATTAATGGTGAATAATAATTTGTTTATGTTTTGTATTAAAGTTATAACGTTATGCCTATTTTAAAATTTGAAGGTTCTTCGGTCTTTGAAATGTCTTAATATAGATTTAATGTAAAAATGTTGTACTTGTACATATGAAACATGTGCGTGGACGTTCTTTGGCATATTTAAGTTTTGTTGTTTTAAATATCATTCAATTTGCCCTATTATTTTCACATATTCGGCATGTTTAGAAAACATTAAATTTAGAACATAGCATGTTTCTTTATATTACTTTAATTTTTTTTCATTTATAGCGAATAGATTAATGGCTTTCCTTGTACCAACTAAGACCCTTTTTCGAAACCCTGATATAGGCTTTCATCGTATATCGACTATGAGTTTCTTACTTGGTTCTTTATTAGTTAAGTAATTGAAAGTATCATTCTCTAAGGCAATTTAAGGGAAACTGAAGAAATGGTCTTTGCTTATTAGCGTAGATTGTAGTATTAATAAAAATGTTTAAGTTTCTTTTTTGAAATTAATTCTAAAGATATGCGCCAGCTTCTGTTTAGAGAAGCATATAAAGAGTGTTAGTAAAGGGGGCACCCAGCTTACAATATTTGTTGTTGTTTTAACGATTTTCATCGATTAAATTTTTAGAATATAATGACTTTGTGCTGATGTTTATAACCACCATAAATATTTGACCCAGACCCTTCTTTTATTATACCGCTCGACTCAGAATCACTTTCTATGTCAATTTAGCGATGTCCGTCTGTCCGTCCATCCTTCTGTCTGGTCTGCGTCCACGTAAACTTTGTAATCAAACTACAGGACGCAAATATGAATATATTTTAATGAAGTTTTGTATATGTATAGTAAATACTTCTATAGGCTGTTGAATGCTATTGAAATCGGTACATTTTCAGACTTAGTCCCATATAAGATTGACTGAGACTCCCATAAGATCCAAATTATCATATAGATCCTGGACAAATTTGGTTTGTTTGTGGTTATTACATAAATAATAAACCCTATAGAACAATTCTTAGTCATAGGCCGCATATAAAGCTGCTTTCCGATCTTCACGTAAACGTATCAAAAACAATAATATTGCATAGATTTTTCTCAAATTTGGTTTGTACATGTTGTTGGGAGAAAGAAGTGACTTCACCAAATATATGGTCAGGCTCGGTACATTTTTCTGCCTGGTCCCCATATAAATATAGCATCCGATATGTACTTTTTCAAACCTGCAGGCAAACTAATTAATAAAAATTCTGAGTGTATTTTTTTGGTTCGTGCTTATTTTTTATTCTCAATATTTTGGACCTAAGGCCAATTCTAGAAACTCATGTCATAGGCTACCGCGTAGTCGGTCCAGACCGACTATAATTTTCTAACTTGTTTTCTTTTAAAATTTATTAAACAAACCTATTTACCCAAGACCAGGCAGAAAAATGGACCGATAAAATGGACATATAAAAAAGCAGCTTTTATAAAAAAGTAGTTTTTGTTAGAAAAGTATCTTTAATTAAAAAATTAAATTTTGTTATAACAGTACCTTTTATTAAAAAAATACCTTTTATTAAAAAAGTACCTTTTATTAAAAAAGTACCTTTTATTAAAAAATACCTTTTATTAAAAAAGTACCTTTTATTAAAAACGTACCTTTTACAAAAAGTACCTTTTATTAAAAAAGTACCTTTTACTAAAAAAGCACCTTTTATAAAAAAGTGCCTTTTATAAAAAAGTACCTTTTATAAAAAGTACCTTTTATAAAAAAGTACCTTTTATACAAAGTACCTTTTATAAAAAAGTACCTTTTAATAAAAAGGTACCTTTTATTCAATGAATCTTTTTTATTAAAAAAAGGACTTTTTATTAAAAAAAAACAACTTTTATTTAAAAAGTACCTTTTATTAAACACCTCATTTTCTTCAACAAGTAAAAAAATTATAGTCGGTCTAGGCCGACTACACGATACCCAATACCATGAGTTTAGTAACGCTATATCATAGATCCAACTAATTACGTATAGAAAATAACTATAAACAAACTTTGAGTGGCATTGTTATTAATTTTTTTTTGTCTTCGGATATGAAAAAGTTCATATCGGATGCTATATTTATATGGGAGCTTGGTCTGTCCTGACCGTATTTGGTAAAGCCACTTATTTTTTTTTTTTTTTTGCAAAAAATATACAAACCAAAGCTGAGAAAAATCTGTGCAGTATTTTTGTTTTTTGACAGTTTTAAGTGAAGATCGGGAATCAGCTTCATATGGGGGCTATAACTAAGTGCTGTCCTACGGGGTTTATTTTTCGACTACTGGTAAATGGATGTAATAAACATACACAAGCCCAATTTGACCGAAATCTATATGATAATTTGGATATTATGCCATTTTTAGTCGATCTCATAGGGGTCATATGTCTGGAGACTAGATC
Organism: Cordilura impudica; assembly: GCA_963682025.1. Classification (NCBI taxonomy): domain Eukaryota; kingdom Metazoa; phylum Arthropoda; class Insecta; order Diptera; family Scathophagidae; genus Cordilura; species Cordilura impudica. The sequence goes on along the minus strand of OY821519.1, from coordinate 88,487,272 downwards.
TGGACATGAACCGATTTTTATAGCCAAGGGGATCTAACGTGCTAAAATTCATCTCAATACATTTATATTTGCGACCTGTAGTTTGATTACAAAGTTTACATGGACGTGTGTCCGGAAAGACAGAAGGATGGACGGACAGACGGGCGGAAGTCGCTAATTCGATTCAGATTATGATCAAAACAATGAATGGCGGGCTTGGTCGAAAATTTTTGGTAGTTACAAACATCACTACTAAGTCATTATACTATGACCACATAGCGGTATAAGGTACAAAAAAGTAGCATGTTATTAAAAAAAGTAATTTTTATTAAAAAAGTAAATTTTATTAAAAATTTACCTTTCAAAAGTACCTTTTATAAAAAGGTGGCTTTAATTAAAAAATTACCTTTTATTAAAAAAGTAGCTTTTATTTAAAAAGTATCCTTTATTAAAAAGTACCTATTATTAAAAAAGTACCTTTTATTAAAGAAGTACCTTTTATTAAAAATGTACATTTTATTAAAAAAGTACATTTCATAAAAAAGTACCTTTTATTAAAAAAGTACCTTTTATTAAAAATTATTTATTATTAAAAAAGTACCTTTTGTTAAAAAACTACTTTATATTAAAAAAGTCCCTTTTATTAAAAAAAGTACCTTTTATTAAAAAATAGCTTTTATTTAAAAAGTATCTTTTATTAAAAAAGTCGATTTTTACGAAAAAAGTACATTTTTATTGAAAAGGTTAAAAAAAGTATGTTTTAAAAAGGCTGCCTTTTATTAAAAAATACCTTTTTATTAAAAAAGTACCTTTTATTAAAAAAGTACCTTTTATTAAAAAAATACCTTTTATTAAAATAGTACCTTTTACTAAAAAGTACCTTTTATTAAAAAAATACCTTTCATTAAAAAGTACCTTTTATTAAAAAAGTACATTTTATTAAAAAAGTACCTTTTATTAAAAAAGTACCTTTTATTAAAATTATTTATTATTAAAAAAGTAGCTTTTATTAAAATAGTACCTTTTGTTTAAAAAGTACCTTTTATTAAAAAAGTACCTTTTATTAAAAAAGTACCTTTTATTAAAAAGTATCTTTTATTAAAAAAGTACATTTTGTTAAAAAAGTACCTTTTATTGAAAAGTATCTTTTATTAAAAAAGTACCTTTTATTAAAAAAGTACCTTTTATTAAAAAAGTACCTTTTATTAAAAAAGTACCTTTTATTAAAAAAGTACCTTTTATTAGAAAAGTACCTTTTATTAAAATAGTACCTTTTAATAAAAAGTACCTATTATTAAAAAAGTACCTTTTATTAAAGAAGTACCTTTTATTAAAAATTTACCTTTTATTAAAAAAGTAAATTTTATAAAAAAAGTAAATTTTATAAAAAAAAGTACCTTTTATTAAAAAAGTACCTTTTATTAAAAAGTATTTATTATTAAAAAAGTACCTTTTGTTAAAAAAGTACCTTATATTTAAAAAGTCCCTTTTATTAAAAAAGTACCTTTTATTAAAAAATAGCTTTTATTTAAAAAGTATCTTTTATTAAAAAAGTCTATTTTTACGAAAAAAATACATTTTTATTGAAAAGGTTAAAGAAAGTATGTTTTAAAAATAGTGCCTTTTATTAAAAAATACCTTTTTATTAAAAAAGTACCTTTTATTAAAAAAGTAGCTTTAATTAAAAAAATACCTTTTATTAAAATAGTACCTTTTACTAAAAAGTACCTTTTATTAAAAAAATACCTTTCATTAAAAAGTATCTTTTATTAAAAAAGTACATTTTATTAAAAAAGTACCTTTTATTAAAAAAGTACATTTTATTAAAAAGTATTTATTATTAAAAAAGTACCTTTTATTAAAATAGTACCGTTTTATTAAAAAAGTACCTTTTATTAAAAAAGTACCTTTTATTAAAAAGTACCTTTTATTAAAAAGTATCTTTTATTAAAAAGTACCTTTTATTGAAAAGTATCTTTTATTAAAAAAGTACCTTTTATTAAAAAAGTACCTTTTATTAAAAAAGTACCTTTATTTAAAAAGTATCTTTTATTAAAAAAGTACCTTTTATTAAAAAATTACCTTTTATTAAAAAAGTATATTTTTATTAAAAAATACCTTTTATTGAAAAAGTACCTTTTATTAAAAAGTATCTTTTATTAAAAAAGTACCTTTTATTAAAAAAGTACCTTTTATTAAAAAAGTACCTTTTATTAAAAAAGTACCTTTTATTAAAAAAGTACCTTTTATTAAAAAAGTACCTTTTATTAAAAAAGTACCTTTTATTAAAAAAGTACCTTTTATTAAAAAAGTACATTTTATTAAAAAACTACCTCTTATTAAAAACCACCTTTTATTATTTGTTTTTGTTGACTTTTAATACTGATTTGACAAAAACATCGGCTCTAAGCCTGGTGTCCCCCCTTTAAGAATAGTGCCAAAGCTGTTTTGTCTTAAAAATTATAGTTTTTAATACCTTTTTCTTTTCTTATCGGCAGTGAAATGCTCTTAATTTTAGTTAAGGTGTAAGTTTAGTTGCAAATTTGCTACGAAAATTTAACATTAAAAATAATTTAGTAAAATAATAAAAAAATTCCCATCAGGCTGTTTTGTTTTCTGACACAAAACACTTAACGTGTTCGTTTTCTTAATTACGATATTCTGAATAAATGGTAGGATATTCATTATTAGAAATTGCTGGCAAGATAAATCTTTGAAACTATTACCTCTTGCAAATAATCCGCCTAAGGAGAACTTCACTACGTCATTAGTTAACCGCCTCCATTGCCGTGAGTGGTCCATAAATCCAAACCGGTTTCTCTGTATCAATGTACAACTATGCAAGAGTTCAAGATGTATGTATAACTCGTAGTTTAATTGTTGCATTTCATTTTTTTAAAAACCATAAGTCTTAAATATCACATGTTTAATAATATAAATATGTTGTAATAAAAATACAATAGCCAAATGTGAAATATAAATAGTTCACTGGCCTGAATACATAAAATTCGTGAATATGTATTTTTTAGTTCAGCCAATTAGCGTTTAATCGCTAAAACTTAAATGAAAACAATTTCAAAATTAAAACCAATTTGTTTCTGGTTGCGTGCGCTTAAACAAAAGACTTAAGCAACAAACCTGTCTGATATGTACTATAGACTTGTATACAGTTTCAGCATACAAACACATATTTTAAGGCAATTTATTAAAGAAATATATTGCTGCTTATAATAATTTTTCTTTTAATACTCAACCTTAAGATATGCTACGATCTTATCAATGAGAAATTGTTGTATAACAGCTGTGAGTTGAAGAAGTCTAATTGCATTTATTTTTATTTTTTAAAAAATTAAGATTTTATTCAACTAAATTACTTTTTGCTAATACTTTTATATGTCAGACCAAAGCTATACAGTTGATATAAAGAAATGTTGCTTTACTATGGGCTGCCCTTGTTTCATCACTGTAACGTCCATTAAGTGCTTCACAGGATTTAATTTCTTACTTTTTTATGCTATGGTCAAGGTATAATAAGTTTGTGCTGATGTTTGCAATTACCAAAAATATCTGACCAACAGCCATATTTTATTCTACTGATTCACCTAAAATCCCTTTTTGGATCGATTGAGCGATGTTCGTCTGTCTGTGTGTCCATAAAAACTTTTTAATCAAAGTCCATGTCGCGAATGTGAATATATAGTGATGATAGGATGAATTTTGCTGCAAATCAGTGTATGTTCATATCTAGTCCCCTTAAAAATATTCCTATGGGATCGAGTTAAATTTCCTTAAGATTGAAAGTATCATATTGATCTCGCTAATATTTGGGCTATATTAGTTTATTACATCCAACTAAAAAAATTGTAAACCTGCTTGGCCATGTTAAATTAAATAATTAATTAAAAAACAAAAATATTTTGTAGATTTTCTCAAATTTGGTTTATTTATATTTTTATGCAAAATAAGTGATTTCAATTTGTTGACCTACTTCCCATATAAAAATAGAATCCACTATGAACTTTTTCTTATATCAAGCCACAAATAAATAAAAATGTCACTAAAATTCGGTTTATGGTCACTTTCTCCATAGTAAAAATATTTTGTCTTTAAAATTAACTCAAAATTTATATTACGACGAATGAATACATTAAAAAAATCATACTATTACATTACTAGTTGAAGCCAAAGTTTGTTCTTATATATATTCCAAGAGAAACGTCAACTGACAAAGCGATAAAAATATTATAACACCATAGGATTTCTACTTTTTAAGACAAATGTTTTGTTGTGGAAGTTACAAATAAATAAATAAATTAAAAAAAAAAAAAAAATTTAAAAATATTTAACAAATTCGTTTTTATCTGCCGCAAGAAATTTAACTACAGATCGGAAAAATCGATTGCCTCTTGTTTTTATTCCACTGTACAGAGGGTATATCAGTTGTCATTCCGTGTGCAACGCATAGAAAAATGCATTTGCGACCACATTAAGTATATATATTCTTGATCCTTATAACAACTTGAGACGATATAGCAATGGCCGCCTGTCTTTCTGGCCGTCCCTCTATCTGTTGAAATCACGCTTATTCACTTAAAAACGCATTTAACTGAGTCAAGTTATGACAATATTGTTTGACATTATCTCTAGCAGATTGCTATTGAAAATTGGATAAATCGGGCATCATGGTGCGAAGCTATGTCAAAGGATATAATAACACCTCTAAAAGATGATAAAAAGTCAGTGTGTTTGTTGTAATAATTTAGTTTATTAAATTGTTTACTTTCTCAAAGATTTTGTCTACATTTGTTATAAACAGTGCAATATGTCCAGATATTAATGTAAACGTAAAACACATGTGGAGGGATCAGAGATTTGGCACAGCCGAATTTATTTATTATATTTATATATTTTATATATCATAAGCAAAATTACGACAATGTTCAAATTAAAATGCTTAGTTTAAGTTTTCATTAATTCATTCTTCATTTACAATCTATCCAAGGATAATAAGCAAATTTGTTTAAATATATGGGGGGTTTCATGTCAAGTGCACCAACTTTTGAAACCGATGTCTTCCGATCGGGATGAAATTTGCACCAAGGTTAGTCCTATTGGATAGTAGTTTAGATGCAATTTTTCAACAAGATCGGTCATGAGCTCTCTGAGTTAGAGGGGATCAAAATTTTACATTTTGGCCAAACAGGTGTTTTTCCTCATTCATGTAACTTATTATCTATTGTTCTTAGAAGATTTTCTCCGAAATACTTTAGATAGATGTTTCTTCAATATTTCGGAAAAAAATACTTAAAAGTAAAAAAAAATTTAGACTTCTTTTTTGCTAAATCAAAGCGTTTTTTGCCTTTTTTTCAAAAAGGGCATTTTTTTTACTCATAAGAAAGCTTAGGATTTTTCCTTTAAGAGCTTTTTGGTCGCTAAGTGGGATGCGAGTGGGATATCTATCAAAATACATGTTTTGTAACTCAAGACAACGGTTTTTCTATTTTTCACAAATGCACTATTTTGAATTTTTTCCTACTTGTGTGTAAAAACATACAAATAAAACTTATACTGAGAAACTAGACAAATTTACCTTTCCGAAGGTATGTAACATAGCTAACTAAAATTTCATACCCTCGATACTGTAATACCCAGAATATGTTAAACCCCCTTTCATTGCTTCTTTTTTTTTGTCAATCCTATAGGTGGTTTTGAGCGCACCTAATATTGAATGTGATTTTTATTGTCAAAATAGCAGGTGCTCAAGATACAAGTTTTTGTATCAGGTGAACATATATTATGGCCATTCTCCGAAATACCAGTTTATTTATTATTTTATGACACCTTGACTTTAAAAATTGGGTGGGGAGGTAGAAGTTAAAATGTCGTTTATTTTAATATGTTGAAAAGGTAAAAAATAACAGGTAGTTTATTTTTTATTATCATTAGCAACATTTGGTTAAAATATGTACTTCATTACTATTTTTATTATGTAACATGCAGTTAACCTGCACTAAGCCCTTCTTGACCGTAATAAAGGATTTTAGACTGATTCATTAAAATCTACACCTATATGATCTCAAAAAATATTTATTGACATTCTGAAGACATTCGGAAATCAGTTATTTAGAAACAGCTTTAAAGTTTAGACGTGTGTTATTTACAAAAGTTCTTACATAATTAATCTTCACAATGTCTACGGCACCTAAAAAGGCTAAACTGGAAAAAAAATTGGTTCTTTTTGTTTTAATCCCTTTAACAAAAGGAATCACAGATCATCAGATGTGCGAAATATTTCCGCCGGCATATTAAAAAAATTCCCTACGCTGTCAAAACGGTTCCTAATTTGTAGATCATGCAGAAAAGAACTCGGAAAGTTGAAGGAATTACCGGATTTCAGTAGTAATGAGCCTTGCGTTGAAGAAATTCCAGATGAAGACAAAAGTAATTCTGAGAATGATGACAGAACCGTTGATGATGATGGTGTCTCCAATGAAGTGTTCGAAGAATGATTGTCAAAACCAATACCATAAGGATGCAGTAGAAGTTTTTGAACAAATAAAAGAGAAATACAAAACGTTACATAGCAGAGCTGAAAGAATTCAACTTCTCACGCTTGCTCCATCGACATGGAGTTGTGCAAAAATAATGACAGAGTTTGGAACATCTCAGCGAGAAGCAAGAATTGCTAAAAAAATTGGTTGGATCTAATGTAATTAAGATTAAATTTTATTAAATTATTTATCTTTTTATTTTTAATATTATTATTATTATTATATATTAATTTAATTATTATTACAAATAAATAAAAAAATAATAATTTTTCAACATTTCTATAGAAAAAAAGTGATTTTTTTTTCCTGAGGTTAACATATTCTGGGTATTACAGTATAGAGGGTATGTAATTTTAGTTAGGTATGTTACATACCTTCGGAAAGGTTAATTTGTCTAGTTTCTCAGTATAAGTTTTATTTGGAAGGTTTTACACACAAATAGGAAAAAATTCAAAATAGTGCATTTGTGAAAAATTTAAAAACCGTTGTCTTGAGTTACAAAACATTTATTTTGATAGATATCCCACTCGCATCCCACTAAGCGACCAAAAAGCTCTTAAAGGAAAAATCCTAAGCTTTCTTCTGAGTAAAAAAAAAATGCCCTTTCTGAGAAAAAGGCAAAAAATTCTTTGATTTAGCAAAAAAAGTCTACAAATTTTTTTTTAAAGTATTTTTTTCCGAAATATTGAAGAAATAGCTATCTAAACTATTTGGGAGAAAATTTTCTAAGAACAATAGGTAATAAGTTACATGGATGAGAAAAAACACCTGTTTGGCCAAAATGTCAAATTTTGAACCCCTCTAACTCAGAGAGATCTTGATATTGATCTTGTTGAAAAATTGTGTCTAAACTACTATCCTATAGGATTAACCTTGGTGCGAATTTCATCTCGATCGGAAGACATCGGTTTCAAAAGTTGGTGCACTTGACATGAAACCCCCCCCATATACATCACAGAGGTGATGTAACTCCAGTGAGGTACACAACATACAACAAAATAAATAAGATGATTTTTAGAATATTAAATAAAATTTTATTTTCGGAACGGAAGAAAGATATGGCTGCGCTTTATTCTTCTAGTTTCATTAGTGTCGTCTAATAGTGTGATAGCCACAGGATTATCGTGATCATGTGCGTAGCCAGGTAGGGGCAGCCCTACGGCTTCCAAAATGAAGTCAAAATTTCTGGGAAATTATTATTCGTGACATCTCTATTGCAAAGATATATTTATAAAACCTTCTACCGTTACGTTATGTTTATTTTATACCCATAACAGTACCAAAATATGAAAATACATATGTATAAAATATGTTCACGTAAGTAAGTATATGGATGTTTTGCATTCAAATATAAACTATGTACTCTTAATTTCTTTGTGAATAGAAAAATAAGCCCTGTTGATGTCGCTAATCAGCCTACAGAAAGTACGCCACTATGCGGCAGTAGCATCGTCAATGGTAATTTTCAACCGGCGTTAATTTTTTCTTGCCGCCCGAGGGGTTTAAACCCCTGCGAAACGAAAATAAACAATGACAGACATTCGGAAAAAATTTGATGAGAAGTTAATATTGTCATAAAAAGTAAAGTAGTAGTAAAAGTTAAAGTTAATTTAAAGTGACAATAAGTGTTAATAAAAGTAAACATTGTGCCAATTGCCTTACTAACACAAAAATAAGCCAATAAAACGTAAGATAAGTTAAAAAGGGGAAACTAAACCACAATTAAATAAAACCAGTGTTTCATAGGGATCGTAGGTGGAATTTCAACCAAGCCATTAGACACCGGGTAACCACCCATATTTTTACCCGGCAGTATTCACTCAAGTGGCAGCAGATCCTTGGCCTGGCAGTCCGGTCAATTTTGACTGCAGCTGCAACAAGAAAACTACAGATTAGGCACGGCAGTCCGGCTGATAATATCATTAACAACAACAGGACGGTAAAAATCATTGGCACGGTATTCCGGCCAATCTACAAAAGTGTCACACCGGTGAGTGGCGACAACAAAGCTATTAGCAAGCCAGATAAGCTAAGAAGTGCCTTCGAGGACTGTAAGATATAATGGATATTAGAAACTTTTTTGGGAAAGGTAAGCTTTCCGATAATGTTTTCATCATAGCATTTCTGCGAATAATTTGGCTAATTCTGCCACCATTTTGAAGGTATCACATCTGTTAAGAGGAAAAAGAATCGTGAAAGTAGTAGTGGAAGCGATAACAGCGACAATACTCATTTGTCACAATCGTTTGCGCCTGTAGCGCCTTCTACACTCAGTAAAGAAATCGATTCAAATGATGGATGCCACATAAATGACGTGGTGCGTTATGTTGGACGAGCTCATCAATTGTCAGCTGAAAAGAAAAAGAGTATTCTGCTCCGACCATGGGTGCCTGAAGTTAACTATGATTTTCGGAACGATGTACAAAGCTTAGAAAGAAAATTTAATTATGCTTGGCTAGACCAGTATGCGCCGTGGCTAGTCTATTCCAAGCTTTTAAAAAGTGCTCTTTGCAAGTACTGTGTACTGTTTCCACCAGCTCCTGGATCTGTCCGAGGAGTGTTAGGTTCATTTATGATACGGCCTTTTTTAAAATTTAAAAATGTTCATGAAGACTGCAAAAAGCATGCTACCACAAGCCTTCACCTGACTGCAACCGCTGCAGCAAAGGCTTTTACTGAAAATGTGCCTATAGATGTGCAGTTACAAAATAGTCACGAGAAACAAAAAGAAGACAATGGAAATATAATATCATCAATTATTTCATGTGCCGACGGAATGCAATTTATACATCACCGCAAATTCAAAATGAGTTGATAAAAATTGGCGGTGAAGTTATAAAATGTCATATTATATCCGATGTTAAAAAAGCTGATGCTTTCTCCGTATTAGCAGATGAAACAGCTGATATAGCTGGGAAAGAGCAGCTTTCAATTGGTTTGCGGTTTTACGATAAAACAATAGGAATACTAAGAGAAGAATTCGTTGGATTTATATAGCTAACATCACAAGACGCTTCCACCATTGCTGCAGAAATTGCAGAACGAACTCACACCAGAATATTGCGTTGGATTTGGATACGATGGTTGTTCTACAATGGCAGGTAAAGAAGGCGGAGTTCAAGCCATTTTAAGAAAAAAGTATACTCGCGCACAATATTTCCATTGCTCTAGCCACAAGCTGAATTTTGTTGTGAATGACGTAAACTTGGTTCCAGAAATAAGGAATACTATTTCGACGACAAAAGATGTTATCAACTTTTTCCGCGAATCAACAACGCGTAGAAATTATGCTCCTAATATACCACGCTTGTGTGAAACAAGATGGTCGGAAAAGTATAAGGCAATCAGAAAATTTTCTGAAAATTTTACTGATATTGTCAAAGTTTTAGACAAGCTGTCAATAGAAGGAAACTCAAGCACAAGAAAGTCTGCATACCGTTGTATTCTGCGTTGACGAGGCCAGTGTTTATCGTTGTTTTATTCGGCGTTACTGGAACCTACAGCAAACGTTTTGCAAGCAAAGTCGATAGATTTCATAGCGGTTGCTCAGCACATTAAAAGTATCCTGGGCGTGCTTAAAAATGATCGTATAAATGCAGATGGAATCACAGAAGAATTGATGAAATCGCGTATGATAACTACCGATCTAGGAGTAGAAATGTCTCTGCCACGTTTCGCTGAAAAAAAAAAAAAAAAACAGAAGTAATCCACCAGCAGCCAATGAAAATGAATACTGGCGACTAACGACCTCTTTGCAATTACAATTTTCGAATGAAAATACTCCAGCTTTTGCGCTTTCTAGATTGCACCCATGGCATATGGTTGAATACTCTAGTGAAGAGGTATATAACAACTCGAAGCTTTTCCAAAAGATATATGGTATAGAAATCGGTGGTGAATTGATTCTTTGGTACAATCTGTGGAAGCAAAAGAATTTGTGCGAACAAGACTTGAAGAAAATTCAAGTTATTGACCTATTTAAGGATACAAGCGAATTTCTACCTTCGATAACGAAATATATTTATATTTTGAGTGCCTTACCATGCACAACAGCGACTGTGGAGCGATCCTTTAGTACACTATGTAGAGTCAAAACGTGGTTGAGGAGTACGATAGGAGAGGAAAGGCTTTCCGGATGCCTCATGAGCGTGCACAGCAAATTTGTTAATGAGAACCGGAAGATGATTGAAAAGGAAATAGTTGAAAAATTTGCAGAAAATCCGAGGCGTTTATTACTACTTTAGCATAAAAAAAACAACTTTTTCTTTTTTGAATTAGCAAGGTGTGAAAATTAAATTTTATTTGGAAAATGTACCCAATATTTTTTTTTTATTTATGTTTTTTTTTTTATTTATTTACATATTTTTTTTTTGTATAATTTAAAAGCATGTTTATCACAAAAGTTGTTACTGTAAATGTCTATTACTTTTAAACTGAATGAAAAATGGTAACCTTGCAATTTAAATACACTTGAAAACAGAACATTTAAGAAACTAAATATTAGTACTTTCACTACTGAATTACCTGCATTTATTTTATTTTATTAACAAGTATTTATTTATTTGAATTCCTCCCTGTACGCAAGACATGAAGCATTACATTGCAGCACAGTAGGTATCGTTGTAAGACAATAATTATTTCAAGAGAAAAATATATCAAAAAATAATATTTTTTTGTATGTAAATATAATACTATTTTCTATTAAAGTTAAATTTTTAATAGAAAACTATGATCTCGAACTCAATTATGATTAGGCCATGTAAAAAAATATTTAGAAAAAAAACTGCCCCCGCCTTATTTTGATCCTGGCTACGCCCTAAATCGTGATCATATCTGTGGCTTAAGGGTCTAACTGCCTCTCGAGCAGATGTCACAGAAATTAATTTCGTCATTAATTTCATAAAGTTCCGACCTTTCATCATTGACTTTTACGTAGAAGTATCTATTGGTAAAAGAATTTTCAAAAACTGATAGAAGGCTGCAGATAAGTAGTGTTTCATTTTATAGAGTAACCCTTGATGCCAGACTCCATCAAAGGCTTGCCGCATATCAAGAAAAATCGCAGAATAGTATTTTTGCCCTACAATTTAGTGTATCGGTAACTCCACATTATAAAGATGTAGTAATTGCAGGAAAGTTTAATCCAAATCTGATAGGTGAGAAGTTTAACCATAAATATGATTTCTCATCAACCACTAGCACATTAATTGATCTTTTTTGTGTCCAATGAATCAAACATTCTACTATATGATCAGTTATCAGCATCATGTTTCTCCAGACATAATCTAATTTTTTTTTTGGCATACAACTTTCCGCTTCAAAGTCCTACTAACGAAACACAATTTATACAACAACATGTTTTAGGGGAAGAATTTAACAAAATAGACTGGAGCGGTATATATAATATGTTATCGGTTCATGATCAATTAGCATTTTTGGAACATAACGTTTCATATCTGTGCAACATAATAGTGCCAATACAAACAAAAACAGTAAGCAGCAAACAAAAACCTTGGTTTACTTTACAGATTAAACGTCTTATTGAAGATCGCGATTTTGCATAATCTCGTTGGAAGCGCTACAAAACAGTTGACCTGAATAACAGTTATCGACAAGCCAGAAAGATCGTAACTAAAGCCAATAGACCATCTAAGTCAACATATTACGCTGATAAGATTGCGAATTCACTTAACACATGTAAAACTTGGAGAACAATAAGAGAAATTGGAATAGTGAAACAAAAATCTAATGAAGAAACCTCAGTTTCAGATCCAAATGTGATTAATGAAAATTTTATTAATATTCCGATGCAACAGGCGAATCACTCTTACTACAGTAACTTTCAGACTGAACTTTTTCTTGAAAAATAATTTAGTTTTGATTGTGGTAGTCAGTACGGTGTACTCATGAGCTGCTCATCCATCAAATCCAACGCAACAGGTTTTGACGGTAGTCACCCATTTTTTTTTTAAATGCTTCTTCCTTATATTTTACCGGTGATAATAAAATAATCATGACGACCACCTACCCCTACAGATGGAAACAAGCAAAAGTTCTTCCAATACCAAAATCGCGGTTCGAGTATCGACTAATTGCCATATTACCGTACCTGTCAAAGGCTTTTGAAAATCTGCTACATAAGCAAATAAATGATAAATCAATGATAATAATCTTCTTACTTTAATAATAATTAATAATCTTCTTACAGTTGATCACACTATTTTGATTCAAGAACTGGAAGAGATTAAGCATTTTCCCCATACATCTTCTAAATTGATATATTCATATCTAAATGGTCGAGTACAGTATGTAGAACTGAATTCATCTGTAAAAAAAAATATAAATTTGTCATTTGTAGTGAAAATTTTTGCTGTAACAACAAACAATTTATGAAAAATTTGTATGATTATATTCAATTATGACCTCGGCAAAACTAGATTAGTAGGTTGTATAGTTGGTCTAGACTAACTATGATTTCCCTACCTGATTTTATTTGATATGTTTCACCAAAAATGTACATATAATTTAATTTTATCCTAAAATTCATAAAATGTGGTTGGTACCAGAGCACCCCATTACTCGTGCTTTGAGCTACTAGAGCTGGTTGGGCTGCTCGAGTAGTTAACGAGCTACTCGAGCTCAACGAGTTGCTCGAGTAGTAAAATTTAACATATTTCATTTTTCATTTTAGTTTTTTTTATATGAGTCATCTGTGAATAAGATCAATGACGGGCAGTGCCAATAGCAGTCGAGTAGTGCTATGCCGGCGCCACAATTTTGGTCGGAATGATTTAAAATATAGTTAATTACACAGTGAACAAATTTAAAAAATTGTTTTTTATTTTTTTACAATTTTGCAAAATTTCCGATCTTTTTCGAGTAGTTGTCCCACCCGCCAACATTTTTGTCGAACTGCTTTGAAATTTTGAAAACATATTCTCAACATATGTTCAGATTAAAATGCTAAGAGCTTTTTCCAAGTGTGCTTGAAAATTTTTTTGTAAATAGGCATCAAACATATACCACAATCATATTTTCATACATTTGAGTGGAAAGTGGATGAATTTTTTTCGAGTAGTAGATAGCGCACTCCATAGTTTTTATCAGAATGTTTTAATATTTCAGGAGGATAATCTATCAGTATAACTGACTTCAAAATATATAAAATCATACCATGTATTTTGGGAAATTTTTTTTTTAAAAGAAGTCAAACATCTATGAAGTGAATATTTTCATATATTTGTATAGAAAGGCGTCGAGCTTTTTCGAGTAGTAGTTTGCCCACGCCAGTAGGACAGTCCTTATTTTTACATGCTTTCAATTTATCTTTTTACATGCTTTCAAACATGAAAAATGTTAAATTTTACTACTCGTGCTACTCGTTGAGCTCGAGTAGCTCAGTTACTACTCGAGTAGCTTGAGTACTCAAGCTTGACCGTAGGCTCTGGTTGGTACTTCTATTGAAGCTTCTTTCCTATGGACTTCTAAAACCAACCGATTTGTTTACTCAGAAATACTGACAAATTGAAACAAATAGAAGCTGCTAGAAACATTTATTGTGTTATTTTATTTTGTTGTTGTTGTCATACTGAGTTTATGCTGTTGTTTGTGATTTCTAAAAATTCTAAGACTAAATACATTTTTTGTTATAGCAATGGAGTCTCTTTTTGATGTGATTTAACGAAGTCCGTTCATGTGTGCATCTTTGTAAGCCTTGTGTGTAAACTACAAATCCCTATGACTCCTATGAGCTCGCCTTAACATACCCAAAGATCGTATTTATGTACAGTTAATTCCAGTCATGTTCCTTAGCTGAGTGTAGCTAAAATTTAGTTTTTTTTTAAATGTCTACCCATTTTTGGAGCAGGCAAAGCCGATATGAACTTTATCCTATCTTACAATTAATAGACAATCTCATGTAAAATCATAATCATTTTGATTTAATTTTCTATATGTATTATTGACCTCGCAAAGTCAGACATTTTACCTATATTCATGCTATAGGGTATCTTATAGTCGACATAGTTCGATTATCATTTTCTTATTTGGTCTTTATGTTTTTTTTTTTATTGATTTGCTAATGTTGTTGGTTAGTGTTGATCAAAACTTATAAATGTTATTTGAGTTAAATCAATAAATTAAATACTGCTAAGCTTAGACATTATGTGTGTCTTTTCGGTTGTCTTCAATAATTAGTGTAGTTAACAAATTAACATAAAGATCAATGTCGGTAAGGTATAAAAACAAAAATGCTCTTGAAAGATAAGAGACAAATAAAAATCATAACTATAAAAATTAAAAAAAAAAATCGACTTTCAAACATGCATGAAATAATAATAACTTTCAAGTATCATCGGTTTTCTGGAGTAGACTTTAGTTTTGACATATCCCTACAACAAAATGACGAGTGTTTTCAAATCAGGGTTTTCTGTAGGGTATCCTTCGTCCAAGCCATATCTTTGAAAGATTCTATACAATATACACCAATACGATTATATATGCCCAACACATCTGACGAATTTGAATCCATTGGTTTCTCCCGTTTATTAATAATGTCCTCTGAAATTGATTTTATTTGGGGATTTTTGGTATCGATTTTTTTTAAAGCTGAAGATTACGTTAAAATTTAAATTTACCTTTTTGAGTGAGGAAATGATGCGCCAAACTTGCAGCACAATCTTAAAACCTCGCAAGTGAGCTGTACAAGATTTGTCAGCCCAACATTTTGGTTATCAGAGGTTTGGCCTCCAAGAGGTTTGGCCTACAATTAAAGGAAAATGAATGACAAATGCTGCTGTCATCTGCGAAAGAGTATATAGAGTTAAAAGTTTGACCAAGAAGGTCGTTCAGAAAGATAAGGAAAAGAGAAGGAGAAAGAACAGAACCTTGGGGTATCCCTGAGTTAAGCTGAAACTCATTAGATGTGACCCCATCAATAACAACACGTATTGTTCGGTCTCTGAGAAAACTCATAATAAATCGAGAGAAGTCATTACCGACCCCAAATGCAATAAGTTTTGATATCAATGCACCATTTGTATACATTAGTATTTATGAGTGAAGAATATAGTCTGAGATAATCGGGAAACTTATAATTTGCTTCCCTGAATTTGGAAAAATTAAAAACTAAGGAAATATATACTAAAAATATGGCTTCATTGACTAACTCCGTTATGACAAACTTCAAAAAAATGGTCGCTCTTTTCTTTACAAAAAAGGGTTTGTTGCAATTGAATCATTAGAACACTGCAGAATGATCAGTTCTGAATACTATGCAACCATTTGCTTATCAGATGTTTCCAAAGTCTTGAAAAAAAAACACCGAATTATTGAGCCACTAGGGTTGAGCTGTACGCCGTTAGCCAGTATTTTTCGCTGAGTACCCCTGAGTTCTAACCCGACATCTGCAATGAGTACTAAAAAAGTGAGTATGACTGAATCATGATTCATAATTCCTTTTACTTATACGCATTCGAACTTTTTGAAATATTGTCGAAGCTCATATCATCTAAATAAATAAGTATGATTCGAATACGAACATTAATTAATTCTCGTTATGAGGTTGTACGTTTGCTCTGTTACTTATAAGTATACATGTATTTGTACATGGATGAGCTGAATGAGTCGAATTAATTTTGAATATTATAAGTGTTTTCCTAAAACTATAAGTCGAACTGATGTGATTAATGAATCAAAGTGATCTGGGATGGTATGAGAATGATGTCAACGTCGGATTCATAAATCAACTTATGTGAGTATGAGTACATCACTTATACTTAAAATTTCATGAGTGACTTTGAGTAGTGAAAAAAAAATGATGAATTGCTGATCTCTGGTGCCAATCCAAGGACATCTTACAATTTTCGTAGAAAATTACTACGAAAATTGGGTCTAACGCTTGCAAAATTTAATTAATTTTAATTGAGAGTATTTTTAAAATTAGTAAAATAATTCTCATTATTAAATATTTTTTCTTTGTTTGTGGCAAACCTTAGAAAAGGATTCTCTTCTGTAAGTAATAAATAATTGCGAGAGAAAAATTAATTTTTATTTTATTTCATAAAAATAAAAATTCTCTTTTCATGTCCAAGTTTTAGTTGCGGTGTCTGACGGCTGTGAGACCTCCATTGACAGCTGATGGGCGCTCTTAAAGCGAATGCTACAAATGTCTCTTTTATAGAGACAACAATAAGTTATTGTAAAGTAATTATCTTCTATTTATTTTTTATATTTTTTATAAATAATTACAAACTTTATTTCCTGATGTATTTGAAGTATTTTTTTCTTGTTCAACAATTTTGCACATCATGTGTCTATTTGTACTTTTACTGTTGAGTTTTTCAATAGTCTAGATTTATAAAAAAAATATTTTGTTTTACAAAAAAGATTTAAAATTACAACTAAATTCGCTTTTAATACAATGGTTGCCTTAATTCATCTACCATTTGCAGTTTTTCGGTTGGTGCTTTCAAATGAATATATTTATGTGAAAGGTGGATTTGTTTTTTACAATGAATTGATGCCTGTCTCTCTTAATCTCCGTTCTTAAGTGATCTCTATTTGACTACTTAATAACGACGACGATAGGTACGTCTGATATAGACAGGACGTCTATATTGATAGCCCGATTGGCTGTCGTAAGAATGACCCCCGAATTGTTGAGAATATTGTTGGGGCTGTTGGTAGTGTTGTACGATGGGAGCAGAGTATGCTGGTTGAGCTACTTGACGTGGTTGGTACTGCTGTACAATGGAAGCAAGGAATGATGACTGATGTGCTGGACGTTGTATTGGTCTGGGTGCAGAAAATGTTCTTTGTGGAACTGGTGCTGATTTGGGTGGTTCTGGCTCATCAATGTCAATGTATTCTGGTTCGGGTGTTGCAATATCTTGTGGATTTGGTCCTTGTGTAGCTGAGTCGAGTAAAGCTGCAGCAGCAATGCCCATTAAAGCGAAAGCAATTAGAAGGAATTTCTAAATAAAAGTAAAGAACGAAAAGTAAAAATTTATTTCTATAATTTTATATATTAAAGAAAATTAAAGGAATTTTTAAACCCCATACCACTATGTGGAAGGGCTATAATGACCGAAATTTTGTAACTACCAGAAATATTTGACCTAGACCCATTTTTATACCCTATACCACTATGTGGTTTGGGCATAATGACTTTATGCTGCTGTTTGTAACTACCAAAAATATTTGACCTAGACCCATCTTTTATTATACCGATCGAATCAGAATCACTTTCTGAATCACTTTCTGATCCGAATCAGAATCACTTTCTGATTCGATTTAACGATGTCCGTCCGAACCGTCTGCGTGTCGATGTAAAGCTTGTAATCAAACTGCAGGTCGCAAATATGAACATATTTTGATGAAATTTGGTATATAAGCTTTTATCGGCCATGGGATGAACGATGGGATGGTGAGAATCGGTCCATGTTCAGACCTAGCCCCCATACAAATGACCCCTATGAAATCAACATAAATTGTCATAAGATCCAAATTGTCATATAAATCTTAGTCAAATTGGGTTTGTATGTGTATATTAGATCCATTAATCAGTAGTCCAAAAATGATCCCTATGGGACAACTCTTAGTCATAGGCCCCATATAGAGCTGCTTCCCAATCTTCACTTAAATCTATCAAAAAACAAAAATATTGCACGGATTCCTTTCAAATTTTTTTTGTATATATTTTTACTAAATACAAGAGACTTTACCAAACATAAGCTGTAAACCAACTAATATAGATGACTGTATTAACAAAATAAAACATGATTTACATAAAATTTGGGAATGGGCTTCAGCAAATGGTCTTTGCTTAAATGCAAGCAAGTCTAACGCCTTGATTATTTGCAAAACAGAATACATGCTTAATGAATTACCACCAATTATGATTAACAATTCAAGGCTTGGGTTATCCGAAACTGCTAAAAATTTAGGTGTATTATTCAAGAGAGAACTAAACTGGTCAAATCATATTAATTCTATTTGTGGAAAAACTTACGCAATGCTGCGAAGTCTGTGAATGATCCAGTATTATACTCCATTCAATGTTCGTATGTTACTTGCCAAAACTTACTTGCTGCCAGCACTTCTTTATGGATGCGAACTATTCGCAAACTGAATAAGAAAACTTAATGTTACTTATAGCAATATATCAATATAAGGTTTTTGCCGCAGAAGAAGAAGCAGCATTTCTGAGTTCTCAAACAGATATCTCGTTCAAAAATCTTTTAGAATGCTGTACACTTTTATTTCTACACAAACTGATCTACACGAGACAACGTGGATACCTTTATAAACGAATAATTTTGCCAAAATCAAACAGAGGATAACGAATAAACACCATGCCACATCGGAAAGAAATGTCGAAAAAACACTTATTTTTAAACTCCATCGGTCTTTGGAACCCTACTATTCAAATTTTAAGCAATGCAAGTCATTTTAAATCCGCTATTTTTGATTTTTTTGATGTGTAAACACCTATACGCGTGGGGGGTAAATTTCTATTTTACAATACAATCACAAAAACAGCGTAACATGTGAGCGTAAGAAAAAATCAGCGTAACATGTAAGCGTAAGAAAAAGTCGATGTGACTTATGATTGTATTGGTGAAAAATCATGATACGTAATAACCTGTGTGAAAATGCAAAATGCAAAATGAAAAATAAAAAATGAAAAATAAGAAATGAAAAATGAAAAATAAAAATTAAAAAAAAAAATTAAAAATAAAAAATGAAAAAGAAAAATAAGAAATGAAAAATAAAAAATGAGAAATAATAATAAAAAATAAAAAATAAAAAAAGAAAAATGAAAAATGAAAAACGCAAAACGAAAAATGAAAAAAACAAATGAAAAATGAAAAATTAAAAATGAAAAATAAAAAATTAAAAAAAGAAATTAAAAATAAAAAAGAAAAAATAAGAAGTGAAAAATAAAAAATAAGAAATAATAATGAAAAATAAAAAATAAAAAATGAAAAATGAAAAACGCAAAACGAAAAATGAAAAATACAAAATGAAAAATGAAAAATAAAAAAAAAAAAATGAAAAATAAAAAATGGAAAATGAAAAATGAAAGACGAAAAATTAAAAATGAAAAATATAAAATAAAAAACGAAAAATTAAAAATTAAGCGGTTAAAATACTAATAATATTACTGATTTTTATATTAGCAGAGCTCCTGCAGTTGATTGCTATAAGTGATACATAGATAACGCTTTCTGCTTAAGTTTAAAAAAGTGCCACAAAAAAACTTTAATTACTAGATGTTTATACATCTCTCTTGTGATCGGAGTCACATGATTTTTTTTATAAAATTTATATATGAGTAGCTTTTCATTTACGATATTATTTATTTTTTAACTTTAACATTTTCCATTGATTGTAATCGTTATTTGTCTCTTATTATTATGTTATAATTATTGTTTTTTGTCTCCCTTCTTTTTATAAAAAATTTAATTTGCACCTATATCTCCTCAGCATTGTAATATAAGACTCGTTCTTGTTGTACTGTATTGTTAAATAAATAAATAAATAGAAAAATAAAATATGTGATTTTTCGCTAATAGTTTCCTTATAAAATTCAAAAAATTCATAAAACTATTCATTCATTATTGAGGAAATATTTTATTAAATGTGGATCAAGGATTATTTCTTTTGTTCAAAATCTTCCATAAATGGCTGATATGAAGAAGAGTTTACCACCAAAAACTTTTTTTTTTTGTAAAAATATTATATTTTCCTTATTAAATCCAAGGCTCCTGGCTCATTTTCGAACAGCATATATTTCATACTGTAGGAACTTTAAATTGATACCAGAACAATTATATGTACTGTAGTAATATCTACTGTAGCTTTTTCAATTTTAATAATTTTAAAATAACAAAGTAACATTTCATAAAATGTAAAATACTTTTGATGAAAGTTCAATCAGTTTTAGTTTACAATTTCAACTGTTTAATTTGTGTTTTCTATCAAATAAATTAATTTAATAAATTTTAAGTTTTATATAAATAAATTGTGTAAATTATTTAAAATACCATACCGGATACCAATTGGCGCGCCTCAAATATTAACGCGTATGTTTTTCATTTTCAAATTGATATATTTTGAATTATTGGTACGATACTGAGTTGCAATTTTGGATACATAGGCTCCTAAAATATTGATATCTATAATATTTCAAAAAAAAAAAAAAAAAATCTTTGAAAAAAAAATTCTTGAATTGCAATTTTGGATACATAGGCTCCTAAAATATTGATATCTATAATATTTCAAAAAAAAAAAAAAAATCAATTTATCGACAACCGAAATACCATGGTGTGCACAGAAAAGTGCATATTATGTTATTAGTTGGAAATGAAGAAACTTTTTTCCCTTCACGCTCATTTTTAAACATTAGAACTAATGTTCAAACTCTACTCAACTCAAACACAACTGTGGTGAGGGTTATATATAGGTTTTTCATTCCGTTTGTAATGCATCGAAATATATATAATAATATTTTCTTGATCGCTATAACAAGAGAAGTTGATATAACGATGACCGTCCGTCCGTCTGTCTGTTGAAATCACAATCGCACCCTCAATAACTAAGCTGGAATCTTGGATTTTGCATAGAATCGTTTACTAACATTCTGGTTGGGTAGCTGTTTAAAATAATCAAAATCGGTCCAATAGGTCACGAGATATGGATGAAAATATGAAAATAGCCCTTGAAAAAATAAAAATGTGTGTTTCTTGTTTTTCTGAAATAAAATTTTGTAATTTTTCTTATTGCTGCCATCATTGTAGTTGTGGCACATTTCACATTAGCTTTAGCAAGTATTTTCATATTTTTTTTTTATCTTTATCCCGACTATACGATAGCCTATACCATGCATTTAGAGACCCTATCTCTTAGGTCCAACTAGTTAGATATAGAAAATAAGCATGCACCAAATTTGAGTGGCATTGTTATTAATTTTGTTGCCTTCGGGTATGAAAAAGTTCATATCGGATGGTAAATTTATATGGGGACTAGGTCGAAAAATGGACCGATCATGACCATATTTGTTAGTCACTTTTTTTTTTAAACATAAACAAACCGAATTTTAGAAAAATCTTTGCAATATTTTTGTTTTTGATAGATTTAATTCAAGATCGGGAAGTAGCTTTGTATGGTGGCTATGACTAAGAATGGTCTATAGAGTTTATTTTTGGGCTACTTATTAATGGTTGTAATAGACACACATAAGCCCAGTTTGACCGGAAAATATCTGATAATTTGTATATTATGGAAATATAAGTCGATCTCATAGGGGTTAGTTGTATGGGGACTGGGTCCAAATTCAACAGCGTTCAGCATATGGCCGATAGAAGCTTATATACTAAATTTCATTAAAATATGTTCGTAGTTGCGACCTGTAGTTTGATTACAAGGTTTACATGGATACATAGACGGACGGACGGACGGACGGACGGACATAGCTAAATCGACGCAAAAAGTGATTCTGAGTCGATCGGTATAATAAAAGATGGGTCTAGGTTAAATATTTTTGGTAGCTACATACATACCCTGACCACAGGGTGGTATAGGGTATAATTATAATCCCTAAAAAAAGTAAATGTTTTTCAGAAGGTGGCGACTTTTTTTGAGTTTTTTTTTGGAAACTTCCTTACAAAACCACAAGTAGTGGCAGGTATTTTAATGTTTACCCAAAAAGAAGTAAAAATAATTCAAAAGAAAAAGAAATTCAATTTGAGACACATTAAACGAAAAACGGCCGAGTTATTGCGTCGTAACTAAGAGCTAACACGTGAAAGTGTAGAATAGAGTATTAGGGTTGCCCGTCGTTATATGGAGGGAAAAAAAGTGTTCAAACTGTCGTTCTCACCCCCTAGAAATATGCGAATAGCAAAAAATATGAGACATACAAAGTTTTGGGCCAATCAAATAACGTTTAGTCGTGGCGCAAAGCGATTGAAAATTTCAAGTGTGTTTATATGGGGAAAATATGACTTTTTTTCAGATTTTACAAAAATTTCGTTCTATAATTTAATTCGCGATCAGTATTAAAATATCCTTTCAAAAGGCTATAAAACTTCAAAATCGTATGAAACCTCGCCAAGAAATAGCAAATGCCCCAGACCACTTTTGTGCCAAAAAAAAAAACTAGGTCATGAAATTTGATGGCATTTTTTTTTTTAAACTTTGAGAAATTGATAAAAGCCATCATTAGTTTTTAGTCTCTATACTTATAAGTACTCAGATATGAAGTATTGTTTTATTACCACGTTGTTAACCTATTGCGCATTGAGGCCGAAAATTTTTTTGATAACATTTTTAAAACTACTTTTTCAAGTTTGAAAAAATTTTCTTAAACAAAATTTAAAAAAATGAACCTATCACTTCAAGATTTTATTAAATACATATTACAGATCAACTGTGTGAATTTTTAAGTAAATCCCTCTGCCAGAATTTTTTTGACAAGGATTTTATTTTCGCGGATTTCGAGAAAAATTGGATTTTTGTGAAATATTCTGTAAATGCACTCTTTCTAAATACTTTGTATCAAAAATTCATCAATTTGCTACTTTTAAATATTATATTTTATCTTAAAAGCCTAGGGTTTCGGAAAAAATAATATGACTCCATTAACCCTTTTGGAATTGGGGCCACATATGACCCCAAACTAATAAAAGACAATTTATTCAAAAAATTCAAATATTTTGTAAGTGCTGCCCTATTTTTAGATGCGACACTTAAAATATAATAACCAAATATGTAGAAGTTTCGTTCCAAAAATTTGGGATAAATCCGAGAACATTAGAACATTTCAGATTTTCGTTTAATCTGAAAAAAATCATATTTCCCCATATAAACACACTTGAAATTTTCAATCGCTTTGCTCCATGACTAACCGTTTTCTGATTGGCCCAAAACTTTGTATTTCTCAGTTTTTTTTTTGCTATTCGCATGTTTCTAGGGGGTGAGACCGACAGTTTGAACACTTTTTTTTATTAAGGGCCACCCTAATAGAGTATACTTAGCCGCATAAACAACATAAACAGCAGCCGAGCGAATGTAGTAAGAGTGACTACAGTAAAACGACACTTCACAGCGGCTAGCTTAAACGGCAGAATCGCCATGAGAAAACCTCATATTAGCCCTCAGAGTAAAAGAAAAAGATCAGAGTGGGGTAAAAAATATGAAACCTGGACCTTAAATGACTGGGACCTTGTACCAATCCGATGAATCGGAGTTTGAAGTGTTCGGCTCCTAGAGGTGATTTTCCGTGAAACCTAGTGCCAATAAACAATTACGGCGGAGGTTAAATAATGGTTTGGGGTTGCTGTGCTGTTAGTTATGCACAATCGAAGAAATACCCAATAAAACCTAGCACAAAACTACCTGAGAAATCGTGCCATGGTCATTGAAATAAGAAATGTGGGGCGGAAATTCATATTTCAGGAAGATAATGATCCAAAACGTACAGAAAAATTTTAAAGACCCAGAAAAAGGTTGGAACCTGTAAAGTTATGGAATCATCACCACAGCCACCTGACCTTAATCCTATTAAGTTACTGTGGTATGAATTGCACAGGAAGGTTGGAAATACCTGTCCTACATCTAAGGAAGACCTGTGAAATAAACTGCATGAAGCATGGAATCAGATCACTTCAGAAACTTTGAAAAAATTGATTCAAAGCATGCCAAGACGATATCGTGAAATTATACGAAACTAATATTTGATAATAGAGCGTAGCTTCAAAGAAATATTTATATGAAAATAATAAAAAAAAATATTTATTTTTAATTTGAAGTGTTTTTAGTGAAAAATAAAGGACAAATGGACATTTGAAATTTAAGGAAAAGGTGTGACGAATAATTTTGGACGGTAGTGTACATACACAATAATATAATACTGGCAGAGCCCAGCCCTCGATATTCGAGTGCAAATTCTAGGAACTTTTTTTTTCATTTAATTATAAATATTTTTTGAACACACAGAAGATATATAACTCGGCTTGTTAATAAATAGTTTTATAAGAACCTTAAGTTATGCTAATCAATATTAGCCAATTCACAATTCAACACAAATTTAATAAACACGCATAAAGCATTGTATAGTTTTTTATTTGAAGCTTAAATATGAGTTTTAGGTTTGTGTTAGTAGCAATTTTAAATTAATTTGACTCCAAAAAAAAAAAAAAAATGTTCCAGACGGTGCAAATCTGTAAATATGGTGGACGGCTAATAAGAACTATCTTTCAAATGGGCTATATTTGGTCAGAATCGGTTGGTAACTAAAATTTTTATATCGGTCAAAAGAAATCGCCTTGCCTATTAATATTATATCGTGTTTTTCGTTTTTCGTTTAAAATGTAAATTTAGAAAAATAAATAAAAGTTGAGGTTTTTGGTAATTTAAAACAAGTAAGAAAATTATAGTCGGTCTAGACCGACTATACGATACCCTATACCATGCGTTTAGAGACCCTATCTCTCAGGCCCAACTAACTGGATATAGAAAATAAGCATAAACCAAATTTGACTGGGATTTCTATTAATTTTTTCGGCTGCAGATATGAAAAAGTTCATATCGGATGATATATCTATATGGGGACTAGGCCCAAAAATGGACCGATCCTGACCATGTTTGGTAAAGTCTCTTGTATTTTGCAAAAATATATACAAACAAAATTAGAGAAGAATCAGTGCAATATTTTTGTTTTTTGATAGATTTAAGTGAAGATCGGGAAGCAGCTCTATATGGGCCCTATGACTAAGAGTTGTCCAATAGGGATCATTTTTGGACAACTGATTAATGGATGTAATATATACATACAAACCCAATTTGACTAAGATTTGTATGATAATTTGGATCATATGGCAATATATGTTGATTTCATAGGGGTCATTTGTATGGGGACTAGGTTTGAACATGGACCGATTCTCACCAATTTCAACAGCGTTCATCCCATGGCCGATAAAAGATCAAATACCAAATTTCGTCAAAATATATTCATATTTGTGAACTGCAGTTTGATTACAAGTTTTACATGGACACACAGACGGACGGACGGACGGACGGACATCGTTAAATCGAATCAGACAGTGATTCTGATTCGATCGGTATAATTAAAGATGGGTGTAGATCAAATATTTTTGGTTGTTACAAACAGCATTATACCCAAACCACATAGTGGTATAGGTTATAAATATATATTTTTGACCTTATTGAGCATAAAAACAAATACCAATCTTTAGTGGGGTCAAGGCTCCTGACCTCTGTCGAACAAAAATAATTACTGATTTCACAAATCGTCGTTTGATGATACATAGCTAATTGCAATCACCATAATATCGGACTGACATTATTTTTTTAAGACAAAAAATTAAAAATGATTGAATTATGGAAATGAAATTGGTCCAAAAATAATTTTCAGTTCTCAATTATAATTTAAGTTATAACTTATGTCAGTAAGTTACTTGGATTTGAATATTTATAGCATTTATTTCAGTTTAAATGATATTTTTAAAAATTTAAAAGACTGTCATTTTGTATTTTGCCGTAAACTATGAGGATAAGCGCCCCGGTAGGTGAGTAGGTAGCGTGCTCGCCTATCATGCGGGGGTCGTGGGTTCGATTCCCACCAGAGGCTTTGGTCTGTTGCTGCAAAAAAAAAAAAAAAAACTAGCCAAAATTAGAATCTGCAGACAAGCCACTCGGCTTCGCGGAACTAGGCTTAAAAAAATATTTTATTAAATATTTATGCTTATCTATGACTCACTGAGCCTGTAATGCTGTATATGCAATTTAAATTGTTGATTTCTTGACTGTAGCATTGGAACTCGATAAAATAATATAAATGGTTTATGAATCCGATAAAACGAAACAAATGGTTTATGAACTCGATAAAACGAAATATAATCCCATACTATCGGGCGCTTTCGTCGTCTTGCAATTAGCTAATTTAAAAACATTTCGCAACTCTTTCATAGGCAACAGTCCAGGTATTAGATTATTATTTAAAGAAGACGGACAAACGCCAGACCTCGTTTCACTTATTTTCTTAACTGGGGGCCATAACTCATTAACTGTGTCAAAGTGAAGTTATTCTTATATATTATTTTGGAAAAGAAAAATTTATTTCGATCGAAAAATTTCAATAATGAATTGGACGATTAGAACGCAGTTTTTTGTTGGAATAGAATTCAATTTTGGGATCCGGAAAATCTGGAATATCACCAATGAATTTTATATAAACTTGACCTTCAACGGAAATTGTTATGGATTCTGCGAAGTTAATTTAAATTACTACTTATGCTGTCATGATATGGCAGTTCGTTTTTACAGGGTTTATCAGCACTTCTTGTAATTTTTGCATTTTCATTCTATAATTTTCATTTATTTTACCCGTATAAAATTGTTCTAACTATAAAACCGGTCTTGGTATTTTATTACCAATTTTCTTTTTTTACAATATCAGCTTTTCATCATATCTTTTAACTTGGACATTTTCAGTTTTAAATTGATATTTTGAAGAATTCAAATTACATTTTTTTATAATAGCTTTATATTGAAATATTTTGGAAGATGTTTGATCCGTTCATTATTTTATTAGCAGTACTTCCCTTTTTTTTGTTGGGTATACAAATATGAAAATTGAAAATTATCTGTCTGTAGAGTGACTCATTTTTCCTATAACTAAAAAAAAGAGAAATACTTAAGTATATAGCCAAATAAAGTGAAAAAGAAAATGTGGGCCAAGGATTATATCTTTTGTTCAAAATATATACCATAAATGGCTGATATGAAGAAAAGTCTACGATCAAAAACTTAATTTTTTAAAAATATTATATTATCCTTATTGAATCGAAGCCCTTAAGTTTACTTTTATCGCTCTCGGCTCATTTTCGAACAGCATGTAATTCATTCCATAACGGATACCAATTGGTGCGCCTCAAATACTAACTCGTTGGTTTTTCATTTTTTCAAATAGATATATTCTGATTTATTGGTGTGCTATTGAAGTGCAATTTTGAATAGCTAAGCAGGCTCCTAAAATATTGCTATCTATCATATTAAAAAAATTTTTTTTTTTAATAATCTATGTGAAAGAACTTTTTGGAATATTTGCGGTTTACTCTTTTTATCTACAGCCGACATATCTTGATGGGCATAAACAAATGGATATTATAAAACAAGTAAGAAAATTATAGTCGGTCTAGACCGACTATACGATACCCTATACCATGCGTTTAGAGACCCTATCTCTTAGGCCCAACTAACTGGACATAGAAAATAAGCAAAAACCAAATTTGAGTGGGATTTTTATTAATTTTTTTGGCTGCAGATATGAAAAAGTTCATATCGGATGCAAAAATGGACCGATCCTGATCATGGTTGGTAAAGTCTCTTGTATTTTGCAAAAATATATACAAACAAAGTTTGAGAAGAATCAGTGCAATATTTTTGTTTTTTAATAGATTTAAGTGAACATCGGGAAGCAGCTCTATATGGGGTCAAAGGGATCATTTTTGGACTACTCATTAATGGATGTAATGAACGCATACAAACCCAATTTGAGTAAGATCTATATGACAATTTGGATCTTATGGCAATTTATGTCGATTTCATATGGGTAATTTGTATGGGGGATAGGTCTGAACATGGACCGATTCTCACCAATTTCAATAGCGTTCATCCCATGGCCGATGAAAGCTTATGTACCAAATTTCATCAAAATACATTCATATTTGCGACCTGCAGTTTGATTACAAGCTTTACATGGACACACAGACGGACGGACGGACGGACGGACATTGTTAAATCAACTCAGAAAGTGATTCTGATTCGATCGGTATAATTAAAGATGGGTCTAGGTCAAATCTTTTTGGTTGTTACAAACAGCAGCACAAAGTCATTATACCCAAACCACATAGTGGTATAGGGTATAAAAAGAATTGCTAGTTAGAAATGAATAAAAACAATATATTTCTTTATGATTTTTATTTTATAATAATTTTTTCGCTGCACATTCTTTTTTGAACACTTGACCCATTTGGTGCTTCTCAAATTCAAAGAATACATTTGTGTCTATACTTAAACGCTGGCGTGTTTTCTATAGCCTCCATACCATTATATAGTTTTGTCATTGCGTTTGTAACGCATCGAAATAAATTCCGGATACCCTATAAATGATATATATTCTTCAGTGAAGGCCATACCAAGCACGCTGGTGCTCGGCTTCTTACATGTATACAGCCGAACGAAAACAAAAGTACTCACCAAAGAGTAAAAGTAAACACCAATTTCATTCAGTCTCATGAAAGCTTTTTAACAAGGAAGGTCTATGTCGCATTGCCTTTTGAAATTCATATATATTTTTTTAATAGGTACACAGAGAATATTTATTTAAAAGACACCAAAAATGTTGAGAAAATTTCGAAGACTTGATAAACTAAATTACGCAAAGCACTTGAATCTGCTATAAATTAAACATTTTCTATAAATTACATACGTCGCCTCCATTTGACAACATTATGATTTTTTTTTTTAATTTTAAAAATATCCAGTTACTGCAGGCTGGTAAGTTTTTTAGTTTTTGGTAACATACCACTAAATAACCTTTGAAATTTCTTATCTTTTTAAGTTTTGCTATTTTTTGATTTTTTTTTTTGTTTTTTAAAGAAATGAATTACTTATTATTACTTATTTGATTTAATAAACTTCAAACTTATGGATAAAAAAAAGTTTAAATGTTCCTCATATTTTGTTTTACATTTTCAGAATGTAAGATTTAAAATTTTAAAACAACAAAATATATATAAAATTTTACCACATTCTTCGTGAACTCAACTATTTTCCCTTTTAGTCATTCATATAAACATTCATATAAAATCTACACAAACCTATTTAATATCGGCATTGTGTTACGTCCATGGATTTCGATGAGTGTAGTATAACTAACACATGCTCATAAACACTATTACTAACCCAATTCTCTCGATGGCCACCACCGATTTTCTTGATACCTATAACAACAGAAGTTGATTTAACAATGGCCGTCTGCAAGTCTTTTCGTCCATCCGTCTGTCTGTGGAAATAGGATCACACCCTCCATAACTAATCTAGACTCTTGATTTTTGCATAATATCATTTAATAACATCCTGGTTGAGTTACTCTTTCAAATAATTACAATCAATCCAATGGGGCACAAGATATAAATGAAAATGTGAAAAAGAACTCTTGAAAAAATAAAAATGTTCATTGTGTTTTTTTTTTGTTTCCCATAAATTATATATTGTAATTTTTCTTACTGTTGTAATTATTGTAGTTGTGGCATTTGTTTTATGAGGGTATGTGCATGGTTTTACTGCACGTGTCACATTAGGTTAAGCAAGTATTGCCACATATTTTTCAACTTTATCCCGATATTATAAAGAAAATCGTCAAAATGAAAAAAAAAATTTGATACCTAATAAAAGTAAATTCCAAAAAAGTACCTTTTCTTAAAAGTAACATTTCTTAACAGATATTTAAAAAAAAGTGTTATTTCTCTCAAAAAATTCCCTTTTCTACACGAGTACATTTTTTGTAAACTACATTTTTTTTTAAGAAGTAAAATTTTTTTTAAGAAACTACCCTTTTTTTAAACGTGCTCGTTTGTATAAAACTATTAGCCGCTTTTAAAATACCTTTTTTTAAAAAGCACCTGTTTTAAGAAAGTTACTCTTTTTTTAAAAGCACCCTTTTTAAAACCCCTGTTCCTAAAAAAGTATGACTTTTCTTATATATGTATCATTTTTTAAAGTACCTTTTTTTTTTAAAAAGCACCATTTTTTAAGTAAATTATTTTTAAAAAAGTATCATTATTTTCAAAAAACCACCCTATTTTTGAAATGACACTTTTTAAAAAAGGTACGTTTTTCTTAAAAAAGTGCATTAAAAAAAGTAAACTTTTTAAAGTAAATTTTTTATATTAGCTGTTTTTTGTAAAAAGCGTTTTTTTAAAGCAAACTTTTTTCTAAAAGTACCCTTTTCAAAAAATAATTTTTTTTTAAAAAGTGCCCTTTTTGAAAAGTACCCTTTTTAAACTCTTTCTTTCAACTCATACTCTCTGTCTGTATGTCTGTCTGCCATGGTTCAACCCCATTCCACATCATCCAATTGATCTGAAACTTAGCTCATAGTCTTTTTTTGAATATGGATTAATTTTGGGGTAGTCACGCATACTCACGCGCAGCCACGGAGTGCTTTAAAACCCATTTCCCCTTATCCGATCGATAAGTCTATCGACCAAGTTTCAGGTCGATAGACATGCCGAAAAAACATTTACTTTGACATAGTTTCGCACAGTCACGCATAGTGACGCACAGTCACGGAGTGATTTAAACCTCATTTCCCCTCATCCGATCGATCTGAAACTTTGTCCACATACTTGCTGTGACCAAAGATTTATTTTAAAATAGTCACGCAAAGTCGCGCACAGTCACGGAGACATTTAAAAGTCATATGCACAAGGAAAGAAAGAATTTAATATAAACTTTGTTTTTGTGGGTTAGATTATTAAAGTATACCTTTTTTGGAAAGAACTCTTTTTTTTAAAAATTGCCTTCTCATAAAAAACGTCATTTTAAAAAACATAAAATTTTTTAAAGGTTTTTTCAAGTACCCTTTTTTGTAAATAGGTTTTTTTTTCTTAAATTTGGCTTTTTTAAAGTACACTTTTTTAAAAGGTACTCTTTTCCAGAAGAATAAATTTTTTTAAAAAGTACCGTTATTTGAATAGTACCGGTTTCTAAAGGATTTCTTTTTGAAAAGTGCCCTTTTATTAAAATACCTTTTTTTTCAAAAAAATACCCTTTTTTATTAACTTTTTTATATAGTACCCTCTTATAAAAAAGTGCCTTTCTAAAAAAAAAAGTATCAAAATAATTGTTAAATTCGCTTTTAAATGAATAGGTCCTTTGATATATCCACATTGGTACAACGAAATCTGAAATATCAACCAACGATCACAACGAAGTTTAGACACAATTTATTTATTGAAAAATTTTTTTTTAATATAACAATCCACATCTATATAATGTTGTTTTACACATATATATGCATTTTGCTTAATTCAAATTTGAGTCCTTTTAAGTAATTTTGTGGTAAATTTTTTATCTTTTGATTTCCTTCATATTTCACATTCATTCACGCTAAGTAGGTCTTTGCATACAGGATGGTTATTTAATTTTATTGTTTTGTTTTGTTTTGAATTTCACCTACCATTTTGTATGGTTTTTTGTATTTATGTAATTGCACTTCAAATACGCTCTGTTTTTTTTTTATATAAAATATTCTTTTAGAAGCGTTTCTTATTTTATTAAATATGCTTTAAATAATTTGGAAACACTCTCAAGAAGTTCAAATCACAAATGATGATGAGCCAACTAGAAACAGTGAAATTTATATTTTATTTGAACAGCATCAACATCAACTATTTAACATATCAAGACCAAAAACAAAAATACGCTCATAGCGACCGGACTGGCCACACGCACACTCACACTTGACAAATACTACATACGAATATAAGTATAACAAATACAACAGTGGAAAAAGTAGAAGCTCTTTTCGATTTTCTAAATTCAAACTATCATCAAGTGAATGGCCGTCAAAAAAATTAATAAAAAACAATGGTTAACATGTATGATAAGATTGAGCGAAAAACGACATAAACAATATTTTTTTTTTATTATATTGTTAACAAAAAATATACGAAAAAAAACTTTTAGAAAAAGATGCTCTTAAAAATTTCTTGACTTAGAGACAAGAAAAAAAAAACAAATTAATATTCAAAAAGACAATCACTTTTTAAATTTTAAAGTTTTAGAATTGTTTTGAGTCATCTGAAAACATAATGTCATATATTGTTTGTTTTGTGCAGATCACTATGGGACAGAGCTTTCATTATCCAAGAAGAAAAATAACATTATGAAATAAAACACAAAAATAACGCAGGTAACCACTATATTTATACCCTATACCACTATGTGGTTTGGGTATAATGACTTTGTGCTGCTGTTTGTAACTACCAAAAATAATTGACCTAGACCCATCTTTTATTGTACCGATCGAATCAGAATCACTAGCTGATTCGATTTAACGATGTCCGTCCGTCCGTCCGTTCGTCCGTCTGTGTGTCCATGTAAAGCTTTTAATCAAACTGCAGGTCGCAAATATTTATATATTTAGATGAAATTTGGTATATAAGCTTTTATCGGCCATAGGATGAACGCTGTTGAAATTGGTGAGAATCGGTCCATGTTAAGATCTAGCCCCCATACAAATGACCCCTACGAAATCATCATAAATTGCCATATTATCATATAAATCTTAGTCAAATTGGGTTTGTATGTATTAATTACATCCAATAATCAGTAGTCAAAAAATGATCTCTATTGGACAACTCTTAGTCATAGCCCCCATATAACGCCGCTTCCCGATCTTCGCTTAAATCTATCAAAAAACAAAAATATTGCACAGATTGTTCTCAAATTTGGTTTGTATATATTTTTTCAAAATATTAGTGATTTTACCAAATATGGTCAGGATCGGTCCATTTCTTGACATAGTCCACATATAAATATAGCACCCGATATAAACTTTTTCGTATCTGCAGCCAAAAAAATTAATAACAATGCCACTCAAATTTGGTTTTTGCTTATTTTCTATATCCAGTTAGTTGGACCGAAGAGATAGGGTTTATAAGCCATGGTATAGGGTATAATTTTCTTACTTGTTTTTTCATGTGTTATGGTCCAATATTAATAAAAAAAAGCAGTCTAAATTTAAAGTTATTTTTTTAAATTACTTTTCCAACATTTATAATTTTTAAAGAGGATTTTACCATAACTTGAGAACAACCTGAAAAATTTCATTATGAAAAGCATCAACAAATTTTAGTATAAATTACCAAAGTTAAGAAAATACACACATGAAACATACAATGTTCTGTTCTAAAGCAGCAAACACATATTTTTATTTTCATATCACTTATGTGTGTTTCTAAATTTTGTACGGTGCCGAACACAATCATGACTGTGTTTCGTTTTAATATTTCGTTATCTACACGAACTTTTTCTATCACGTATTTTTTGTTTCGAACACACATTAACCACACAGATTCGAGTGTAGCTTTAGTTTAAGTTCGTGTTTTGATACGCGTGCTGCGAAAAATAGAACATGAACAGAAAACAGGTTCGATTTCAGTTATATTTTAAGTTCATGTTCTTATACGTGTACTGCGAGAAAACAGAATATGAACAATAAACATGTTCGAGTTCAGTTATATTTTAAGTTCGTGTTCTGGCTCGTGTACTGCGAAAAAACAGGACATGAACAATAAACAGGGTCGAGTGCAGTTATATTTTAAGTTCGTGATTTTGCATTGACACTAATTGGTTCGCAAATTAAGGGTGGGTGATTGTGTTAATGGATGTAAAATAAACCTAATAACCAGCAAGTGTTTTTTATGATGCAAAATTGTGTTTTTGTTATTTGCTACAGAAAAAAATGTTTGCAAAAGATCCTCACAACCAAAAAGTATGCCTTTTATGTCGCAAAATTGGGTTTTTCGTCTACGAAATGCAATGAAAATTACGAGAAAAAAGCAATTTTAAACAATTGCAACGAAAATCATAAAAAAGGTTAATGAAATTTGGAAAAAAAAACCATGAAGCCTTAACTTAAAAAAGGGATTGTAAATATTTTTTCTGTTAACACTCATTGGTTGGCAAAATAACAGAGGGGGATCTGTGCTAATGTATGCAAAACATCGCAAAAAACCGAAACAATAAAAACAGTATGTAATTTTAGAAAAGGATTGTAAATTTTTTAGTAATAGTCTTCATAAAATTCATTTCTGAAGAAATTGTGTTTTTGTTTTAAGTCGTTTGTTATGAATTTAAAACATAAACGGGAAAGAAAACAATTGTTTAGTACATCATAGAAAATGGTCAATATAAATTCACAATTAATTCCATTCACACTAATTGGTTGCGAAAATAGGGGTGGGTTATGAAAAAAAAAGGAACAACCAACAAGTATAACTTTTACGATGCTAAATAGTGTTTGTGTCTTAAGTCTTTTATTACCATCTTTTATTAAAATGAAAACCAGACAATAAAAACAATTGTAAACAATTTTGACGTAAATCATAAAAAAGGGTCAATAAAATTTGAAAATATTTGACATTGTAAACAATTTCAACGTAAGTCATAAAAATGGGTCAATAAAATTTGAATAGATTTGGTTAAAATAATTGACGTCGTTTTTATCGGGATGTATCAGATCACGAATTGATGTTTTAATTTTTTGCAGTACACGATCCAGAACACGAACTTAAAATATAACTAAATTCGAACCTGTTTAATGTTCATGATCTGTTTTTTCTTAGTACACGAGCCAAAACACGAACTTGAAATATAACTGAACATGAACCTGTTTATTTGTTCATGTTCTGTTTTTTTTTCGCAGTACGCGTACCAGAACACGAACTTAAAATAGAGCTACACTCGTATCTGTGTGGTTAATGTGTGTTCGAAACAAAAAATACGTGATAGAAAAATGTTCGTGTAGATAACGATATATTAAAACGAAACACAGTCATGATTGTGTTCGCAACCGTACAAAATTTAGAAACGCACATACTTGATATGAAAATAAAAATATTTGTTTGCTGGTCTGAGCTATGTTTGTTTACATATATGTACGAGTTTTTTTATTCATTGTGTGTTTTTTTTTTAACTCTGTAAATTCCCTTGAGTCAGCCTGGGACCAAGTGTCTCTATCCTAAAGCGACAAGTGTACTAGTAAAAATGTCGATAACTTTCCTTCTACGCACGAGTAGAAATTAGCTAGAGACAACAGATCTAGTATATTTCTGGTGACACTGTCAACGAATGTGTCAACAACTTGTTTTTTATTACTCTGCGCTTTCAATAGGTAGAGATTTTTCTGACTGCACAACTGTTGTTCTCAGTTCTTCTCTTCTTTATTGTATCATTTTTTTTTTCGTTGAAAAAACACGTGTGGTCAGTGTAAATAAGTTGTTTTTAAGAAATTGATTAATAAGTTTAAAAAAAAGTTGATTAAAATTATTTTTTGTTAATTTTGAAATAAAATATAATATGAACAAGTAAGAAAATTATAGTCGGTCTAGCCCGACTATACGATACCCTATACCATGGTTTTGAGACCCCATCTCTTCGGTCCAATTAATCGGATATAGCAAATAAGCATAAACCAAATTTGAGTGCGATTTTTATTAATTTTTTTGGCTGCAGATATGAAAAAGTTCATATCGGATGCTATATCTATAAAGGGACTAGGTCCAAAAATGAACCGATCCTGATCATGTTTGGTAAAGTCTCTTGTATTTTGCAAAAATATGTACAAATAAAATTTGAGAAGAATCAGTGGAATATTTTTGTTTTTTAATAGATTTAAGTGAAGATCGGGAAGCAGCTCTATATGGGGTCAAAGGGATCATTTTTGGACTACTCATTAGTGGATGTAATGAATGCATACAAACCCAATTTGAGTAAGATCTATATGACAATTTGGATCTTATGGCAATTTATGTCGATTTCATATGGGTAATTTGTATGGGGGCTAGGTCTGAACATGGACCGATTCTCACCAATTTCAATAGCGTTCATCCCATGGCCGATAGAAGCTTATATACCAAATTTCATCAAAATATATTCATATTTGCGACCTGCAGTTTGATTACAAGCTTTACATGGACACACAGACGGACGGACAGACGGACGGACGGACGGACATTGTTAAATCAACTCAGAAAGTGATTATGATTCGATCGGTATAATTAAAGATGGGTCTAGGTCAAATATTTTTGGTTGTTACAAACAGCAGCACAAAGTCATTATACCCAAACCACATAGTGGTATAGGGTATAATAAAAAATCTTATACAAAATAGAGGTCTGCAAAGTGAAATAGAAGAAAATGAGAGAGCCTTGAAGAAATGTGCTCTAAAAATGTAAATTTTGTTTAACAAAATATTTTGATAAAAAAAATATTTAAATTTAAATTTTAAATTTTAATTTATTTAAATTTATTTAGTTAAATTTTAATTTTTTGTACTGTGGTTAATTTAAAATAATATATAGGTATAGTTCTAGTTTAAACAAGTAAGAAAATTACAGTCGGTCTACACCGACTATACGATACCCTATACTATGCGTTTAGAGACCCTATCTCTCAGGCCCAACTAACTGGATATAGAAAATAAGCATAAACCAAATTTGAGTGGGATTTTTATTAATTTTTTTGGCTGCAGATATGAAAAAATTCATATCGGATGCTATATCTATATGGGGACTAGGCCCAAAAATGGACCGATCCTGACTATGTTTGGTAAAGTCTCTTGTATTTTGCAAAAATATATACAAACAAAATTTGAATAGAATCAGTGCAAAATTTTTGTTTTTTGATAGATTTAAGTGAAGATCGGGAAGCGGCTCTATATGGGGCCTATGACTAAGAGTTATCTGATAATTTGTATGATAATTTGGATCTTATGGCAATTTATGTTGATTTCATAGGGGTCATTTGTATGGGGGCTATGTCTGAACATGCGCCGATTCTCCCCAATTTCAAAAGTATTCATCCTATGCCAGACAAAGGTTTATATACCAAATTTCATCAAAATAAATTCATATTTGCGACCTGCAGTTTGATTACAAGGAAGGACGGACGGACGGACATCGTTAAATCGAATCAGATAGTGATTCTGATTCGATCGGTATAATGAAAGATGGGTCTAGGTCAAATATTTTTGGTAGTTACAAACAGAGGCACAAAGTCATTATACCCAAACCACATAGTGGTATGGGGTATAAAAATAAAAATCTCCTTCAGGCAAAAAGAAATGTGTTTAATTATATTGTCCCAACCCCTTAAAAAATAATTGCTCGAGATTCGGCTGTGAAGCATCAATTATATAGGCTAGAGTTACTTTGATTCCAATGTCTACATATGGTCCTAAAAGAAAAACCTTGTCAGTAGTGACAAAGTCTACTGGTTGATTTCCAATAACACGCCTGTATTAAATGTCAATAGTAGATAACATTGGCTGGGGTGTAGCTGGTCAGAAGCACTGGTGACAATGTCACTAGTACAACACTACAGTTTTACTATTGACATTCCCTGCAGGGTTACCTCAAAGTTATGCTTATGTTCACCCCTGTTCTTGAAACCACTATCACAAAAAAAAACTCGTAAATGAAAAAATTCTTAAATCTACGAGTTTTTTGCTGTTCTCTAATTTCAATAAGAATATTTTTTCTCGTTTTAATTCACATAGAAAAGGCTTTGTGAAATCAAAACAAATGCCCTTTTTTTCTACTAAGCAGGTCTTAAGAGATAAAAAAAACTTTAACTCTAACATGTATTTAAACTCTAACATGTTTTTTATTGAATCTTGTCATTATTTTAAAAAATTGGACATTGATTTTATGAAAAAAATGATTATAAAAACGTCTACATTTTGCGCTGATTTAAAAAAAAAATCGTAATAAGTGGTCGATGTTAATAAAACACACTTTCTGCGATGATGCTGTTCTATAACTATAATAAAAACTTTTTATTTACACAATCTATTTTCCATTATAATTTTTTCAATATAACATAGATTCGTTATGCACTAAATATTGCAAATAATATGTTTTTGCTTATGTTCGAAACAGTAGTGATGACAGTCAAATCCAATTTATTTGGATATCGAAATTTTTTTTGGTGATACCTAACTTTTGAAAAATAGAAAAGTCATTTTTAATTGAATGAAATTGAAGAACAAAAACAATTAAATGAACAAATAAGTTGTTATTTTAAAAGAAAATATTTTTCTTTATACTTTTTCTATAAACTTAAGAAAAAACATGCACAAAATACTTGAAAGTTTTTTGTGAAACTGAATAAAGAACCATATGGCACCTCGGTTTCTAGATAACATACGTTCTTAACTCAAACATATGGTTCTTAACTCAAACATATGTTTCCATTAAATAAATAAAAAAGTGGTTTCAAGAAACCCAAAATATCAATTTCATGTGATTTTAAATTCACTCTTATTCAAATAACGTTTCAAGAACAGGGCTGATTATTTGTTTTATATCAGTAGTGCCCAGAGCCTATACACTCAATACACTTTTGTTTTTGTAAA
Organism: Cordilura impudica; assembly: GCA_963682025.1. Taxonomy (NCBI): domain Eukaryota; kingdom Metazoa; phylum Arthropoda; class Insecta; order Diptera; family Scathophagidae; genus Cordilura; species Cordilura impudica. The sequence continues at coordinate 88,448,509 of OY821519.1, read as the reverse complement.
AGCACTTTAGCATAGGAAGTGCATTCTAATACACATACACAGCACTGCAGCATCAAGCAATACAAATTACATGAACAATTTTCTCTTTTTCGTTTTTTGTTGTTTTTTCTTGCTTATACGAAAAAGCAAAGCAACGAGACTTTCGTATGCTTGGTTGGTACACATTAGTGACCGAAATATTGAATGTATATTTTATTGTTGTCTAAGGGCACTGTTAGACGTTTAATATATATTGTGATATTTGGATCGCGATCCATATTGCAGGATGGCCTCCTATTGCGAAATCCATTAAAATGGGTCGCGTTCCATTAATACTGCATGCTACACGTTCAATAACATTGAATCGCGGTCGGTCAATAATATTGAACGTGTAACAGGGCCGTTACGTATGATTTCGTTGACACACATTAGCGACCAAGATATTAAATGTAGATTTTGTTGTTGTCTAACGTATGATTCCATTTAAAAAATAGTTTGCAGCTTTCAATTAAAAAGCACTTGGAAAAATATGTGTAAGTTTTTAGTTTAAAATTCAAATTATTACTTTATAAAATGAGCAACATGTATTCAGACGAAAAGTAGGAAAGTTATTTTTTTCACTTACATCTTTAAGGCTTAAGCAGATTGATTGATATGATTTGAAATTAACACAAAATATCATATTGAAAAGCATTTTAATAGATTTCATTTCAAACAAAATTTTTTCTTTTTTTTCGGTCTACTGTAGGGAATAAAAATATGAAAAAACAAATTGTTTTCTTTATATGTATTAGTATTTATACTTCCATAAGAAACCTCTGGGCATTCCTGTTGTATATACTCAACAGTTTCGGAGTTATAAGTCTATGCCAAAACTATTTAGATAGCGCCTTTACATAAATTTCAAAACAATTCTTTGACATCGGCACAAGAAGGTTCTTATGGCCAAATGTCGGCAATTGTGGAGGGTAATTAGAGGATAACTGACCCGCTGTCACTAATTTGAGACACAATGTCTGACGCTTTGTAAACAACCTTCGTGGTCCTTATTATAAACTCTTATTTAGTACACAGTGGCAACAAATTTGGGGAATTTAGGCGGTCAAAAGTTAAAATTTCAAAAATATTGTTAATACAAGTAAGAAAGCTATAATCGGTCTAGACCGACTATATGATACCCTATACCACGCGTTTATAGACCCTATCTCATAAGCCCAACTAACTGGACATAGAAAATAAGCATAAACCAAATTTGAGTGGCATTTTTAATAATTTTTTTGGCTGCAGATATGAAAAAGTTCATATCGGATGCTATATCTCTATGGGGACTAGGACCAAAAACGCACCGATCCTGACTATGATTGATAAAGTCTCTTGTATTTTGCAAAAATATATACAAACAAAAGTTGAGAGGAATCAGTGCAATATTTTTATTTTTTGATAGATTTAAGAGAAGATTGGGAAGCAGCTCTATATGGGGCCTATGACTAAGAGTTGTCCCATAGGCATCATTTTTGGACTAATTAGTGGATGTAATGAAGGCATACAAACCCAATTTGAGTAAGATCTATATGACAATTTTGATCTTATGGCAATTTATGTCGATTTTATAGGGGTCATTTGTATGGGGGCTAGGTCTGAACATGGACAGATTCTCGCTAATTGCAGTAGCGTTCATCCTATGGCAGATAGAAGCTTATAGTCCAAATTTCATCAAACTATATTCATATTTGCGAGCTGCAGTTTGATTAAAATCTTTACATGGACACACAGACGGACGGACGGACGGACGGACATCGTTAAATCAAATCAGATAGTGATTCTGATTCGATCGGTATAATAAAAGATGGGTCTAGGTCAAATATTTTGGTAGTTACAAGCAGCAGCACAAAGTCATTACACCCAAACCACATAGTGGTGTAGGGTAATAAATATAACGAAAGAATGTACCGATAACAATAATTTAATGTCCCACTCGCGAAACATCTTTCGCTCTAGTTTGAATCAATATTTCTCAGCATATATTTAACCATATTTGGTATTATTACTTTTTTTTTACTAAATTTTCATGTTTGCAAGATATGTTTTATGCTCCCCCATCTTCTTGGCAATGATACATGAATAATTCATATATAAGTAAAATTAATGACATTTAATTTGACTTCGGATGGCCGAATAATATTAGCTGCCTCAAACACTGAATGTAATATTTCTAACCACACTCAATTTATTTCAATTGAATAGTGTTATAACATATTCCTGGAAAATAGTAACACTTTTTGTACTAGAAGGATATCATTCTCTAGCAGTTAAACTGTTAATTATGGAACTGATTTAAAGGAACCACTTACTAAAGTTAAGATAAAAATTCGAATAAAATTTTATTTAAAATATTAAAAATGGAATTACTTTTTTTATGGATATTTTCATCTAATATTCTATTGCCATTTCGTGGGATTCTGGTCCATTGTACAGTGCATTATTTGAGCTGATAGTGTATTAGTAAAAGAAAGGTATACATGTCCGATGATAATAACAAATAATTTCAAGTTCAAGCTTAAACTTATACTTAAATACACTATAACAACATAAGAAAAAACTTAATTTTTTACGAATAAATCTGTTGAGACAATATAAATGAAAAGATTTTCTTACTTAGTTATTTTTATAATTCATTTTATTGATGGCTTTTAATCTCCTTGTTTGTTTTCAAATTGTTCGTGTTTAATAGGCTATCAACAAATCGATTTGCATATTTATAATTTATTAACAATAATAAATCAGAAGACTTAGGCAACATACTTAATATACACTACGTGCATTCACTTCACTTCAAAAGACGTAAGAAATAAAACATAAAACATAACCACAGAATTTGATAACTGCAGACTTTAGGACCAAATTATACGTTCTTGAAGGTCTTAAAACCACAGAACACAATCTTCGTAACAAAAACTCTTTATTTCCATGTTGGATTTTTTGGAATTTTTAGGATTTCTCGTGAAAATGAATTGATAAACAAATTTTGAGTTTATAGTTTAGGGTCTAAAAAAATGTCGGCCTGTGTAATTTTATTTTAAATCTATAAACAAAAACATAACATTGAGATTATTTATTAGCATACTTTGGTATTTGTTCATAACAAAAAACATAGTTATGGAATTAATTTTTTACGAATTCAACTAAAACACCAGTAATGGAGATTTATTTTGTGCTTCCTTAATTAGACCTACGCTTAACATACACATTTTGACTAACTACATTTAAATCAAAATTTTTGCAAGTGATTTGTATTAATCAAAAATAAAATTTCCAACTGTTTGCAAATTTTAACAAATTTTTATAATTTCTGGGGCAACAATACCAATAGCTAAACAAATAAATATTTCGGTAAAATCTATAGTTATGTTGATAAAACCTAAAGGTCAGTTACACAATTAAGAAATCTTTTAACTTCTAGCCTCAATAGTGTATTTAATAGTCCGACTGATGTGACAAAAATCAATTTCAGTTGTTGTATCTACTCTTTTAAAATAAATTTATGTTTGAAAATAAAGTCTAGGAAATTTTATTTTTCATTTAATAAATTATTTTATAAAACAATTCACAATTCAACACTTTTTTAATTGGTTGATGTCCAAAATTATTTTTCAATTCACCACAATTATTTTTGTGAATAGTTTATGTCCAAAATTGTTTTTCAATTCAACACAATTATTATTGTGAATGAAGAAAGCAAACTCATTTTTTATTACAAACACATTAACAAATTTAATAAACACACACATCCCAATAAACCATCCCATAAGTGAAGTGTAACTGAATTGGAGAAAAAGCTTACTATAACAATATTTCTATAACTTTTCATAAGCATTGTTATGATAGGTTTATTTAATTGCAAAATATGAACTATTTTTAAATGATGTTTTAGAAACTCTTTACATAGCAAAAGCATTTCCAATAACACTTGATATACACTTAGTCTATATAACAGTTTGGCAAATATGATTGTAACCGACTTATGCTCGTTATAGTTTTGTAAACGTTATTGCATATGAAGTCCCGTTATTTTAACGTTTTGTAAACGTTGCACATTGGGTTCAACATTGTGTTCTTTACGATTCAAGTGCTTATTTTTTTTTTCATTAAATCTTTCAACGATGATGGTGAAGATTATTATAATGAATTTAGTGATGATTGTGAAGTAAATGATTTTACAAAAAAAACAAGTAAGAAAATTATAGTCGGTCTAGACCGACTATACGATACCCTATACCATGCGTTTAGAAACCCTATGTCTTAGGCCCAACTAACTGGACATTGTAAATAAGCAAAAACCAAATTTGAGTGGGATTTTTATTAATTTTTTTGGCTGCAGATATGAAAAAGTTCATATCGGATGCTATATCTATAAAGGGACTAGGTCCAAGAATGGACCGATCCTGATCATGTTTGGTAAAGTCTTGTATTTTGCAAAAATATGTACAAACAAAATTTGAGAAGAATCAGTGCAATATTTTTGTTTTTTAATAGATTTAAGTGCAGATCGGGAAGCAGCTCTATATGGGGTCAAAGGGATCATTTTTGGACTACTCATTAGTGGATGTAATGAACGCATACAAACCCAATTTGAGTAAGATCTATATGACAATTTGGATCTTATGGCAATTTATGTCGATTTCATATGGGTAATTTGTATGGGGGCTAGGTGTGAACATGGACCGATTTTCACCAATTTCAATAGCGTTCATCCCATGGCCGATAAAAGCTTATATGCCAAATTTCATCAAAATACATTCATATTTGCGACCTGCAGTTTGATTACAAGCTTTACATGGACACACAGACGGACGGACGGACGGACGGACGGACGGACGGACATTGTTAAATCAACTCAGAAAGTGATTCTGATTCGATCGGTATAATTAAAGATGGGTCTAGGTCAAATATTTTTGGTTGTTACAAACAGCAGCACAAAGTCATTATACCCAAACCACATAGTGGTATAGGGTATAAAGACTTATTACCAATGAAAATTTTTTTTCAATATTTATTTTTGAAATGGTTATTTTTCATGTGTTTATGCCTAATCATTAACAAAAAAAAATTTAATATAATATTTGATAATGAGACTCTTTTGAGTTTAATTTGTGGAATTATGGAATTTGGATAAAATTTCAATTTTAAATTTTACTAATAATTATAATAAATAATATTAAATATTTATTCCTTTCTTATTTTTTAATAAAAACATATTTTTTTCTAAAACCACATTAAATATGGTCTAATTTGCAACTTAATTTATTAATTTGTCGCTTTTCGTTCCAAAGGTACAACTAAACTTGTGAAATAAGAACATTTTCCCCAAAATACAAAAAAGCGCCTAACAGCTTAAAAAATTTTTTTGCAACTTTTTTTTTTCTAAATGCTGGTTTTTTATGTATTTATGAATATCCATCAATTAAAAATAACAATATTTTAAAACTACGGCTTCCCTGAATTAATCGCCACTTTGGACCATCGAACCCACTGTGCGTTGTTGCATGTGATGTCCCGTTATTTTTGCGTTCAAATTATTTGAAATCCTCAGTCTTTTTCTTTTGTTTGAAGAGTGAAGTGTTTTTTAAATACATAAAATATATATACCTATATAGGTACAGTTTGTGTTAAAAAAAGTAAATATATTAGTATATAAATTAATATTTTTTAAATATTTGAAAAATTTTGGAAAAATTTTCAAAGGCTATTGAACCGACGTTTATAAGGCTTACAAATGAGGTGTCTTCATTACGGCAAGAGATAAATACCCGGCACAATGAAATTAAGGATCTGAAGAAGGAGAAATGTACAGTAAAGTTGGTGATGCCTGAAAATCCATTTACAGTAGTGGAGGATTTTTTAAATTTAGAAAAAAAATTACAAGAGGACAAGAACTTTTTGAATTCGTTTGTAAGTTAAAAAACACTCATGACACTAAGATCATATTTCATCATTTGTTTTTGTATTTTTTTTAAGGGAAACGAGCTGCTAACGGTAGCAAAGTCTCCAAACTTCATCAAAAACTGTTGGCGCAAATTGCTAGTGGACGAACTGGCGGAAAAACTTTGCTGGAAAGGCACAGAAGATAAAAAGAGTGTGCGCAGCCTGAGTGTAGCAAAAGCCATAAGAAGTAAGTTATTTTATATATTTTATTTATTTATTTCACTGACTTTTGAAATTCAATAGATGCTGCAATTTTTAATGGATTGCCAGAGGATGAATATATCAAAAGTACAAAATCATTCTTCCAATTCGCTAAAAATAGACAAGAGTCTAGAAGGAAATATAAGACAAATGCAAAGATAAATAAATAAAATAAAAAAATTATAAAAAAAACAATAAAATTATTTTAATCTAGAATATTTGAAAAAGACTTATTATTTAATTGTATCTAAAAGCTTACAAAAATATTACGATTATAAGCTTACAAAAATATTAAGATTGTAAGCTTACAAAAACATTACGATTATAAATTTATAAAAACATTACGATTATAAGCTTACTGCAAGCATGATTAGAATACTATTTTCCTGTAAGCTTATTCTATAATTAGACTTCTAAGCTTGTTCACAAGGGTTCAGTTTTCATTATTAAACAATTGTTAAGAAGCCTTTCACAACAATATTCACAACACTTTTCTAAACTTAAGGCTTATGTTAGCAAGTTTGTTACAAGCTATTTATACCCTATACCACTATGTGGTTTGGGTATAATGACTTTGTGCTGCTGTTTGTAACAACCAAAAATATTTGACCTAGACCCATCTTTAATTATACCGATCGAATCAGAATCACTTTCTGAGTTGATTTAACAATGTCCGTCCGTCCGTCCGTCCGTCCGTCCGTCCGTCCGTCCGTCCGTCCGTCTGTGTGTCCATGTAAAGCTTGTAATCAAACTGCAGGTCGCAAATATGAATATATTTTGATGAAATTTAGTATATAAGCTTCTAGCGGCCATGGGATGAACGCTATTGAAATTGGTGAGAATCGGTCCATGTTCAGACCTAGCCCCCATACAAATTACCCATATGAAATCGACATAAATTGCCATAAGATCCAAATTGTCATATAGATCTTACTCAAATTGGGTTTGTATGCGTTCATTACATCCACTAATGAGTAGTCCAAAAATGATCCCTTTGACCCCATATAGCGCTGCTTCCCGATCTTCACTTAAATCTATTAAAAAACAAAAATATTGCACTGATTCTTCTCAAATTTTGTTTGTACATATTTTTGCAAAATACAAGAGACTTTACCAAACATGATCAGGATCGGTCCATTTTTTGGACCTAGCCCCTTTATAGATATAGCATCCGATATGAACTTTTTCATATCTGCAGCCAAAAAAATTATTATCTATGTCCGGTTAGTTGGGCCTAAGAGATAGGGTTTCTAAACGCATGGTATAGGGTATCGTATAGTCGGTCTAGACCGACTATAATTTTCTTACTTGTTTTATACTGTTTTGGTTTATTGGGATAGCATTGTATAATTTTATATATGTGTTAGTAGCAACTTTAAATGAAATTTACTGCAAAAAAATGTTCCCGACGGTGCAAATCTATAAATCTGATGGACAGCGTCATCTAAATCGGGAGAAAACTATTTAACGAATCATTGGTAATAATAAATCGCCTTACCTTTTAATATTATCGACTTATTAATATGTATAAATGGATCATTAATACAATCTTTATTAGGCTTAGCAATATTACTTCAATAGCAATATTGTAAACCAGATTATTATTCAAATTATTATTATCTTTACATATTTATTATTTTTTTTTATTTAAAATTCAAATTCATTTAATATTGGAATCCCATATTTTATACATAAATCAAGATATTTGAGCAGTGAGACAAAATTAGATATTAATATATGTTAGATACTTAATTTATACTTAGTGTATTTTTACCAAAGTATTTATAATATTAATAAGCTAGGCGATTTCTTGTGACCAATGTTTTGTTCTACCATTTTATCCGGATTTTGATCAAACATATACTATTTGAAAGGTATTGCATTTAAAGTTGCTACTAACACATACATAAAATTATACACATGTTTAATGTTTATTAAATCTGTTAATATGTTTGTTAATGAGTTAGTTATCTTCATTCACAGTAATAATAAACCATAAAAGTGATGGTTTGTGAATTGGCTAAGTTGAAAAATAAAGCTGCCTTAAAATTGCACTCGAATTTCGAGCGCTGGAATCTGCTAGTATATTGTAGTTTTGAATTCTTTGTAAATTGGATAAATTCCCCTTAAAGTTCGTGCATATTACAAATTGAACACATACCATCTGTATTATATTTCAAGCATCTGAGCTGCAGCACACCTTTACAATTAAACTAGTGGCTCGTGAGGAAAATCCATCATGAAATTTTTCTGTAGTGTTATAATTAAGAAGAGCGTAAACGTGGAGTTTTAAGCTCGAAGTATTTATAATAAAATCATTTCAATATTTCAATTTCAAAAAATCAATTAGCTCTTCCCGATATATATATAAAGAATAAGTTAAAAAAAAATCTTAACACATAAAATTTAATAATAAATAAATCATTGAATCCAGAACTTTGTTTTTTTTATTAAACCGAAATTATATTAAAGCTTCCCATAAAAGATAATTTTCATCTAATCACTTCTTGTGAACTTAAAAAATTTTTCCGGCAGCACTTCCATTATGGATTTGATAGTGGTTTTGTCACTTTTTTGGAACATGTAGTCCCTCTCCGTTTAAAGTTTTCCACAATTTGTGACAACTTTTTTGTGCTCTTCAACTCCCTTTTTACAAGCTGCGCACAGTTTGAGGGTACAAGAACCAAGTTATTGTTCTTATACCACTCAAGAGCTTTCTTACCGTATCCAGAGGATGCCAAATCGGTTCAAAAATACGTGGACACATTGTGTTGACATACGAAAAAAATCCTTTTGTTTTGCAGAATTAGACCAAACTAGATTTTGTTGAAAATAGCTAATAATTTTAGCACTTGCTTCTATTCGTTCACACATTGTAACCCAACTAATAACAACTGAACAGGGTTGTCATTAAACATAAGAAGTTCTAAAGATTGCAATTTGCATTCTCCATTCACAATGTACATAGTTAGTAATACAACAACAAACTCTGATAACATCGACACATACAGTGGTGGTCACGTAATTAAAACATGATGATAACCTCTTGCAATTTCAAATTTTTAATGTTTCTTTTCTAATTTTAATGGTACTTTTCCATAAAAATTTTCCGTTTTATGTTTTACGCACCTAATTCCATAGTTATTTCTCTTTATCATTACGTTATATTATAAAATAATGCGTTATTTTGCGATAATACGTTTTCCGATGTGGGCACATAATTAAAACGTATTCGACTTTGCTTTAATAATTAATTAAAAACAAATTTTCAAATTTTTTCGCAAAAATATTACCGGTAAGTACTAAAACAGTGTTCTAATGTAAAATTATAAAAGTTTTTTTTATGGTTAGATGTGGGTGAAGCACCAAGTTTTTTCGAAGAAGAAAGAAAGTCTAATAATAACTTTAGTACAAATTTTGCTTGGTTGCTCCAGACGAAGAGTATACAACTGCATCAAACATTTCAATAAATGTGGGACAATAAAAAATGTTCCAAGAGCTCCCAAACTGCGAAAAACAAATAAAAGGGAGACAACATTATAAAAAGTACCTCCGAAGCTGATCCATTTAAAAGTTGCAGGCAGATGAAGTGCAGTCATCACATGGGATTGAAGTTTCATCCAAAACAATAAGAAGTAGGCTTAATGAAGTTTCTCTTCGTGGGTGCACCGCTCAACGAAAACCCTTTATTTCAAAAAAGATTATAAAATCCAGGCTGAAGTTTGCAGAAGAAAATTTAAAAAAACCGATTAATTTTTGGAAAAACGTGCTTTGGAGTGATGAATCCAAGTTCTGTCGATGGGGATCTAATGGAAAAAGGTATATGTGGCGTCCCATTAATCAGTGGCATCATCCAAAGTACATCATAAAAACAATTAAACTCGGTGGTGGTAATGTGTTAGTTTGGAGTTCATTTTTAGGCAACGGAATTGGCCCAATTGTCAGAATTTCTTTAAAGATGGACCACCATTTATATAAGAATATAATAGAAAATACGATAATACCTTTCGCTGAAGAACATTTTCCGCTACTATGGAATATTATGCACGACAGTGAATCGAAACACATTTCATGACTTAGAGGAACAAAGCATAATTGTTTTAAAATATCCATCTCAGTCCCCTTATCTCAATCCAATTGAGAGAACTTGTGGAGTGAAGTTGAGAAAAGTTTGAAGGGGAAAAACCGCAAAAATTTAGACGAATTGTGGGAAAACATTGAGGCTTGGAAAGCTATACCCACTTCATTTTGCAGGCATTTGGTCAAAAGTATGCCAAAGAGATATCGCAATGTGATGAAAAATGAGAGCTGTCCTACAAAATATGAAAGGTAAATTTGGATTATTTGACGGAAATTAGAAAATTATTAGAATTTTTGAAACAGTGGTAAATGTTTTAATTATTTATCCAACCCCATAAATGTTGTTCTTGTATTTTTGTTTGTTTCAGATATTGATGATACCATTTTGAAGGGCACATTTATCAGCTACCAGACTTGGATTTAAGAAAAGAAAAATAATTTTGTTATATTTTTATATATGGAAAATAAAACGAATAATTTATTGTTCTCATGAATGTTTAAATTATATCACCACCACTGTATATTAAATCTATATTGTTACATAACAATGAAAATAAATCACTTACAATCCTCAAGCAGTTTATATATCGAAAGGAATAAGTATGTAAAGTTGGTGAGCATAAAGTTAGTCTTGTTTCGGCAAGACACCATGTAGGATAACTATACATTAACGTAACGACTCCATGCACTTTTAAAACGACAATCGGCTCGGGTTTGTCAACAATAAATCAAATCCATTAGCCTCGACTAACTGCATTGGCATTGGCTTCGGCTGATTGCTCTCACTAATCCAGCGGCCTTGGCGACTGTTCATATGTTACCGATCTGTTGACTATGATAACCAGCCGAATAACGTACTCGATTTATCTATATTGTCGACTCGTTTTTTAAAAAAGGGTTCTTTGTAAAAGAGGTTACTTTTTTGAAAATAGGTACTGCTTTAAAAAAGTGTACATATTTAGAAAACGGAACTATTTAAAGAAGGGTAATTTAAGAAAAGCGTACTTTAAAAAATGGATGATTTTTTAAGAATGTGTAATTTTTTAAGAAAAGGGTACGTACCTCTTTAAAATGTGTCATTTTTAAAAAAGCATAATGCAGAAATGGGTATTTGTAAAGAAAGGAATTTTAGAAAAGGGAACTTTCTTGAAAATGGGTACATTTCTAAAGAAAGGGTGCTGTTCAAAAAAGTGTAATTTAAAAAACGGTATGTTAAAAAAGAACTATTTTTTAAAACAGTGTGCTTTTTAAGAAAAGGGTATCTTCTTGAAAAAATTTAATTTTTAAAAAAGTATGCTGCTTTTAAAGGTGTACTTTAAAAAAAGGGTATTTTAAAAAAATAGTACTTCTTTAAAAAGGCCATTTTTTTAAATAAGGGACATACGCCCTCTGAAGTAAATGCAACAACTACAATGAGTACAACAATAATGCCAGGTTTTCACTGTCAATTTCACTGTCATTGTTGTCAATTATTGTTCAATGTCAATTTTTGTCAATTATTGTCAGTTGTATGAAAACGGGTTGTAATGTCTTCTCATTAATTTATTTTTGTTTGACAGCCGGATTTTTTTGTTAGTTTATAGGATGTGATGCTTATGTAATTAAAAGAAAATTGCGAGGTGTCAATTGTGCAATTGTTGTCAGATTATTTTACATAATGAAAACCAGGCATAGGAATAATTGCAACATCTTAAGTAAAACAACACATTAAACATTTTTTCAAGAATTTTTTTCTCATATTTTCCTTTATATATCGCAACTCTTTAAACCGATTTTGATGAGTTTAAATACCATGATTACCACAGACAGATGGACAGACGTTCATCGCCTAATTCAAATTGCCTTGCTATAAGGACCAAGGAAATATATGGTTTTGGGACCTCAAGAATTTATTGCGATGCTTTACAATCGGAATAACAAACGTATACATATCCTCTGTAAAGTGGGGTGGGGTAAAAAATATAGTCGAGGAGGGAGTATAAAAAAGTTGTTTTAAAAAAATTAGCTTATAAAACATTTCAAAACTGGATGATATTTGTCAAAAACATGTGCTTATTAATTACAGCATTAATTGCAATATGTCTGAAAAATGACGTCAAATTTAACAAACTATTGAAAAATTTTGCTTCAGAGCATCATCTCAATTATATGTAAAAAGTGTAATATGTAGAAGTACAAACCATACATCACAAATGGCAACTCTTACGAAACTGAGAATAGTGGAAATTAGAAGTACAAATGCAAAAATATTAAAAAATTCAAAGATAACGATTGTTTGTTTGGACAGAGTTGTATCTTCTGAAATTAATACGAAGTAAAAAGCTGTATGGTATGAAAACTGATTCTTAACCACACTGCTCGTAGGCCTGACTTTAGGTGAGTGTGTTAAAGTGCTGATCAAAAAGTGCAAGTACGAGTGTATGTGCGCGTGTTCAAAACTAACGGCTGCCCTTAGTAGAAAAATTTCATATAAAAACAACCTATTCAATTATAACATAACAATTATCACAATGTTCAATAAATCGCTGATGAAGGCTGAAATGCCAGAAACCGGTCCGATTAAGAATACAGTATAGTTATTTATGAAGGTTTGAAATATATGCTTTCTTCTTCTCTACCACGCGCCATTGAAAAAAGTCATGTGAGTCCCATCGCAGGGGAGATGTGTAAACATCTAGTAATTAAAGATTTTTTTATAGCACTTTCTTAAAATCAAACAGAAAGCGTATCACTTATAATAATCAACTGCAGGGGCTCTGTTAATATAAAAATATTTATTATTATTTATTATTTTAACCGGTTAATTTTTCGTTTTTTCTTTTTTATTTTTAATTTCTCGTTTTTTATTTTCCATTTTTCGTTTTTAATTTTTTTTTTAATTTTTATTTTTAATTTTTTATTTTTCATTTTTTAATTTCAAGTTTTTATTTTTTATTTCTCATTTTTCGTTTTTAATTTTTTTTCTTAATTTTTCATTTTCCAATTTTTAGTTTTCTTTTTTCATTTTTAATTTTTCGTTTTTTATTTTTCATTTTTTATTTTTCAATTTTAATTTTTTATTTTGAATTTTTTATTTTTTATTTTTCATTTTTTATATTTAATTTTTTCATTATTTATTTTTCATTTTTTATTTTTCATTATTCATTTTTAATTTTAGTTTTGCATTTCTCAACTCTTATTTTTCATGTTTCATTTTTTATTTTTAATTTTGTAGTTTTAATTTTTTATTATTGATTTTTTATTTTTTATTTTTAATTTTTCTTTTTATTTTTTTTGAATTTTTTATTTTTCATTTTTCATTTTTTATTTCTCATTTTTCATTTTTTATTTCTCATTTTAATTTGTTTATTTTTCATTATTTATTTTTAATTTGTATTCTTAATTTTTAATTTTTAATTTTTTATTTTTTTTTTCATTTTTCGTTTTTCATTTTTCATTTTTTATTTTTCATTTTTCATTTTTCATTTTTTATTTTTTAATTTTTATTTTTTATTTTTCATTTTTTAATTTTAAGTTTTTATTTTTTATTTTTAATTTTTCGTTTTTAATTTTTTTTCTTCATTTTAATTTTTTTTCTTCATTTTTCATTTTCCAATTTTTATTTTTCTTTTTTCATTTTTAATTTTTCCCTTTTTTATTTTTAATTTTTTTATTTTTCAATTTTCATTTTTTATTTTTCATTTTTTATTTTTTGTTTTTCATTTTTTATATATATTTTTTTTCATTTTTTATTTTTCATTTTTCATTTTTTATTTTTCATTATACATTTTTAATTTTAGTTTTTCATTTCTCATCTCTTATTTTCATGTTTCATTTTTTATTTTTAATTTTGTAGTTTTAATTTTTTATTATTCATTTTTTATTTTTTATTTTTAATTTTTCTTTTTATTTTTTTTATTTTTCATTTTTCATTTTTCATTTTTTATTTTTAATTTTTTATTTCTCATTTTTCATTTTTTATTTTTCATTATTTATTTTTAATTTGTATTCTTAATTTTTAATTTTTTATTTTTTTTTTCATTTTTCGTTTTTCATTTATTATTTTTCATTTTTTATTTTTTATTTTTTATTTTTTATTTTTTATTTTTTATTTTTTATTTTTTACTTTTTATTTTTCATTTTTCATTTTTCATTTTTTATTATAAATTTTTTATTTTTAATTTTTAATTTTTTATTTTTCATTTTTCATTTTTTATCTTTCATTTTTTATTTTTCATATTTCATTTTCCATTTTTCATTATTCATTATTCATTATTCATTCGTAATTTTTCCATTTTCATTTTTCATTTTTTATTTTTCATGTTTCATTTTTTATTTTTCATTTTTTATTTTTAATTTTTCATTTTTAATTTTTAATTATTAATTTTTAATTTTTCATTTTTGATTTTTCATTTGTTATTTTTCATTATTCATTTTTTATTTTTCATTTTTAATTTTTCGGTTTTCATTTTTAATTATTAATTTTTTTTTAATTCTTCAGCTTTCATTTTTTATTTTTCATATTTTTTTTATTTTTTATTTTTCATTTTCAATTTTCAAACAGGTTACCATAATATCATAATTTTTTCACCAATACAATAACATTTTGTCTTATGATTAACATGTTACGCTTGCTTGTTACGCTGTTTTTGAAATTTACCCCCCTGCGCGTATAAATGTTTACACGTAAAAAAAAGTTTGTAATTTTAAATGCCAAAGGATATGCAACAAAAACGCTGCTCAAAAATGTTAAGCTTTTTGCATAAACTGTCTTTGCAATACAGATAAATGTATAATTAAATTTTTGTCTTCCACTAACTAGTTATAACGAGTAGGAAATAACTACACATACATATTTATAGTCGTAAGTGTATCTTATTTTTGCAATGTGATTTATTTCCTTATGATAGACTTCTTGAAAATATAATGACGTATATCTTTTACTATTAAATTATTACGTCAATTAATTGGATTTTGCTATTATTTTGGAGCAGTTTTTTGTTCCAGCTATAACCTTGATTTAAATCTGAATTCGATCATGGGTGTTTTTTTTTGATAGTAGATGATTGTACTTCAACAACTAACACAAATGCTCTTGATATAACCATATTTGAGAATTTGTTAATGGCTCAAAAAAGTGAATGCTTTTTCCGCTACGCAATGTTTTTTTTTAATTTATTATAAAATATTACCATATAAATTTGTTTAGACAAAGTCTAACAGAAGACCCCACATAACATTGCACAATAAAATTTGAGTTATTAGATATATTTAAAGATTTTCACAGAGGGAATTTATTGCACAAATATCTAAATAAATTACGAAAAAACTTTTGATATCGTTATTTTAATTGAAACTCACATAACAGATGAAAAAATTAAACAGTTCAAAAAATATTTCACAAATTTGATTACTTTTCGGAAACTAGCGACCTAAATAGTAGATTTGGTAGAGCAGATTTGGAGGTTGCAGGTATGGTGTTAACAGAAACATCTATTCGACACCAATTATATTAAATGTAAATTCACACATCAAAACGGAATGAATATATTATATATTAGTGTGGGATTCTGATTTTGAAGTGATTGAGAAAGTTTTTATTGAAGATAGACGTTCAAATGCGGTGGTCATTGGTGATTTAAATGTAAGAATTGGCTACCTTCAACAAGAAATATATGAGAATTGTATGAGTTCACTTCATGCATATGCGGTGATTAGAAAATCTAAAGATTCTGTGAGATGTGGATATGTGGATATGTGGATTACTTAAAAATAGATAATCAAATATGATCGGACCACATGCCTGTATGCCTTGCTTTAAAGATAAATGTACGCAATTGTCTTAGTAAAAACGTACTGCTATCAAAACTACAACGGACTTATCAACTGAAAGAACAGGATTTACTCGAATTTACAAATCTGTAAATCTGCAAACCAGAGGATAAAGGTCAAGTCTTCACTGCCAAAAATAATTGGTTTGACTGGAAATCTTATTAAGCTAGAAAAACGTATTTCGATTTATTAAAAGATTACAGATTAAATATGAACCATGAAATGAGAAGTAAATATTTAAAGGAAAATTAAGATTATAAAACGGTATGCAAAATTAGAAAATAAAAGAACTTTAAAGTACTAGAGGTAAAATTAAACCAAGTCAATGATAATAAATCCTGGTGGCAAATAGCAAATGAAATCAGAAATCAAAATACCAATTATGTTACAATAAGAAATTAAAATAACTTTTTTTAGTTAATGTATTTAATTTTTTTTATTGTATGGAAAGTTAAATTTAATTTTATATAATTAATTGTTTTTGAAGATGATATATAAATTAATATCCCCTAATGCACCCTGATAAAACTGCGTACCACACAGTGGCTCGTTCTGGGTGAAGTTCCGTCTCATGGACTATTTGGGGGTTAGATTCACTCCATATATGGCAATTTTGTTTATTTGCGTTGCCGTTTAAATCAAAATGGGCCTCATCAGCTATAAACAAGCAATTTATCAAGTTGTTGTCTTCTTCGGCCATTGCAATCAATTTATTTTTTGGCAAAATTTCAGGCGAATATGCAAATCCAGAGGGTTTAACTTGCTTGTAATTTGGACTTTGTACGGAAACAAAGGGTGTAGATGGTATGGTTTCTACAGTAGACAATATACACATATAACAAAATGATGTTCGTCGAACAAAATGATGTTCGTGGTGTTGGGGGTGGATGATTCATATACCGAGCGATTGTGTTAGGTTATTATAGTACAGCCCCTAAAATGTTTGATCCTTTGTGGACATATTCAAATTTTATGGCAGTTTACAGTTTTAATTTTTCGTCAACATTGTATTGAATAAGATTCAAAAAGTTGTGTAAAAGTTCCTTTGAACTAAATTTTGAGTTCAGATGTCTTCAACAGAATTTTAAGAGGAATTTTTTCTTAGAATATTTTAACCCTATATCTAAAATTTTCAATTTTTTATCTGAAATAACAGCTAACTATTTACTTTTACGATCATAACTCAATATTTACAGTTGGGAGAACTTTCATTGTAATCTTAATCAGCTCGATGGTTATAAGCTCCATCGTAATTCAGTTGGCAATAAGTTTTTGTTAGCCAAAATGAATCTATATTCGTGTATAGAAATCTTTATATTTGTAAAATGAATTTACAGATATAATAAAAATCGGTTTATTTTTGGTGGTGTTGATTCGCTGTAAATTACTACCGCTACTAATTTACAACGAAAGCAATTATGACGTAAGTTAATATTTTTAGCATGTTTGCATACTAAACATAAAGCAAAAATAGTAACAAAAACCAATAAAAGTTTTATATTAGCGTTTACGTCTTTTTTGGCGAGTATAACCCTCAGTTTGTATTTTTTACGTGAAATATAATATCTATAGACAAATTAAAATTAAAAATTCATATTTGAGAAAAATTTTAAACGTTTTAGTGTTTCATTAATTATGAATAAATAATAATGAATAAATCATAATTAATGACATATAAAATTTGCTTAATTTTGCCTTTCTTAACCGACTACATTTAAATCTCAATTAAATGAATTTGTGTTATAAAATGTACCGTTAATATTAATGAAATTGAAAAATTTTTGCATTTATGACACCCATATAGAGTTGTTGCCAAAAAAAAAAATTAGTTTGGTATTTCTTTAGCTTTTTAATGTATACTTTTCCAGGACTTATCGAATTTTGCAAGTAGGTAAGAAAGAAATTAATAGTCGCACTATGATGGATATACGATATTTTATACAATAAATATCGAAATGACAATCTTTTACATATCCTTATTACTATACATCATTTTGAATTAAAACATATATCGAGGCCCACTAATCAATAATATATATGATGAATTTCATTTAAAAATCAAGATAAAACTGAAATTTTGAACCCGACCACCTCAGATATCGATGAAATTTTGTTCATAGCTAAATTTGATCAATACAAACAAACCCTCATTTTTAGAAATGACTGTTTGCGATTTTTTGTGCGTGGCACAGTGGGAAAATTTTCGAAAAAACGCGAAAATGGTCGAAAAGTGCTCGATTTAAAATGCAATAACTCAGAATCCGCTGAACCGACTTCCATGATCTTGGTATCATTAAAAAGATATTTTAACAGGCTTTATGACAACTTTGAAAAGAGAAAAAAAATACACTGTAAAAAATTTTATAACAAAAAGAAAATTTTAAATAACGAAAAAACCAAAAAGATCAAGGGTTTTTTTACAGTGTATTATTTTTTTAGAAAGGTTTATCCTTCACCTGTACCATATCCAAAAAGTAAAATGGGTTCTTTTTTAGTTTTTTTTATATAATTTTTTAAGTAGTTTCACTTCTAGTAATTGCCCTTATATTTTATATTTACAGGTGAAATAACACAGTACAACACATGATTTGCCAACTCAATTCGCTTTTATTCGCAATTGAGTAAAGGTATGAATTTCAAAAATTTGCTCTACATATGCACAACATTCTTCGGAAAAACCCTCGATCATATTTTTTATGATTCTCAGAATTAACAAAACGGAATAAACAAAGGGTTTTTTAATTTTTATGATTGCGTAAGCAAAGTAATTTTTAATTATTTGGGTTTTTCAGTTGGCTACCTGTATAACTTTTTTACAGAAATTCAACCCACATTTAAGGGTGGTCATTATTCGGAAAATTTAAAACTCACACATGGTGAAACAGGTATATAGCCATCGTAAAAAAATATGCACCCATTTATAAGTACCTGTCAGTAAACTAGTGAACAATACACAGTATAAATTGGAGTGTATTGATCGATTTTACTCATTCAACAAGTGTTGACGAACGCGAAAATTACAAGTCCATATTTTAAAAGTGCAACGTACCGAAATTCATAATTATAAACAGTTTCGAGAAGCCAAGATATCCCATTACAATTTTTACGCATATATTTTAAAAATTTGAGTGAATATGAATTCAAACAATAAGTACAGATGCATAAAAATATCTAATAAGTGTTGCGCTTCGCTTCGTAAAATAAGTGAGGACGAGGCTGCAAATATAATTGAGTATTTTCCAGCTGTCGCCAACATCCATTGTAGCCGTATTTGCGAAACTTGCCGGAATACACTGAGAAAAGCGCGCAGTCGTAATGAATCCAACGTGGAGCAGAGTGAAGTCTCAAATTATTTACCAATAACGCCCAGCGATGAAATTAGCGAAGAATTGAATGAACTTCCAACTTGTACCAGCCGTAATGCAAACATCGAAAGCAACGAACTCATTGAAAATATAAATGATCACATTATTCCTCATCTACCAAACCAAATGACGCCTCTTAAAAGGAAATATATCAAACGAGATGCATACAGAAATAGAAAATCAGTGCAAATTTTGGAAAATATAGCAGATTCACTTGGAGCTGATCCATTATCTGATTTGTCAGCGCAACTTGAAAACGTCAAAGCCATTTACGAAGAAATTTTGCAAAACATCAAATATCAAATAGAGAACAGCTCAAATCTTTTGGAAAAGCAAAAACTTTTATCTCTCTTACCAATCAATATGAGTCACGCAGAAATTGAAGATCGTTTTGGGGATGATATATCTCACGATTGTATCAAAAAAAGTAAAGATATCCAAAGGAATAAAACGAAGTTTGCAGATATCAATCTTTTAAAAATGAACAGACGTAGTTTACCAACCGAAACTCTAAGCACAGTCAAATTATTTTATGAAGATGATGAAATTAGCCGATGATGCCAGGATCGCAAGATTCAATTATTATTAAACAAGGAAACTTACGTGAAAAAGTTCAAAAAAGAGTGATGTTATCTTCACTACGCGAATCTTACTACGAATTTAAAAAAAACATCCCTTGGCCAAAGTTGGTTTTACAAAATTTACAATGTTAAGGCCAAAAAATTGTATGAAACTTGGAGTTGGAAACCAGCAAAATACCTGTGTATGCACATTGCATCAGAATATGAAATTGATGTTTGAAAAAAGTCGCTTAAAATCATTTTGTTTACCGACTACAAAGATGTTCTCAAATTCGTTGTTTGTAATGGTGACATACAAAAAAGCGAGTGTTGCGTTTCAATGTTTCAAATTTAAATAGTCTAAAAACGCATATGCTAAAACATTTTGAAAATAACCAAACTGAAGAAATAATATACAAAAAGTGGAATACAATGATTATATGTGTTCTGGAAACGTTAACCACCAACCGAGAATCATTTGTCAGCGATTTTACTGAACACATCAAAGTTCTGCAGATTTTCCAGTCATTAAAATATCTTTTTAATGATACCAAGACCATGGAAATCGGTTCAGCCGATTCTGAGTTATTGCATTTTAAATGGAGCACTTTTCGACCATTTTCGCGTTTTTTCGAAAACTTTCCCACTGTGCCACGCCCAAAAAATCGCAAAACAGTCATTTCTAAAAATGAGGGTTTGTTTGTATTGATCAAATTTAGCTATGAACAAAATTTCATCGATATCTGAGGGGGTCGGGTTCAATGCATCTCGATTTTTACATGAAATTCATCATATATAATAAACTCAACTTCTAGACGCTTGCCTCCTTTTTTAAAAAACGCTAAATTAGTAGTGTAAACATTTTTTCAATTAATTCTCCATTTGGACCAAAAAATTATAGTTGGAGGTAATTTTAGTGCTATGCATCCCTGGTGGGGTTCTCACCTAAATAACACAAAAGGAAAAGAAATCTACAAATGTATTATCAACAAGTAAGAAAATTATAGTCAGTCTAGACCGACAATACGATACCCTCTACCATGATTTTAGAGTCCCTGTCTCATATGTCCAACTAATTCTATATAGAAAATAAACTAAATTTGAGTGACATTTTTATCCATTTTTTTGCCTTCGGATACGAAAAAGTTCATATAGAATGCTATATCTACATGGGGACTAGGACGCAAAATGGACCGATCCTGACCATATTTGGTAAGGTCTTCTATTTTATGGAAAAACATATACAAACCAAATTTGAAAAAAATCTGTGCAATATGAGGGCAATTATTAAGAATTGTCCTGTGGTGTTTAGTTTTGGACAACTAATAAATGGATGTAATAAACATATACAAACAAAATTTGACCGGGATCTATATGATAATTTGGATACTATGGCTATTTAGCTGATCTCATAGGGGTCATTTGTATGGGGAATAGGTCTCAAAACATGAACCGATTTTCACCATTTTCAAAATCGTTCATTCTATGACCGACAGAAGCTTAAAAGCACTAAATTCCATCAAAATGTATTCATTGCAGAGTTCAGGAAAAACCACACACACTGAATAAAAAACTCATACATATTTGTAAACAAACATAGCTCAGACCAACAACCACATATTTTTATTTTCATATAAATTATGTATGTTTCTAAATTTTGTACGGTGCCGAACACAATCATGACTGTGTTTCGTTTTAATATTTCGTTATCTATACGAACATTTTCTATCACGATGTTTTTGTTTCGAACACACATTAACCACATAGATTCGAGTGTATCTTTATTTTAAAATCGTGTTCTGGTACCCATACTGCAAAAAAACAGAACAAAAACAAAAAACAGGTTCATGTTCAGTTATATTTTAAGTTCGTGTTCTGGCTCGTGTATTGCGAAAAATTAAAACATCAATTAGCGATCTGATACACCCCGATAAAAGCGACGACAATTGTTTCAACCAAATCTATTCAAATTTTATTGACCCTTTGTATGACTAACGTTGAAATTGTTTACAATTGTCAAATATTTTCAAATTTTATTGACCCATTTTTATGATTTACGTTTAAATTGTTTACAATTGTTTTTATTGGCTGGTTTTCATTTTAATAAAAGATGGTAATAAAAGACTTAAGACACACACACTATTTAGCATCATAAAAGTTATACTTGTTGGTTGTTAGGTTTTTTTACATTATCCATCCCTATTTTCGGAACCAATTAGTGTCAATAGAATTAATTGTGAAATTATATTGACCATTTTTTATGATGTACTATACAATTGTTTTCTTTCCCTGTTTGTGTTCTAAATTCGCAACAAACGACTTAAAACAAAAACACAATTTAGTATCATAAAAATTTCACTTGTGTAACTTTCTTCACAAATGAATTTTATGAAGCCTATTGCAAAAAAAATTTACAATCCTTTTCTAAAATTACGTACTGTTTTTATTGTTTCGGTTTCTTGCGATGTTTTGCATACATTAGCACAGATCCCCCTCTGTTATTTTGCCAATCAATGAGTGTTAGTAGAAATAATATTTACAATCATTTTTTTAAGTTAAGGCTTCATAGGCTTTTTCCAAATTTCATTGATCCTTTTTTATGATTTTCGTTGCAATTTTTTCTCATAATTTTCATTGCATTTCGTAGACGAAAAACCCAATTTTGTGACATGGAAGACACACTTGTTGGTTGTTGGGATATTTGGCAAACATTTTATTTTGGAGCAAATAAATTTAGACACAAACACAAATTTGCATCATAAAAAACACTTGTTGGTTGTTAGGAAGTTTTGCATCCATTAACACAATCATCCACGGTTAATTTGCGAACCAACGCACAAACCACACAGATTCGATTGTAACTTTATTTTAAGTTCGTCTTCTTGCACGTGAACTGCTAAAAAAACGGAACATGGTCTTGAACGCGTGCGTCTAAAAATTAAAACATTATCCACTCGCGATCGGAAAAATCTGAAACACCCCTATAATAACGATAACAATTGTTTCAACCAAATTTGTTAAAAAAAATCTAAAATAATTCGTTAGCAGCTATAAAAAAATAAAAATAACAAGATAATAATAAAAATAAAAAAAAATAATCTAACCCCTAGCAGTTTTTATTAAAACTCTTTCTTTCCTTATGCATATGAGTTTTGAATCTCTCCGTGACTGTGCGTGACTTTGGGTGACTATTGTAAAATTAATCTTTGGTGACAACAAGTCTGTGGACGAAGTTTCAGATTGATTGGATAGGGGGCAATGAGGTTAAAATCACTGTGTGACTGTGTGTGACTATGCGTGACTGTGCGTGAATATGTCAGAGTTAATCTTTTCTCACAGCAAGTCTATCGACCAAGTTTCAGATCGATCGGATTAGGGAAATGGGTTTTAAATCACTCAGTAACTGTGCATGACTATGTCGAAGTTAATCTTTCTTTATAGCAAGTATCTCGACCAAGTTTCAGATTGATTGGATGAGGGGAAATCCATTTAAAATCTTTCCGTGACTGTGCGTGACCATGTGTGACTGTGCTTGATTAATTCAAAGCTAATCTTTTTTTCACAGCAAGTGAATGGACCAAGTTTCAGATCGATCGGATGAGGGGAAATTACATTTAGATCACTCCGAAATTAATCTGTAGTCACAACAAGACTATGGGCCAAATTTCAGATCAATTGGATAAGGAGAAATGGGGTTGACCCACGACAGTTACACAGACAGAGAGTATGAGTTAAAAGAAGAGTTTAATAAAAATAAAAAGATAGTAATAAAATAGAAAACAGAGAAATTTTATATGTTGTTTATGACTTAATTTCGTTTTTTCCCGATTGCGAGTGGATAATGTTTTAATTTTTAGATGTACGCGTTCAAGAACATGTTCTGTTTTTTAGCAGTACACGTGCAAGAAGATGTACTTAAAATAAAGCTATACTCGAATCTCTGTGGTTTATGTGTTTTCGAAACAAAAAATACGTGATAGAAAAATGTTCGTGTAGATAACGAAATATTAAAACGAAATTATGATTGTGCTTGGCACCGTGCAAAATTTAGAAACACACATAATTGATATGAAAATAAAAATATGTGTTGGCTGCTTTAGAACAGAACATTGTGTGTTTGATGTATGTATTTTCTGAACCTTGATTCATAGTTGCGACCTATAGTTTAATTAAAAAAGTTTAAATGGACACACAGACGGACGGACGGACATCGCTAAATCGACTCAGAAAGTGATTCTGAGTCGATCGGTATAATAAAAGATGGGTCTATGTCAAATATTTTTGGTAGTTACAAACAGCAGCACAAAGTCATTATACCCTGACCGCATAGTGGTATAGGGTATCAAATTAAAGAGGAATATCTCTGGAAGTTGAAGCTATTTATACCCTATACCACTATGTGGTTTGGGTATAATGACTTAATGCTGCTGTTTGTAACTACCAAAAATATTTGACATAGACCCATCTTTTATTATACCGTTCGACACAGAATCACTTTCTGAGTCGATTTAGCGATGTCCGTCTGTCCGTCTGTGTGTCCATGTAAACCTTTTAATCAAACTAGAGGTCGCAAATATAAATATATTTTGATGAAATTTGGAATATAAGCTTTTATCAGCCATAGGATGAAATTGGTGAAAATCGGTCCATATTCAGAGCTAGTCCCCATACAAATGACCTCTATGAAATCGACATAAATTGCCATAAGATCCAAACTATCACATAGATCTTAGTCAAATTGGGTTTGTATGTGTTTATTGTATCCATTAATCAATACTCCAAAAAAATTGTTAGAGGACAATTCTAAGTCATAGGCCCCATATAGAGCTGCTTCCCGATCTTCACTAAAATCTATCAAAAACAAAAATATTGCACAGATTTTTCTCAAATTTGGTTTGTGTATATTTTTTCAAAATATAAGTGACTTTACCAAATATGGTCAGGATCGGTCCATTTTTAGACCTAGTCCCCATATAAATATAGCACCCGATATGAACTTTTTCATATCTCCAGCCAAAAAAATTAATAACAATGGCACTCAAATTTGGTTTATGCTTATTTTCTATATCCAATTAGTTGGACCGAAGAGATAGGGTCCCTAAACCATGGTGTAGTAGTCGGTCTAGACCGACTATAATTTCCTACTTATTTTTTTTGGCTTACCGGGACAAAAAGTTTTTAAAAGGTTGCGATCAATCGACTGAAGAATAAAAAAATTATATTTTGGCTATAATCAAAAACAGAAAAGAACAATTCATGTAACAAAAAAAAAATTTAAATTAAATAAAAAATTAAATTGTAGATAATTTTTCGTCCTGAAAAATTAAAACAAAAAAATGTTTTAATTTCTAGGGATTGTCCTCTTTTGTTTGATACCCACATTATTATAAACTGATGCGTAGAAATATTTAAATAAATTTTTAGAATTTTTTACATTCTAAAAACTTTGAAGTCCTTTAAAGAAGATAAAAAGGTCACAAAATGAAATTATCACAGATATACCATATATGATCTCGACGTTGATGTGTATGGTTTTGTTCAGGTCCAATTAGAAAAATTTTAAAAAGTCCTACGGTGTTATTATCAAACATACATATAAAGAAGATAAGAAAGAAAATGACATGTTTTTATTTGAAAATGAAAGAGTACAAGAAACGTTTTGAACGGATTTTGTTTTTTAGTAACACAGTGCAGCACCCATTCTGGGGGGTGAAAAATTCTAAGTCAGCGTGAAAGTATTAAGCCAGTATATTAAAACCTCCAAAGAACGAAATGAGAAATCTTCAGTGGTTTCTGAGTTATAGCTGAAAAACTAAGCAAACAAACATCAAGATAAGGAAAAAATATTAGTGGCCTTAGAACGCCAAACCCTTTAGAGGTTCTGCTATACTGGCTCAGTGCTTTTACCGCACCCCCCAGATAGTTACACCGTTAATGTTCCACAGTGTAATTGATCTTCACTTTAAACATTTCATTATATACTAGTTGATCTCAAATGTACAAATAATATATGTTTTCTTGAAATTAATAAAAACAATTTTATTTTTTTTTTTTTAATATTTAACTAGCGCTTTTAGCTTTATTTAATTTGGCGCCTTTTGGAGCTTTTTATGGTACTGTCTGGCGATTTTTGATTGGAAAAAGTTATCATTGCTGCTTTAGCTGCATGTATATCATACAAAAATATTTTGACAAATATTTGATTTAATTACAAATTAATAATTTGCCCGGAAGCAAAATTAATATTTCGGTCATTAAGAATGCTTCTGTTAAATACTTGTTTAAATATTCATCACATTCTCTATATAATTTTTCCGAATTAAAATTAAATGCACGAAGATAACAAGTTGCGAACATATGTCAAATATTTAAATAATTCAAAACATCTTCCACTTCAATATTCCATTAATTATATTCAAATAATTTTAATCGGTGTTTTCGTCATCATCATCATACACTAGAAAATGATTTTAAATATGATAAATTGTAATTTTATAGCCAAATTGAATTAATGTATTTTTTTATTGATATTTGATACATAGATGTGTAAGTGTATGTACATATGTATAATAGAAGCAGTTTTCTGATTCAATATGATCAATACCAGATGATTGTAGCAACTTGTTTATGATACCTGACGCTGCTTAAAAATGATCAATTAAATTAAAAGAAATACATTTGACATTTCGCTTAGAATCTATTGAAAAGTAATAAATAATTTTTTTTTTGAGATAACGTAGCAACATTTTAATGAAATTTGTTTAATTTTTAATTAATTATATTTTTTTGTTTGTGATCAAACAAAAATGACAGGAATATATTGGATTGACAATTTATTTTATTATAGTTGCGGTGCTTTGATCTGGAATTAGTTATAGAACTTACATATACTATTGTTAGTATTATACTGTCTTCCGGTTTTTTTTTGTTGTTATATCGAGCCATAACCACTAATATATCTTAACCGACGTAAAAATCGATATTCGTTTTTTGATGAAAATCGATAATTTACCATCATCAGCATCATCTATCAAAAATTCATCGGTGTATGAAATACCGTTATGAATTTATAGCAAAACCAATTTAAGCTTAAGTGCACATTGCTTTTTGTTTATATTTTTCATGACAGCGAAGTGTCGCTTAAGCTAAAATTCTCTTTAACAAGTTAATGACAAAAGTGAGAAATTACAATAATATCAAAATATAAAACAGTTTTATTATAAAAATAATTATTGTAATATTCAAATATTATATTAAACTAGCTGAGTCCGGTCCGCGTTTTATGTACGTAATATATGTTGCGAATTTGAGCTAAATTGGACCGTAAATAAATTTTTTGGGAAAATCTCGACCCCAGCGCCACCTATCAGGTACAAAAAAAAAGTTATGCAAATCGGAGAACCAAAGGAACATATGGTATGAATACGAAGTCGCTAGCATTAGTGGTTCAACAGTTATTAGAGTACCAACATACGCACCAACGTTTTTATATATTAAAGATTAGTGTTTTTTAAATGTTCGAGCAATAATATGGAGGTAAGCGTTTATTGTTGTATTGAAAACCACAGTATTGTTTTTGATGTTATAAATAACTTTTGTTTTAGTAGAAAGTTCACAGATTCGTTCCATACAGCGATTCTGATAATTCCTTTGAATCCAATGACCATATAAATACTGCAGAATTTACTACTAAGATTGAAGAAGAGACGTGTGTAGAAAAAGAGGATATAAGAAGCAAAAACAATTACCTAAAACGCTGCTAAAATTATAAAACCGGGATACTAGTGTTCAACCTAATCCATGTAAAAATGAAATAATGTGGAAACTCGTGTAGTATAAGTTAAGCGAATCTGATCAAGTACATATAAATGAAAATTTTTGGGGGCATTGGTAACAAAATTAGACAACAAGTTGGTTCATGTATTAAGCGAGTGAGCATTAAAAGAAAAAGGGGATGTAACAAAAAGCAATACAGCTATAAGTACGTTCCTAATTTTAATAATTTTTGCTGCACGTTTCTCAAATGATGATAAAATCTATAAGAAATAAAAAACATTATTTAAACACCGTTAATGAAAATAAAGGAAAATATGATCCACACAATAAGTCTGACGAAGCCAGTATATCTATATATATAACAAGTAAGAAAATTATAGTCGGTCTAGACCGACTATAGGATACCCTATACCATGCGTGTAGAGACCCTACCCTATAGGCCCAACTAACTGGACATAAAAAATAAGCATAAACCAAATTTGAGTGGGATTTTTATAAATTTTTTTGTGTGCAGATATGAAAAAGTTCATATCGGATGCTATATCTATATGGGGACTAGGCCCAACAATGGACCGATCCTGACCATGTTTGGTAAGGTCTCTTGCATTTTGCAAAAATATATACAAACAAAATTTGAGAAGAATCAGTGCAATATTTTTGTTTTTTGATAGATTTAAGTGAAGATCGGGAAGCAGCTCTATATGAGGCCTATGACTAAGATTTGGCCCATAGGGATCATTTCTGCACTACTGATTAGTGGATGTAATAAACACATACAAACCCAATTTGACTAAGATTCATATGATAATTTGGATCTTATGGCAATTTAAGTCGATTTCATAGGGGTCATTTGTATGGGGGCTAGGTCTGAACATGGACCGATTCTCACCAATTTCAATAGCGTTCATCCTATGGCCGATAAAAGCGTATATACCAAATTTCATTAAAAAAATATATTCATATTTGCGACCTGCAGTTTGATTACAAGCTTTACATGGACACACAGACGGACGGACATCGTTAAATCGAATCAGATAGTGATTCTGATTCGATCGGTATAATTAAAGATGGGTCTAGGTCAAATATTTTTGGTAGTTACAAACAGCAGCACAAAGTCATTATACCCAAACCACATAGTGGTATAGGGTATAAAAACTTTGATTCATTTGTTTGTAACGAATGATCTCAGAAACCATAATAGCAGTCGCGCTAAGATTTGCACCATAGGTTCGGTTCGAGCTCTTCTGTGTGTTTTTTTTAGTGTTAAGCCTCTAGCTGACGTTGGGGTCAAGTTATAAAAAAATTCTTATTTTAAGTGCGATTTGACTGCAATTCAGAATGTGTGTATGTTTCGTCATATGAAATTTTTGTGTGTATAAATGGACCCGATAGGTGGTGCTGGGGTAAAGTTATTTTGAATATTCTTATTTACGGAGCGAATTTACTGAAACTAAGTATGTACATATATGTATGTTAGATGATGCCAAAAATTTTTTTTTTGGACCCGGTAGATGGCGCTGCAATTCCAAAAATAATGAGTTGTCAAATTTATTCAAATTTTATAAGTTACAAAATTCACAAATTCTTTTATGTATAAATATTCTAACCAAAAAGGAAGGAAAAATTGCGTTGGCTATTGCTTCGTCCGGAATAGCCGCATCATTATTGCATGGTGGTCATACAGCTCATTCAGCACTCCAATCACCGTTAAACGTACAAACATTCTGGTATGGCAAAAGTTCTGCAAAATTCCGGAATTATTATTTGGGATGAATGTACCACGGCTCACAAACATTACTAAGAAGCATCACATAGAACTTTAAAAGATTTGAAAGGCAATGAAAGACTTTTTGGTAGAGCTCTCATTTGATTATCTGGAGATTTTCGTCAAACATTGCCACTCAAACCAAAATCAACCTATGACGAAATAAATGCCGGCTGAAAATCATCAAAATTATGGAGTAGCGTTCAAACTATAAAATTAACTACAAACATGCGAGTACGATTAGAAAATGATCCAACGGCTGACCAATTTTCAAAACAACTGATTGATCTTGGTAACGGTAAAATCAATGTTAAGCCAACCAATCAAACTATTAAAATATACATAAGATTTTTGTCAATTTATATCGTCACACGATGAGTTAATTGAAAATGTATTCCAAGACATTCAAAATCAATATCGTAACTATGATTGGTTAACTGAAAGAGCTATTTTAGCCGCAAAAAATGTCGATGTCGATAATAATAATGTTGTTATGCAGGACATGATTGATTCCGAAAC
Source organism: Cordilura impudica (assembly GCA_963682025.1). Taxonomy (NCBI): domain Eukaryota; kingdom Metazoa; phylum Arthropoda; class Insecta; order Diptera; family Scathophagidae; genus Cordilura; species Cordilura impudica. Next base: position 88,418,471 of record OY821519.1, on the reverse strand, counting down.
GTTTTCTTTCAAATCTATAGATAGTGTTGTTGAAGAAAATGAAGCAGTCAATTATCCAACAGAATTTTTGAATTCACTTGATATACCCGGTCTACCGCCACATTTATTAAAATTAAATGTCGGTTCTCCAATAATTTTGCTACGTAACCTCAACGCTCCGAGACTATGTAATGCAATCAGGTTAAGTGTTGAGAGAATAATGCCCAATGTTATTGATGCCACAATTCTCAAAGGAATATTTAAAGGAGAACATGTTTTGCTGTCAGGAATTCCTATGATTCCTACCGGCTCACCGATAACATTCAAAATATTGCAATTTCCGATCAGATTGCGCTTTGCCATGACCATTAATAAATCTCAAGGACAATCATTGCAAATATGTGGTTTGGAGCTCGAAAACAGTTGTTTTTCCCACGAGCAACTATATGTGGCATGTTTTCGTGTCGGAAAGCCAGCAAATTTATTCATTTATTAATTAAATTAATTAATTAAATTAATTAAATTAATTAAATTAAAAATATTGTTCACTCATAAACATTACTATAAAAGATATATATTGGTCATTCTTATATGTTACAATAAATATTTATTTTCATTTTCATAAATAAAACATGGTTTCTCTTTAACACTTTTCAATTAATATTATCAAATGCACAAGCGTTTTTATACCCTATACCACTATGTGGTTTGGGTATAATGACTTTGTGCTGCTGTTTGTAACAACCAAAAATATTTGACCTAGACCCATCTTTAATTATACCGATCGAATCAGAATCACTTTCTGAGTTGATTTAACAATGTCCGTCCGTCCGTCCGTCCGTCCGTCTGTGTGTCCATGTAAAGCTTGTAATCAAATTGCAGGTCGCAAATATAAATATATTTTGGCGAAATTTGGTATATAAGCTTTTATCGGCCATGGGATGAACGCTATTGAAATTGGTGAGAATCGGTCCATGTTCAGACCTAGCCCCCATACAAATTACCCATATGAAATCGACATAAATTGCCATAAGATCCAAATTGTCATATAGATCTTACTCAAATTGGGTTTGTATGCGTTCATTACATCCACTAATGAGTAGTCCAAAAATGATCCCTTTGACCGCATATAGAGCTGCTTCCCGATCTTCACTTAAATCTATTTAAAAACAAAAATATTGCACTGATTCTTCTCAAATTTTGTTTGTACATATTTTTGCAAAATACAAGAGACTTTACCAAACATGATCAGGATCTATCCATTTTTGGACCTAGTCCCTTTATAGATATAGCATCCGATATGAACTTTTTCATATCTGCAGCTAAAAAAATTAATAAAAATCCCACTCAAATTTGGTTTTTGCTTATTTTCAATGTCCAGTTAGTTGGGCCTAAGAGATAGGGTTTCTAAACGCATGGTATAGGGTATCGTATAGTCGGTCTAGACCGACTATAATTTTCTTACTTGTTTTTTTGTGTATTGGTATATACAGATTCTAACTAAAGTAAACAATTCATTGAGGGCAAAACAACGTTTGCCGGGTCCAGCTAGTATTTTAAAATAATAGAAAAGGAAATAATTTTGCAACAGAAATATGGAAAAAAAAATTTGAAGACAGCGGTAGATGGAGTAGCCACTATTAAACAAAACGACTTTTTTTTATTTATTACTAGCAGTGCCCAGCCTTCGAAAAATTTTTTTTTGCAAAATTAAAGTCTCTTTTTATCCATTTTTCAAGTGATTCCCAAACGTAATTTTAAATCCGATTTTGGATCCATTTTCACGCAACTTATTGCCCCTTCAAGAGCAGTATGAGATATAAAGGAAAGCCAAATCTGTGCAATAAGTTTTCCTGATATGTAAGAAATTTGTTATTAAATAAAGCATTAATTAAATTATCTTACAAAAAGGAAATGGTTTTCAAATGTTTTGGTAATAAAATATCGAGCCGGGACCGCAAAAATAGTTTAAGCGACAAAAAGAAAATTTTACAGGAGAATATTTTTTTTAATTATGTTCGCTTTATGTTGAAGATATTGCCTTGAAATTCGGTATATAAACATTGTTTTGTCAGCCATATGTGATGCAAATGGTTTTATTAGCGTATCTACAAGATGACGGAGGTTTATGTCGCTTAAGCTGGTTTCGCTGTCATGCTGGTAACCTGGTATTAGTAGTTCTGTCGGTTAAGATAAAATAAAATTTTAAAAATAAACTATTTTTTGTTTTATATTATTATTTTTTTTCAGTTATTTTTGTTTGCAAAAATTAAAATTAATATTTTAAATCATAAATTTGAATGGTTTGATGAAATGTAACATAAAATAAATATAACTTAAAAATCGACTTCAATCTAAAACCAACGTTTTAGTGCTAATATTAATAAAACTTGTTAACTTTAAAGTCAAGGATTTTGGTATAAAATATGATCTTACATAAATTAAGATATATTTTTGAAATAAAGATTTTGGTACAAAATTAGTCTCCTTGGTCAGTTTCAGGTAGTGAATCTTTGACAGATTGATCATATTTCAAATTTTAATATTCGTGGTGGAATTTTCCGGGTATACTGTTTTATCGCAGAGTGTTTTTAAGTCTCTTTATTTGGCTTTAGAAATTTTTAAAATATTATCATATATTGGAACAGATCCATTGCCGACAATATTAGAGTTCCGTCTAGATCGTGCAATCGAGTTGAGATCGTATTACTTTTTTTCAAAATTATCACAATAGCCAAGTTTTAGTACCATAATAGGGTTTTTTTTTTCAAAATAAGCGGAACATAAATTTGGAAACGATATTTTCATCGAAATCATTCTTTGAAATCAACGTAATTAATTTAAATGCAATAATAACCTGTTGGATTAGTTCGTGCATTAGAAATTGTAGTATATGATTCACTAGGGGCCCAAATATTTTTATCGCGAATGGAATATTCAATAGTGCTATGAATGGAGTCAACAGGCATTATTGTGTGGAAATAATATGTTATTTTTATGTTGTGTTTTTTTCATATTTTTTTTATTTTTATTTTTATGTTTTTAATATAATTTGAATTATCTAGAAAATACGTTAAGGTGGCAAGCATAGCTTCATTTCGATTTTGGCCTGCGCAACTGTCGCGATAAAGACTGATCGAAGATTGAGTTTTTCTTTCATCTACAAGTTTTAAATATTGAAAGACAATGTAAATATTTCATTGCATCCCAGTTTTCAATTACTTTCACCCCACAAGAAGCAATAACCACTTCTGGTACCACTTTCATAAATGCTCTCATTATAATATGAATATTTTCGTGAATAGAATAATGTAACACTTTTCCCGTGAGGTGTATTTAAAACCTTTTGGAGATCAAAGCTAGCACATAAAAATGACAAATTCCCTTTGCTTTGTTTCTGCTCCTCCAAAAAAATTCCTTAGATATCTCTTTATTTCTAATATGCATTTGATACTCTTCTGTTGACTCCATTGCTATTTCTGATTCAATATCTAAATTGTTATAATTTTCACATATATGTAGCATATTTGTCCTTTTTTGGCAGGTGAAATCTTATATGAAAGTTATTTTTAAAAACGCTTCGAAAAACTCTTAAAGACAACTGTGAAGGTTGTTTGTTTGTAGTTTTCAAATGTTCAGTATACCACTTATATACTCCTTTAATATTCCGAAATTTTTGAAGTAAGTACAACTTAGTGCTTCTATTACGACAGTAATGAGAGGGAACAGCTGGTAATTGTTCAATAAAAGATTTTATAGGAGATAGCTGTACCCGGCAAACGTTTTTTTGCCCTCCATGATTTTTTTATTTTAGTTTGAATCTGTATACCAATACAAAAAAAAAAAAAAACGCTTGTGCATTTGTTAATATTAATTGAAAAGTGTTAAAGAGAAACCATGTTTTATTTATGAAAATGAAAATAAATATTTATTGTAACATATAAGAGTGACCAAAATATTTCTTTTATAGTAATGCTAATGAACAATATTTTTAATTTAATTATTCTCGCAGTAAATGAATAAATTTGCTGGCTGTCCGACACGGAAACATGCCACATATAGTTGCTCGTGGGAAAAACAACTGTTTTCGAGCTCCAAACCACATATTTGCAATGATTGTCCTTGAGATTTATTACTGGTCATGGCAAAGCCCAATCTGATCGGAAATTGCAATGTTTTGAATGTTGTCGGTGTGTCGGTAGGAATCTTAGGAATTCGTGACAGCAAAACATGTTCTCCTTTAAATTTTCCTTTGAGAATTGTAGCCGCAATAACATTGGGCATTATTCTCTCAACACTTAACCTGGTTGCATTACATAGTCTCGGAGCGTTGAGGTTACGTAGCAAAATTATTGGAGAAACGACTTTTAATTTTAATAAATGTGGCGGTAGACCGGGTACGTCAAGTGAATTCAAAAATTCTGTTGGATAATTGATTGCTTCATTTTCTTCAACAACACTATCCATAGATTTGAAAGAAAACGTTTCGGAATCAATCATGTCCTGCATAACAACATTAATATTATCGACATCGACATTTTTTGCTGCTCTTTCACTTAACCAATCATAGTTACGATATTGATTTAGAATGTCGGGGAATATATTTTGAATTAACTCATCGCGTGACGATATAAATTGACAAAAATCTTATGGATATTTTAATAGTTTGATTGGTTGGGATAACATTGATTTTACCGTTACCAAGATCAAGTAGTTGTTTTGAAAATTGGTCAGCCGTTGGATCATTTTGTAATCGTACTCTCATGTTTGTTGTAAATTTTATGGTTTGAACGCTACTCCATAATTTTGATGATTTTCAGCCGGCATTTATTTCGTCAGCATAGGTTGATTTTGGCATGACTGGCAATGTTTGACGAAAATCTCCAGATAATAAAATGAGAGCTCTACCAAAAAGTCTTTCTTTGCCTTTCAAATCTTTTAAAGTAAAATCTATCTAATGCTTCTTAGTAATGTTTGTGCGTCATGGTACATTCATCCCAAATAATAATATTCCATTTTTGCAGAACTTTTGCCATACGAGAATGTTTTTTGATATTACATACGGCACTCTCATTTGTTTGTACGTTTAACGGTGATTTGAATGCTGAATGAGCTGTACGACTACCATGCAATAATGATGCGTCTATTCCGGACGAAGCAATAGCCAACGTAATCTTCCTTCCTCTTTGGTTAGAATATTTATATATAAAAACATTTGTGAATTTTGTAACTTATAAAATTTAAAAAAATTTGACAACTCATTATTTTTGGAATTCCAGCGCCATCTACCGAGTCCAACAAAAATTTTTTGGCTTCGTCTAACATACAAATATGTATATTTTTAGTTTCAGTAAAATCACACTGTAAATAAGAATATTCGATAGCTTTACCCCAGTACCACCTATCGGGTCCATTTATACACAGAAAAATTTCTTATGACGAAACATACATACATTCTGAATTGCAGTGAAATCGCGTTGAAAATATGAATTGTGTTTATAACTTGACCCCATCGTCAGCTAGAGGGTCAAAATTAAAAAAAAAAACACAGAAGAGCTCGAACCGAACCTAGGGTGCAAATCTTAGCTCGACTGCTATTATGGTTTCTGAGATCATTCGTTACAAACAAATGAACCAACGTTTTTATATAAACGGTCCGCCAAATAACTTTTTTTTTTGAAAATGCTATAAAAAAAAACTACTAAATATTATCTCAAATTTCTTTTTTTATTTGAAAGTACTATCCTTCCGGTTAATAATGGAAAATAATTTCATTCAAATGGCTGCCTCGGCTGGCCATGCAGTAGCCTACACGATCGGTCCAATTTTTAAGCACATTATCGATTGTGTGCAGCTGTATTTCACCAATGGCTTCACGAATATTGTCCTTTAAAGCGTCAATTGTCTCTGGCTTGTTGGCGTAACACTTATCTTTGACGGCACCCCACAAATAATAGTCCAACGGTGTCAAATTGCAGCTCCGAGGTGGCCAAACGACATCAGCTCTGCGGCTGATAATGCGATCTTCAAAAACAGGGGCGCAAAACATCGAGTGTAGCTTCGGCTGTGTGGCACGTAGCGCCGTTCTGTTGAAACCAAATGTTGCCAATATCCTCCTCTTCAATTTTTATGAACAAAAATTCGTTCAACATGGCCCGATAACGATCGCCATTGACTGTAACGGCCACTCCTTGCTCATTTTCGAAGAAAAATGGCCCAATTATGCCTCCGGACCAAAATCCGTACCAAACAGTGACTCGTTTTGGGTGTATCTGCATTTCAATGTATGCATGCGGGTTCTCTGTGCCCCAAATGCGACAATTTTGCTTATTTACATACCCGCCAATATCAAAATGAGCTTCATCTGAAAAGATGATTTTTTTGTTGGCAAAATCGGCATATTCTATAAGTCGATCGCAGGCCCACTTAGCGAAGCGAAAACACATTGGATGGTCAGTTGGCTTCAACTCCTGAACCAATTGGACTTTGTATGGCGTCATAACAAAATTCGTCTCAATGATGCCTCCAAAATATTCAATTCTTGAGAACAACGGTGAATTGATGTTGATGGCGCTTCACGCACACTTTCTGCCACAGCAGCAATATTCCCGGGTGTGCGCATTGTTTTTGGCTATTCACGCTTTGGTTTATCGATGGGGATGCCAGTTTCTTTCACTTTTTTACAAGATAACGAACATACGGAGCTGACGGTGCTTCTGTTCTTCCAAAATCCGTACGCAATTTTCGCACACATTCTGCAACATTGCCGTGATTTTCGAAGTAATGTCGCAATATATCCGAGCGTTGTTCAAGCGTATACACAACCATATTCGTTCAGCGGAAGGATAAAACTAATTATCTGTCGAATCAGACATGAGCTAAGTGCTACCATTCACGAAATAAGCACTAGTTGAAAAAAAAATGTTAGATGGCGGACCCTTTATATATAAAGGAACAAATAAGGAACAAATTAAAATAAATTTTTTTAAAAATATTTTTTCTCAAAAATTAATTTTCGGAAAAAGTATATTTTCTTTAAAAAAAGTACCTATTCTTAGAACGTGTTTTTTTAAAGTGTACATTTTCTTAAAAAGGTAAAGTATTACATACTTTTTCATAAAAAAGGACTTTTTCTTAAAAAAGTGCAATTTGTTAAAAAAGTACCTTTCCTAAAAAAAATAAGCTTTTATTACATTTTCTAAATAAGTAAGTTCTCTTAAAAAATTACCTTTTCTTAAAAAAGTTCATTTTATTAAACAAGTACCACTTCATAAAAAAAGTACCTTTCCATAATTTTTAGTAAAGAGTATATTTACTAAAAAACTACTTGTTCGTAAAAAACATATTTTCTTTAAAAAGTACCTTTTCATATTTTTTCCTGAAAGAGCAAGTTTTATTTAACCTTTTGTTATTAAGAATTCAAATATATTTCCAAGTGACGATCGTCTATCAAACATTTTTTATGTAACAATTATAGAAAGATCTTTTTGAAAACAGCCCCTTGAACAACATATCTGTTTTGAGGTTTCATATTTTCCGGCTGAATATTTTCAAGGAACTTTCAACCCTTAAAAAAGAGGACTGAAATTTACACTGTAAATGTCAGATATTGGGGTAAAATGTTGTATGAATAAAATTATTAAATTTCTTTGAGAAATTCAAAAATTAACTAAGTGGAACTTTTACAAAATTGTTTCATATAAAATAAAACTTTTCGGCTATTAATATACTAAATAATCATATACTATGAAATCAAATATCCTGTATTTCTAGCACAGTATAATTTATATCGTTGATTACTGCAATATGACCGGTTCTTTTAGAAAATATTAAAAGTAAATCCTCTTGATAATATTACTGTACTAAAATTTTTTTAGAATGCTATCACTTATGTGATTAAAGTTTTAGACATTTGTTGTGAGTTTTAATCAAAAATGATATATTATGAAATTAGAAACGTGTTAAAACTTTTGCTGAGACGGATTGTTTAAACAAATAAAATAAAATGTCAAAAAAAACTGGAATATTTGGTTGATTATGAGATGATGAGTTTTAAATGAATTTTAACTGGTATCGTTTCAAAAAATAATGGAATATTTATGACTTTTCAAGCAAATGTTCTTTCTTTATTGATTGGGAGAGGAAATAAAATCCAAGAACAGCTGGTTCTTAACCTATTTTATCAATGCTATTCATTGTTTGTGTTGTATGTATCCAATTTATATGCAAATTCAACATTCAACAGTTTTACTTTTGAAGTAGTTATTTTGTTTATATAGATAAAGTTGATCATTAAATAAGGCTATACAACTAATTCTGTTTGTACAGTCAAATTCGCAAACAAAACAAGTAAGAAAATTATAGTCGGTCTAGACTGACTATACGATACCCTATATCATGCGTTTAGAAACCCTAAATCTTAGGCCCAACTAACTGGATATAGAAAATAAGCAAAAACCAAATCTGAGTGTAATTTTTTATTATTTTTTTTGGCTGCAGATATGAGAAAGTTTATATCGGATGCTATATATATATGGGGACTAGGTCCAAAAATGGACCGATCCTGATCATGTTTGGTAAAGTCTCTTGTATTTTGCAAAAATATATACAAACAAAATCTGAGAAGAATCAGTGCAATATTTTTGTTTTTTAATAGATTTAAGTGAAGATCGGGAATCAGCTCTATATGGGGCCAAAGGGATCATTTTTGGACTACTTATTAATGGACGTAATGAATGCATACAAAACCCAATTTGAGTAAGATCTATATGACAATTTGGATCTTATGGCAATTTATGTCGATTTCATAGGGGTAATTTGTATGGGGGCTAGGTCTGAACATGGACCGATTCTCACCAATTTCAATAGCGTTCATCCCATGGCCGATAAAAGCTTACATACCAAACTTCATCAAAATATATTCACATTTGCGACCTGTTTGATTACAAGGTTTACATGGACACACAGACGGACGGACGGACGGACGGACGGACGGACATTGTTAAATCAACTCAGAAAGTGATTCTGATTCGATTGGTATAATTAAAGATGGGTCTAGGTCAAATATTTTTGGTTGTTACAAACAGCAGCACAAAGTCATTATACCCAAACCACATAGTGGTATAGGGTATAAATATACTGTCTGCGTGTAAAAGAGGAGTATTATTTCAATATTCTTATTATCAGATAAAATAAAAGAAAATAATAATATCAATTCATAATTTTTATGTGCTTTTTTATGCACACAAATATAAATAAATATTTAAACAAAAAATACAAAAAATACAATTCATTTAACCCCAGAATAGACACCAGGGTACAAATGTATCCACTTGCAACTTTGCAATTTTGTAACTCAGTAACGGCTTAACTTAGGGCATAGAGATCTAAGAAATATAAGTAATTTCTAATTTTTTAGAGGTTATTTGATCCAATTCGGGTCAGTGGTTCACGTGCTACAAGCTTCTAAATTCGACACCTACGTAATGGGATAGCCAAATGTTGTTTTACATATTTCTGATGACCACAAAACAATATGTAGCCTAACATGAATCAAGCATTGCAACGTTCAAAGCGTTCAAATACTCCACTTGGTTCAAAAGATATAAGGAAAATAGTGCATTCAGGCAACTATTATTTAGGTACCAAATTCAAGTGAAAAACCAGTTTTTGTAGTATTTGGATTTTCCAAGGGTTGTTTTTGCAACATTTGACTATCCCATGCTCGTGACATTTTTTTGCCTATATCTCTTGAACCAGGTAGAATATTTGTAGGTACAAACGTATCCCGAGTGTGTGTTTGTGACGGCCGTACGAAAATTTTTTCTATTGAGTGTATATCACACAAGAGAAAAAACTATAACATGTAAACAACACCTTATATGGTAATAACGTTTGCCAATTTTTGTTTGTTGCAAAAAAAACAAAATCTATTTTTAACCACTTGAGTTGGTGGTGTTAATATTTCTCCGTCAGCATAATTTCATTCATGCATAAAGCATATATTCGTTTGCACTGTGATACTAGAGTTAAATTCTGTGATATAAATGTTTTAGTTTTTCAATAGTTTACTTATTTGTTTATTTATACATATATACTGTGTTTTTAAAATCAATCAATTTGTGATGTCAAAATACACCAATAATTTTTTATTAATGTTATAAGTTAAAAATTCATATTCAAAATAAAATGCCCCTGAAGATGTTGACAAAAACTCAACGAAACGTCGGGAAATAATGAAATAAAGAATTTTTGTTTTACATTTAATAAAATTGACCAAAAAAGCCCTACGTACACTCTATAATATATAAAGCTTTTACTCGCTCTCATTCCCACCCTGTTGTCAGCCATTAACATTGGCTTACCTTGTTCCCCTCATCGTTAGATGTAGTATTTTTTTTTTTATATAGGGAATTTAACGAATGTATGAGTGTTGATTACACGTACGAATGATTGCGAATTTTTTGCAAACAACAAACTGGTTTGTTTGATTTTTTTGTGTGCAAAAAAATTTAAAGGAGAATAATTGGGTTGTTAGGCAGATGACGAAGAATTTTAAAAGGGAGTTGAAATGTGACTGTCAAAGTAAAAAGGTTGAGGAAAAACCTCTTAAAAATTAAAAATGTAAAAACTTAAAGTAAAGTTAAATTAAATTAAAATTAAGTGTTAGAAGTTTAGAGGATTTGCAATTTGATAGAAAAGGTTGAGGAAAAACCTCTAAAAATTAAGTTTAAGAAAAAATTAAGTTTAGAAAAAAAATTAAGATAAAAAAAATATTTTAAGACTTAAGAAATTAAAATTAATTAAAGAAATTTAAAATCTAAAGACAAAATTAAAGCACCTAGAAAACATTTACAAAACAAATCAAAAAACCCATTATATTTTGTAAACCAAATTTCTAAAGAATACATTTTATAAAACAAACCTACATAAGAAAAAATAAATGTAAAACAAAACATTTGTGAACTTAACAGTTATTAACCAATTCTACTTAAAATATTTAAAAATTAATTACATTTTTAAACTAGACAGTTATTAAAAAAAAAATCTACACAGTGGAAAACATTTCAAAGCACCTAAAAACATTTGTAAAACAAAATTTGTAAACCAAAATCCTAGTACAAAAATCGTGTTTCTGCTAAAAATAAAGTTAGAAAAATAGGGACAAGAAAATTAGATTTCAAGTGTTAAACCAATAAATATTAAGTAAGAGAACATTAAACAAAATTTTTAAGAAAATCTATTAAACTGCCGCTGTCGTCAACCAAATACAACAACATATATGAATAAAAACTTACAATAAGCCCAACAGTAAGAGGAACTTTATCAAAACAACAATAAAATAAACATCAAGGAGATAAGGTCAACATAATCAAGGTGAACATACATAGTTTAAACTAAGACATCCTATGTTTCGTACAGTACAGTTCAGTTGGTAAACATCAATTATTTCGTATATTATCATAATGTTAATAACTAGTTTATAATTAATTATAAAGGTAAATTTGTACTAAAACTAATATTTTTCTAAGAAAATAAAAGTATTCTAACTAAATTTGTCTAGCTATAAAATTTAAATTAAATATAAAATTTGTTAGATATAAAAATTTGCAAAATGAAAAAATTTTCTTAAGAAAAAAATTTTGCTACATATAAAATTTGTCTAAATAAAAAATTTTTACTATATAAAAAAAAACATATTTAAGTATAAAATTAAACTAAATAAAAAATTTTGTCTAGATATGAAATTGTCTACAATTAAAATTTTCCTAAATTTAAAATTTTTCCTAAAATTGAATTTTTCTAATTCTAAAATTTTTCTAAAATTAAAAATCTTTAAACAAATTAAGAGTTTTTTTTCAAAATTTAATATTTTTCCTAAAATTGAAAATTTTCCTAAAATTAAAAAAAATTTTTCCTAAATTTAAAAATTTTCCTAAAAGTAAAATTTTGCTAGAATAAAAAAAAAAAAAAAGAAAAATTGGCTAGAAAAAAAAAAAATGTTGCTAACATAATTTGAAATCCTATATTAAAAAAAACCATAAAATGAAGGTTAAATAAATTTGATATATACCCGATGTAGAAAACCCTAACCAAACCAAATTTCTTCTTATTTAAGTGGGTTACCACCCAAGGTAGATAGACTAGTGGTAAATGGTAGGGAGGGCTTAAGGGACATAATATCCAGTTTCCCAATCCCAAGGTAAGTATGGCCATGCATCCATTAGCGACCGTAAAATTTTAGACAGGTTTTTTTTTTTGTAAATCGCACGTGAAATCTGTAGTGGGGTTTCCCTGGGCCTGAACAAGACCCCACCCATCCGGCGAGCTAGGCCCCTTAGCAAGCATGTGCGACCAGCAAAGGCTCAGGGAAACGGAAGCGGAAAATTCCTCCACCAGCACCGCACCATTACATGTTCTCGTAGAAAAAGTTGGGTATGCATCGTAGGGTTAATAATTACTAGCAGAGCCCAGCCACCGAAATTCGAGTGCAAATTAATAAATTATTTTATAAGACCCTAAATATATGCTAATCAATTTTGGACAATTCACAATTCAACAGTTTTTATTGTCGTTATTGGTTTATGTCCAAATTATTTTTGTCGTTATTGCCGTTATTGATTTATATCCAAAATTATTTTTCAATTTAACACAGGGCTTTTTGCAAACACATTAGCTATTTTAAAAGACACACACACAGCATTGTATAATTTTATGTACGTGTTAGTAACAACTTTAAATACATTTTACTCCAAAAAAATGTAAAAATATAAAAATCTGTTGGACAGCTAAAAAGAAACACATTTCAAATGAGGTGTGTTTTTTCAAAGTCGGGGTAAAACTGACAAACTTAAAACAGTTATAAAAAAACACCTTAGGTATTATTGATTAAAAAAAAATCGAAATTTCTCAGAAATTAAAATAAAAAAATCATTCGTGAAAAAAACTGTAAAAGTTAATTTTTAATTGGTATCGCTGTCTGACGATAAACACATTAGAGCGACTTGAACATCACCTTCAACGCTAAAAATATTTTCTACTTCTTGGCTTAAGTGATACTGATAGTTGAGTGCTTTTAGCCGTACGCTGAAATTTCGCAGCTCTTTCATCAATATGCTCGTGTTTTCAAAATGATCCCCCAATTTGAAGTCATTGAGGGTGGTGGGAAATTCTTCACTTATTACTTGGGTATCTGGTGTTTCAAGCGTAATTCATAACTGTAAGTTCTTTATCTAACAATAGTTTTCGATATATATAAACGTAAGATCACTAAGCCTACTCCCGGCTACTTCATGAGCTAAGGCTCTGTTTTAATACTCATGCTTTGGAAAGCATGCATTGCATACGTATAAGAAACAAAATGTTTAATTAAAGTTTGTATTTCTCAGATAATTTTTCAATGCATACTGCGTTGTGTTAAAAGACGTACATACATACAAGTTATTATACTCTGGTGAACACACCTAATGTATTAGGTCGACGCACTAAGTATTTTAGCTTACACACATTTTTCACTTACCTTTAAAATAGGTCAATAAATATTGGGAAACCAAATTAATAAAATGTGTGTAAGCAAACATTATGAACAAAAATAAGTAAATAAAATCAATTGTCATTTGTTGCGAAATAAATTATTATAAATCATAAGCAAAAAAGTATTGTAACCTAAATTAAGTAGAATGTAAGCAAAAGCAATTATTGTAAACAAATTTATTGCGAAATACATTTAAGTTAATAATTGCAAACCATAAACAAAAATTATTAAGTAGAATAAGTTATAATAAAAAAATGTTAAGTGCAAGCAAAATTTACTTCAGAAATTTGTATAAAAGAAAGACAAATTAAAGCAAAGATTAAGTTTAATTAACAGCAGCAAACTATACGCGTTTCAATCGATAATCGAAACCCCATAACTTACATACACAAATACTTGGAAATTTTTTTTTCTTTTAACAATTTTAAAGATATAATAGTATAAATCAAATATTATCAGGAAGAAAAAGAGAACATGACATATGACATACTGTCGTCAGTCGATAGTATTTGCAAATATAAATTATTTACATTAATTAATTAGTTTTACATATTAATAATTAAATTACAGTATTAAGTCCTATCTATAATCTAATGCAGCTATAATGTAATGACTCAATTCTCATAAAGATATACTGACATTGTTTAAAAGGCTTAATGAGTTCTGGCTCTGTTAAACATATTTTTTTGATAGCATTGATCGTATGAAAAAATATTTTCAGGCTTATTAAGGTTATTAAATAACTAGCAAGTTGTAAGTCTTTGCTGTTGGAAGCGGGTGGTTTAGTTCAATTAAATCGCATCACATCTCTAGTTTCAAACTAGAGTTGTTCATTTTCATAGTTCAACTTCTTATAGAACCGATTTGTGTCTTATAACTTTTGCAGTAACAGCGCCCTTTCTTTGATTTTCAAATATGTTATAACACCTTATAAGACCTTTATAACACTTCACTAAATATTTTTAATAATTTTAATTATTTTAATATTGTTTGTAATAAAATCTAAAGTGAAATTTGTAATTTATAACAAGAACTTTTTTAATATTAATTTGAGAACTGTCAAAGTGATTTAAATTGGAGGGTTGCTAACTATCATATAAAACATACATTTTTCGCAAGACTTTATATGAAACAGTCTTGGTAACCGTTGCGAGGACAATATAACAGGAAGAGATTTAGATGGCGCAATCTTTAGTTCTATTATTTTTGTGTTCATTTTAAAAACCAACCTGGTGGGAATAATGGCAGACAATATTATCGTAACCTTCTCCAGGTAAATAATTTATTTTGTGAATGAGCGTGATTTCACTTTATGGCGTCGGAAATTATTTTTTCGGTGCGCCACAAACGGAATGACAAGCCTATATATACCCTTTGCCACTGTGGTGTGGAGGGTATAATAATATTTTCTAAAATGACCTTTTTGAGTTATATTATTATACCCTCCACACCACAGTGGCAGAGGGTATAATAATATTTTCTAAAGTGACCTTTTTGAGTTAAGTTTTTGAAATTGTGGAATTTAGAGAAAAAACCGGATATTTGAATTTTTTTTAATACAAATACGTATTAAAAATTTCTTGCTTTTTATTTCTTAAGACACTATTTTTTTTCTAAAAACACATTAAGTACGCTCTAACTTGCAATATAACTTACTAATTTATCCTTTACATTCCAAAGTTATAGCGAAAAATTTTAAAGAAGAACAAAACAGCACCTTACAAGTTAAAAACAATTTTACCACCTATTTTTTACAAATACTGGAGTTTTATGCATTAATGAATATTCGTCAATAAAAAACAACAATATTTAAAAGTTACAACTTCCCTAAATAAATCGCTACTTTGCATATCGTTCACCCCACCGCGCCGTGGTAGCATTAAAATAGTATTTCTCTTTGGTCTCTTATGAAAGGATCTTAATAGTTTTTATTCTCACTAGCAGATTCCAGCACTCGAAATTCGAGTGCAAATTCTACCAAATTACTATTTCATTTAATAAAGACCCTAAAGGTACGCTCCACAATTCAACTCATTTTAAATGAAGAAAACAAACTCAACACATTAACACAAACACATTATTTGTTAGTAGCAACTTTAAACGATTATAACTCCAAAAAAATATTCCAGACGATGAAAATCTGTAAATCTGGGTAAAAGCTAAAAAGAAATACCTTTCAAATGATAAATTTTTTGTAAAATTCGGGGTAAACTGTGAAACTTACATCGGTAACGAAAATCGCCTGGCCTATTAATATTATAGATAATAGAATAACACCACAGCTTTTCATATAGAAGATACTTCTCCATATATTTTTTTTTTTTATAAAAAAACAATAAATAATATATTACGCAGTGCCAAACGATGTCTTGGGTTCGAAAATCTCTGTCACCGATTGAAAGTAATTGGTAAGTATGTAATTATATAATATTAAATTTAGGGCCCTTAGGCAGAACTTTCGCGATTTGAAAAATTTTTTTCGGACAAAGTTAAAGTTAAAACATATGACTCGAGCTCCTACCGTAGTGGCTCTGTTAGGCCCTTATTTCCAAATTGTCAAAAATTATACCATAACTACTATATTTCTGGTATAATATATTCAAGAAAAATGTAGAGCGAAAAATTTCAGTGGAGGTCTTTAAAGACATGGAAAATCTTGAGCTAATTTGAATCCACTTGCTGTTTTGTAAGTTTTAACAACGTAGATTCGACTTGGCATTAGTTTCCAATCCATATTTGATCCGGATCCTTGAATTAGTTTAGTTTTAGTTTTTTTTCAGGAAACTGTGTAGCTGCTGACTCATCAGCAGAGCCTATTTCACCCTTTATTTTAACGTCGTGAAGTGCGAGTCCTTATAGAAAACTTGTCATCCAACCTGTACTGGCTTAGAATTCAAATTTCTTATCTTTCTGGCCTGATGTTTGTGGTACCATACCCTTTAATGTCATCTGCGTACCGTCAGTTGATATCTGTTTTTGTGAGAAATCTTCAAACTATCTTACAAGTGCCTTCTCCATTTTCTCTCTCACAATATCTCTTGTATATGATGATGTATGAGCACCAAGTTTTGTTCAGAAATCATAGATTTTCTAATATATTTTTAAGTTTTTATTGCTTTTACGGTAGATTTAATCAAATTAAAATGTTCTTCCACAAAAGTGGCACATTCTACAGTGGCTAGAAGATCTAGAATTTTTATTTAATCTTTCAAAGATATAGGTTTTCTTTTACTTTGTTTTCTAGCTGACATTCTGAATATGAGTAGTGAATATAAAAATAATTGATTGCTAATTAGCAAATGATTGTAAAGACTTTTTATGACACATAGTGGTGGTTTCAGTATAATGACTTTGTGCTGCTGTTTGTAACTACTAAAAATATCTGACATAGACCCATCTTTTATTATACCGATCGACTCAGAATCACGTTCTGAGTCGATTTAGCGATGTCGTCCATTTGTCCGTCCGTCCGTCTGTCCGTCTGTGTGTCCATGTAAACCTTGCAATCAAATTACAGGTCGCAAATATGAATGCGAGAGCGGATCAATCAAGTGCGTGACTTTTAGAATGAAACAGTTTTTTTTGCAAAAAAAAAAAAAAAAAATTATTTTTCAACATAATCTCCTCAGTTCAACGAGGCCCATAAGTTGGTTGATCAATAATTTCATCGTTGGAGCTAAATCTCTTTCCACCGAGGCATTTCTTTAGGTTTGGAAATAGGAAATAGTCACTGGAGGCTAAATCCGGAGAATAAGGCAGATGAGGTACCAATTCGTAGCCCAATTCATGGAATTTAGAAGTTGTCACACGATTACGTTTATGGTCAATTGAGAGCAAACGCGGCGCCCATCTTGCAGACAGTTTTCTTAATCCCAACTGATCATTTAAAATCGAAACCACACTGCCATATGGAATGCCTATGGCATCAACAATCTCACGCACTTTTACTCTTCGATCGGCCAACACCATATCGTGAATTTTTTTTTTCGAAATTTTCGGGTGTATTGACCTCAATTGGCCGTCCAGAACGTTCGGCATCATTTATATTTGTGCGACCGCAACGAAAGTCAGTAAACCACTTTTTTTACCATTGAAATCGAAGGTGCAGAGTCCCCATATTATTTATCAAGCTTTTCCTTGGTGTAATTGACGGTTTTTTTTTCGCAAAAAATAATGTTTAACACATTGAGTGCCAAGGGGTTTTGACGAAAACCTTCCCCGGGTGCCAAGCACATTTTTTGCTATAAACTGGTGTAAAAGTAGAAAATATTCAGTTCTGCGCCAATCCCGGATGATTTTGTGGTTTATTTTGGATTTTATAACGGTTTTTTATGTCGCACATTTCCGTACGACGTGGCACTGCACGACGGAATTGCAATCGTAAAAATCGCTGTCGTATGAAAATGAGCGACGCGATTTTTTTTGGCTATTTCTTAATTTTTTTTCTTTTTACGCATTTTTCTTTACATTTAAATTTTTTTATTATATCTGTTTTTATTTTTATTTTGAGCTATTTTTTATTTTTATTTGTCTTCTTTTTTTGTTTTTATATTTATTTTTCTTTTTCTTTGTTTTTTATTTTTATTTTTCTTTATTTTCTTTTATTTTTGTAGATTTGAATTAGAAAAATGGCGAAGCGAAACCTTAGAAATCGTGAAATACGTGAAGTGTTGGAAGAAAGTGATGATGATGATTTTTCTTGCGATGACTTGATTGATGAGAACTGGCTACCAGATGATTCGGACACTGACTTTGATAATAACAATGATACTAATAAAATTGATAACATTTATAACAGCGATACTGAAGACGACTGGGACATGGATGAGGACATGGATGAGGGCGAGCCAACAGCATTGTCAAACGTAGTCGGTTCTTCCGAAACAAACATTTGGACTGAATTTAGTTCTCGTCAGAAAACTTTTACATTCACTGGGCGATTAGGCTTGCAACAGTCTATTCCAACAGATATTTCCATGCATTTCTCCTATTTGTTGACAAGGACGTTATTGAATTAATTATATCAGAAACAAATAAGTATGCGGAGGAATATGTAAATAAAGGTGCTGTTACCAGATTTTCTCAAAAAAAAAAAATTGGATACCAACAACAGATCTTGAAATGAAGAAGTTCCTTGGCCTTCTTTTGTGGATGGGTTTGGTGAAGATCGGGTGTTTCAAAGACTATTGGTCCAAAGATTCGCTCTACAACTTTTCAATTCCGGGGAAAATAATGTCACGCAATCGCTTTCAACTATTGCTTAGTTTCATGCACTTCTCAGACAATAACTCAATTGTACCGGGTGATAGGCTTGGTAAAATAAAACCACTATTGGACATGTTACAAATGAGATACCAAAAAATTTACGTACCAGGTGAAAACATAGTAATTGATGAGACCCTTATTCCATGGCGAGGCAGACTATTATTCCGACAATATATACCAAATAAAGCTCATCCTTATGGTATAAAGCTTTTTATAAGCTCTGCTCTACTGAAGGATTCACCTGGTCAGTGAAAATATACTCCGGAAAGTCATCAAGTGGATTGAGAGAAGTCGGTTTGGCAAAAAGTGTTTGCGAGGATCTGATCATTGATTTGAAAGGTCAAGGTCGAACTTTATATGTAGACAACTTTTACACAAGCTATGAATTGGCTCATTCAATGCTAGATCAAAAAACACATGTTGTCGGTACACTCCGTGCCAACAAGAAACATTTCCCAAAAGAAGTTATGGTTGCTCCTATAAAGAAAGGCGAAGTAGTGGCTAGAGAAGATCCCAATGGTATAGTTGTTCTGAAGTGGAAAAATAAACGCGACGTCAGAATGCTATCTAGAAACATGCCCCGATAATGGTATCCACAACAGATGGAGCACGTAATCCTGAAGAGCCTTCAACTAGTCGAGGAGCGAGACGTAAAAGACGAGCAAGAGAAAAGCCATTGGCTGTGGTAGAATATAATAAGGGGAAATCAGGCATTGATCTTTCCGACCAAATGGCTTCTTACTCAAATACCCTTCGCAAAGGGTTAAAATGGTATCGAAAGCTGGGAATTGAACTTTTACTCGGACTTTCCGTGGTAAATGCCTTTACTGTGTATAAAGCAGCTACGAATAAAAACATTAATATACGAACATTCCGTGAACGCGTTGCTAAGGACCTACTAAATCTCACATCCCCGCAGCCTGTATCGCAATCAAAACATATATCACAAAAAGAGTCGATGAAAATAATAAAACCATCCGACGTGCTTGTGTTTTATGCTACGCTGAAGCAAAAAGAAAATTTAGTGGAAAGGAAGCAAGAAAGAATATCAAAAGGACAACTACGTACTGTCCGCAATGCCCCAACACTCCCCAATTGTGCATTGATTGCTTTCCAAAATATGCACATCTAAAAAATTAATGTAAATTGAAATTATCATATCCTAATTTTAATATTTTTGTATCTTTTATAAATTTTTTTTCCGAAATATCGAATGAATTCCAATAAATTTTCAAAATTAAAAAGAACCTCCGAGTGTTTATCATAAAAACCGCAAAATGAAGATATCTCTATGAAACTTGGACCAAAATTTAGGGCCAACATTAGGGTACTAGAAACACATTAAAAAACCCTGTAGAGTCAAACAGAAACGCACGACAATATCTAAGGCCAGACAATGCCTGTCGCACGTTTTCGTACGACGTGGCACCCCAGGAAGGATTAGGTGTCGCACGAAAATGTGTAGCCATGGCACTCAATGTGTTAATGAACACTCGAAATTCACTTTTTTCCATTAAAAAAAAAAACACGAGGTTGTATGTTTTGAACAGCTGTTAAACGCAAAGTAAATGACGGAGCTTGCTCAGAATTTTACAGTAGTCTACTAACAGGAGGTACTTGATGGTAGCAGTGTTGCATTTCATAAAACTATGAGGGAAGTTTGAAAAGTCACGGACTTATTGATCCGCCCTCGTATATTTTAATGAAACTTGTTATGTAAGCTTTTATCGGTCTTAGGGTGAACACTATTGAAATTGGTGAAATTCGATCCATGTTCAGACCTTTACCCATACAAATGACTCCTATGAAATCCACTTAAATTGCCATAAGATCCAAATTATCATATAGATCTCGGTCAAATTGGGTTTGTTTGTGTTTGTTACACCCATTTATCAGTTGCCCAAAAATAAACCCCATATGGTAATTCCTTGTCATAGTCCCCATATAAAGCTGCTTCCCGATTTCCATTTAAATGTACCAAAAAACAAAAATATTGCGCAGATTTCTCTCAAATTTGGTATGTTTATATTTTTTCAAAATATAAGTGACTTTACCAAATATGGTCAGGGTCGGTCCACTTTTCGACCTAGTCCCCATATAAATATAGTATCCGATATGAACTTTTGTAACGTTGATAAATACAACGTACATAACTAATGCAATTAGAAACACTAGCCCTAAGAATGTAAACACCAACTTTACCTACATCAACCGTAGTACATTACTATAAATGACTATTAATTCTCATTCAGTTAATAAATTAACTGAGATAAGTACACAAGGTAGGTAGAGGTAGAATCTGTCGAAGTCGGGTTAATGACGAGACTTCGTGTAAGGACAATTTACTATTAAGTAAAATAGATCCTAGTACATTAGTTTAAGGGCGTAAGGACAATTTACTACCTAGTAAAATAGCTCCTGATGCATTAATTCAAGGGCGATCGACCTCGGTCGTCTCCATCGTAGTTAGTTACACAGCGACTTCTGTTGACAGTTCGTATTTACACTGCGGCCTCTGCTGACTGTTCGTATTTTACACAGCGGGCTCTGCTGACTGTTCGTAGTTAGTTACACAGCGACTTCTGTTGACTGTTCGTATTTACCCAGCGGCCTCTGCTGATTGTTCGTATTTTACACAGCGGCCTCTGTTGACTGTTCGTAGTTAGTTACAGAGCGACTTCTGTTGACTGTTCGTATTTACACAGCGGATTCTGCTGACTGTTCGTATTTTACACAGCGGCCTCTGCTGACTGTTCTTATTTAGTTACGCAGCCGAACACCGATACAGCCGACTGCCACCGATACAAGGAGCCGAACACCGATACAGCCGGCTGCCACCGATAAAAGCAGTCGACCTCCGACATATCCGACTCCTACCGATATAAGCAGCCGAATATCGACACATCCGACTACTACCGATGATTAACCGAATCACCGATACCCGACGATTATCGATACAAGCAGCACCGACTGCCACCGATATAAGCCGCCGAACACCTATACACCCGACGACTACTATTATTGCGGAGTTACATCAAGGGGAAGTCAAGAAGGTCCGAGTAAGACGAAGAAGTATTGCCACGTGTCGATATTTGAAATATATATATATGTAATTACAAATAGAATAATAAAGTTAGATTAGTAAACAACCCCGCAAAAGGTAAAATAACTGTATTCTTATTGCTTAAGGATTTGAGGGTCCTTGAGTAGACCGATGACACGACAAGCTACCCCAGCCTACGACAAAACCTCGTTACTCTTTTTCGTATATACAGCCAAAAAAAAAATTTAATAACAATGCCACTAAAATTTGGTTTATGTTTATTTTCTGTATCCACTTCTATATTCACTTAGTTAGATAGGGTTTCTAAACCATAGTATAGGGTATCGTATATTATAATTTTCCTACTTTAAAAAGTTTTTCTTCAATTAATTGTGGTATTGAACTGTAAAATATTTGTACACAGTAGTGCCGTTAAACCCATCGAGTGTCGCAGTACAACTGCAGTCTTTTGCAAGATTGTCTGCTTTCTTGAAATATGTTTGACAAAATACGTGTCCTTTTTGAAGACCCTCGAAAATAATTACATACTTGGCAATTTTTGATGCCATACTAAGACACAAATTTGTGATATGTGAGGCCCAATTGACATAAATAGCGCTTGGATATGCTTCTCTTACTATGGCTTGAGTGTCATTATGCCGGCCAGACATGTTTGTGGCACCGTCATGCCATTGTCCTCGCAACATATTCAAATCAAGGCCTAAGCTTTTGACTGTCTCGAGTATAGTTTTTAAATATCTTTTCCTGTTGTTCCACTTATATTGAAAAAGTAATAATAATATTCTTTAATTCAAATCGAACTTTTGTCCAAAAAAACTGACGCATAGATCAACTGTTTTTTTTTCCATTGATGTCAGTCATTTCATTAGCTAATATAGAAGAAACCAGCGTCATTGACTTCTTTGCCAATGTTTTTTTGAATTTATTTACCAATTATATTAATTTATTTTTTCTAAACTTAACTATTTTTAAACATTTCATCACCTTTTGCCCTATATATCAAAAGAGCTCTAAAGTTTGCCTCATTTTTGGTCGGTTCAACTGACAAGCTGCTTATTATTTGTTCATTAATTTAAATTTCAGAGTTAGCTCTAGTTTAGGATATTAATGTAATCAATTTTCGACAAAAAAAAAAATGTATTTTAAACCTAATTACATTTTTTGTCCCAAAAAATCTTTTTTTTTTTTAATTAATGTGTATATTTTATTAAAAAAAACGTAATGATACGCTTGAAATTACTATGAAAAACTTTAAAGTGAATGAAAAAAGTTCGATTTTTTTTATACAAATTCAAACTGAAACGTAAGCCCAAAAGATACAAACTTTATTATTTATAAAACTTAAATATTGCATCGATTACAATCGACTACAATAAATTTAAGCTTCAATTATTAGGATATTTTCCATACGTTTTCCCAAATCATATAAAAAAAATATTAGAATATTTTTAAGTGCTCTTCAATTACTATAAAAATTAAAAGAAACATGTTGATATGATGTGAGAGTATATGTGAAATTAAAAATGTTCAAATGTTTTGGGGAGCCCGGGACCCTGGCTATGCCACTGCTAATACCAATTCTCCAAACGCAAGGCATAAGGTGTCGCATAGTCGCGTTATATCAAATTCGTGTATAAGAAGTTCGCGTAAAAACAGAATTAAGTGTATCTTTATGCACTATAATACAAATTTTATATTTTTTAATTCGATGTTAGCATAATTCATTAAGATTAAACAAAAGTTTTTAAACGTAAAAATATAATTTTAGATATGTTTTGGATAAAGAGAAAATTAAAAAAAAAAATTGTAAACCTTCTTTTTTTATAGATTTTTAAGGCGGTCATTAATAAACATGTTGAATTAAGAAGACGACGTGAATTTTTAATGAATAGACTTTTGATGAAATAATAAAAATGAGAAATTAAAACAAGAACTTATAAACTGAATTGATATTTATACAAAATTAATATGAATTAATTAGAGATCAATAAATAAACTGAGTTATTATTAATGTGTGTTTAGCTGCGTGTTGTTTTACATTTTTTTGACTTTTCTAAAAATTTTCAAAGGAAGTAAAACGGGGCGAAATGTTGTCACCACAAAAACTCAAGCGGAAGTATTTTTTTTTTTTCAATTTATAAATATTAATTTATTTATGAATTAAAGAAACTATATTACACAGATTCCTAACGTTTGCTTTACATATATAAGTTTCAGGGCTGTTTTAAAACCAAATTATTTTTATTTCTTTAATACTAAAAACAAATGAGAAACACAGGTTTGATATTCTATTGGAATTCATAAATAATTAAAATAAATTCGATTTAACAGTATATTTGTTTAACCAATAAAAAAGACGTTATGTAGTAAGCAAGATTTTTATAGACAGACTGGCTACAAAATCAAATCATAAAGTTATTCGGGGTCAAGCGGTTGGCTAAAGCATGTTTGTTAGTTGCAAACATCAACTCATAATTTGCTGTACTAAAACATGTTGCGGGGCAGGGGTCTCCTTACCTTTATTTGGAATTAAAAGCAATGTTCGTAACGTGAAGGCGAAGAATATGAGGAAACTATTGATACAGAATCATCATAATCATTATGGCTTTCCTTCGAACAAAAATTAACACCTTACTAAGTAAATGAATCAGTTGTCAACACAGTCGGAGCCAAGGAGGAGCAATCTAAAAGGCAAATTTTGTCAACCAATATATATCTATATGGGGGTTTGATGCCAATGTCTTCCGTTCGGAATGAACACATGTGCGGTTCGGGTATTCAGCCCATACAACATTAAGGAGTTGTGAGAGTTTGAAAATCAAAAAGGTCCCCGCGGACCCTCTAACATACAGAAGAGTTAAGAACGTTGAAATGAGTTTTCAACTCAGGCCACTTATTCAGAATTGCTTCTTTAACTCTTTCTACAGAAAGTCATCTGGTTGATGCTACCATCGGAATTTTTCTTAGCATATCTGAATTTTTGTTAGTTAACTTATATAGCTTGTTCTATAATGTTTGCCTTACTGAGGGAGAGAAGTTGTTTAAATAAGTAAAATTATAATTAGCAGGAACGATTGTTATTAAAACGCGCTAAAAGCACTAAAAAACGAAATGCTCAAATTTGCCTTTCTTGTAAAGGCGCTAAATTAATGCGCTTTTATGGTAATCAAAAAGTGCTAAATCTAGCTCGAAAGGCTATAAGTCACTAACTAATAACTATGCCACTCAAATTTGCTTTACCTATACTACGTCCTTAAACACTTGAGTTTAGTACAGCTGCATTATATTTTAAACTATCAGATATGAGTTTATTTATTTTCAATGTTCAGAAAATACACGTATGAAACACACAATGTTCTGTTCTAAAGCAGCCAACACATCTTTTTATTTTCATATCAATTATGTGTGTTTCTAAATTTTGTACGGAGATTCGAGTGTAGCTTTATTTTAAGTTCGTGTTCTGGTATGTGTACTGCGAAAAAATAGAACATGAACAATAAACAGGTTAGAGTTCAGTTATATTTTAAGTCCGTGTTTGTGCATTGGTTCGCAAATTGAGGGTGGGTGATTGTGTTAATGGATGCAAAACATCCTAACAACCAGCAAGTGTTTTTTATGATGCAAAATTGTGTTTGTGTCTAAAGTTATTTGTTACAAAAAAAAAAGAAAAAATGGTTGCAAACGATTCTAACAACCAACAAGTGTGTCTTTTGTGCCGCAAAATTGGGTTTTCGAACTTAAAATAAAGCTACACTCAAATCTGTCTAGTATATGTGTGCTCGAAACAAAAAATACGTGATGGAAAAATGTCCGTGTAGATAACGAACTACTAAAATTATTACTTTATAAATATCTCATATTAATACTGTGCTACGTCACCTTTCGCAGTGACTCTTTTGCGCATTGAATAAATCAACTGTTGGCATTCATCTGCCGTTACTACATTCCAAATTTGCTGAATTTTCAGTTTTATGCACGTAATTGTTGTTTGAAGATCACTTATGAGTCTTCTCTTCATAATGGCCCATAGCGTCTCAGTAGGATTTAGGTTTGGACTGCACGATGGCTTATTCAAAATATTAATATTGTTCTCCTGGAATCATTTTGTTTGTCGTTTTGGCTGTATGGGCCGGTTCTTTATCCTATTGGAAGACAGCTTCATCAAATCAAGTTTTTTTTTCGGCTGATGCCATTAAAATTCCTTCTAATTTTTCTATATATCGGGTGGCATTGACTGTGTTTTCTGTAAGACATAGGTTACATAACCCCTTTGCAGACATGCAGCTCCATATCATAACGCTTCGAGGAAACTTGACTGTGCATTTAAGACAATCCCTATGATATGCCTCACTTCGAGTTCTTATTACTTTGCTACGCATATTCCCTACCTACAACTTGAAACTGGGATCGTTGCTAAAAATGATAGGGTCTAGTGGCAGCGTCGTTGAGTCCATGTTTAACTCTGCTTTGCTCATAAAAGACGTTTCTTCATTTGGATCGCAGTAAGGAAGGGTTTTGCCTTTGCCTATGGTTTGGGTTATTATTTATAGTAAGAACACATTCCTAAAATCAGTTTTTACTTACCTTATAAAACCCATAATTCAACTTTTTAACAATGTTCCAACCTTTTGCATTTTTTACTTTTTCTATTAGTAATTCCCGAATTTCTCTTGAAATTATTTTTCTACGTGGCATTTCTATATTAAAAAAATTTTTTTTTATCTTTTTTTAGTTAACACAACGCTTAACAACACATAACTAAATTATATATTCAAAAGTAATTACAATTTATGTTTAAATAACGGAACTTTTTACATAATACGAAACTTTAGTGATCAATTAAAAATTCCATTTCCAAGGGATACTTCTAAAACCAGGTTGCATTTTTGGGATATTATTCGTAACTATGTTATCTCAATATAATATTGGGGGTCAAGTTTTATTTTCTGTGGATGCAATTTTGGACTAAGGTGTAGTTTTTGATACTAAGTTTGTCTTGAGTGGTCACTTGAAGTACATCTTTATTAAGCTTATTCACTTATAGGTTTTATTCGGCGTAATATTGGTAATCAGTTTGATTCAAAAAAATAATATTTTCGCTTTTGAACGGTCGAGATTGGAATATGCTTCATTTATTTGGAGCCGCCAAGCCTAGCGTCCACATAAATCGTGTGCTAAATATTCAAGTGAAATTTTTAACGCCCACTTTTTCAACCCCTCTTACATCTTAAGAACACAGGTGTAGTTGGATTTCTAAAAAATCTTTGAATGTTGAAGGAAAGTACACTCAATAACATTTTTGCGTGGCATAATTTGTGGTTGAATTGATTGTCTTAATCTTTTACATTTATTTAAATTTATGGTTCCTCAAATTTCATTGAGAAGAAACAATCTTTTTCATATTGAGTTTCATAAATCTGAATACGGCTGTAATGAACCTCTAACCAAATCTATGAGATAAGTTAATAGGCTTTGCAATGAATTAGATTTAAGTACTTCTACCAATGGGTTTAAAATTTATTTAATAAATAGTTGAAATTTTTGTAATAAAGTGCTGGTCTGTAGGGATCATATTGTATTCATAGATTTATTAAAAAAATAAATAAATAAATTTAAAGTTCCTGGGTTGTATACTAAAATTGCGTGCATAAGCTTTACAAAAATATTAAACATATAAAAATGTGTGTGTTATTTTTATTAATTTCGATTATTTAAAAAATACGTGAAGGAAGATTTTTGCATCACTTTTTAAGCAAAATGCGGGCACGGAGGAATGTGAAAATTGGCACATTTATAGTTCATATGGAGGAGAAGTGCCGAATTATAAAATTTATTAATATGTGTTAAAAATATATTTAATAAAATAAAATATATATAAAAATTAATTTTATAAGAGCCTAAAGGTATGCTAATTAATTTTAGCCGATTTAGAATTAATCGAATTTCATTATAAATGTATAGCACACGCCCTGTGTTGAATTGTGAATTGCCTAAAATTGATTAGCATCATAAATTTTTTATATATATATATTAGGGTGACAGCAGTTTGTATGAAAAATGGTCGAATTTTGGGGTGTGAGGATTATTCTGACACTGGGTTTAAAACTTTAGTGCGCAAAACTTGAGCCAAATCGGACAATGCTTTCTGGATGTGCGTTGGGTTCAAAGTTCAAATATGCATTTATATGTAACAATTATCCAAAAAAAAAATCATTTTTCACAAAAATTTTGATATAATAATTACGTTTCAATTAAATCTAGAGTAAATTATCTTTCTAATGAAACAACAAAATCTTCTGTGATATTAGTCGTTAAGTTTAAAACTGTGATTTTTTTATATTTATTTTGATTATTTATTTTTATTAATTTATTTAATTTTTATTAATTTATTTAATTTTTATTAAATTTGTGTCGTGATGTCCAGTTTTTTATCTTTAAATTTATTAAATAATAATAACCTGACAATAACCTGGATTAATCAAATTAATAATAAAAAAATTTTTTATACACTCCTGATGAAGTTGAAAAACCTTCAACGAAACGTAGAGTGGAGATGAAATAAATTTTGTTTTAATTTATTTTATTTAAAACTTATAAGCTGACCATCATAGCCCAAAAGAAGTAACATAAAGCCAAGTTATATCAAGTTCCCCAGGCAGTAAATGCGCCACAGACCACTAGATTAAGAAAATCGAGTTCACATTTTCAAAGACATTGATATAATCTATAACAATGACGTTTTGCATTCTCCTGGTCCCAAAATTATCTTATGTAAAGTGTTTTACATCTAGTGAATTGTTACGCTATTCTAAATTAATATCAAAACGGTTCATAGCACTATTTCAAAATCTCCAATTTTACTTTTTCAAAAATTTTGTTCAAGAAATTTACCGAAATCAACGATTGGACTTTAAGATCTCATTAACGGAATATATGTGATGAAAAATGCTAAATATTGTTGGTATCCTGTTCTTAATTTGGCAAGGGCAGCGTTTTTATTTCAGCGGATTTGAAGAAAAATGTGATTTTTCATACTTTTTCAACTTTTAAGCTACATCTTTTTGCTGTTTTCATACTTCAAATATCTTTTATCAGAATATTATACTACTTAATATAAGTTTTGAATCCTGTAAATTAAGGTTAAATTGAAACACTATAAACTGTCACTCTTTAAGGTCAAAAATCAAATTTAAGGAGATTAAAAATATCAAAAGTAATGTCTAAGGATTTCGATAAGACTTGTTCTTCTGGACTTATTTTCAGAAATTAACACGTGGGGTTCTCGATTTTTTTTAAATTAAGCCTTAAGTACTTATGGGTCAATATCAGTCTATTATAAAAAACTAAAAATCTTGACTGAAATAAAGGATACTAAAGGGTTAGTTCTAAATAATATTATGCTAAACTTGTATTTTTGTACCATTTGTTAAATAATTTTTTTTCATTTAACAGGTTTTACACAATTATAGGCAACTGTATTCGAAAAATGAAAATTTTTAATCTCTACAAAATGATAACGATTTAGTTATAAGACTATTTATTTATTTGTTAATTAATTATTTTATTTCTGGAATAAAAAAGATTTAATATTTTTTATATACAATTCGCGTGTCCCAAAATGTGTCCTAGTTTTAATTTTTTTTCAGAATTATTATATTCATATAAAGGTATATCGAGGGCTTATATTCAAAAGTGCTATCTACATTTGACAGCAATATTAATTTTTGATTTCAAACTGTTGTCTGATATAACTGTCAAATATAATATTAATTTTGATATCATACACGATTAGTACGACTATTTCTTAATATATATGGTAGCAAAACGATCGACAAATACTTTCAGATCTTATTAACAAATCGGTTTTACACGCTCTCTTTAAAATAATTATTGATGCAGATAGCACTTTTTTAATGTAAGCCCTCGATATACAAATTTGTTTGTACTGTATTAAATATAAAAACTAATTAATCTACATATTTTCATAAAATAACGAATAAATTTGAGGAATTTTATGAAAACATTAAATTAGTTTTATTTAAAAAAAAATCCTGATGAAGAAAATATTTATAGATTTTCATAAAGACTCAATGTGACATCAAGGGTACCCCACGGATTAATATCAGATAATAAGTCCAGAATATTATTTTTTAGAATAACTAAAATATTATTAACAAGTTTTATAGAAATCCTTCTACAAATACATATATTTCGATATTTTGTTAAAAAAATGTAAATCCCATTAAATTTGACCTTTGACCTTATAACCCTAATTTACAAGATTGAGAACCTATATCAAGTAGTATAATATTTTGACAAAAGATATTTGAAATATGAAAACACCAAAAAAATGTAGCTTAAAAGTTGAAAAGCTATGAAAAATCACATTTTTCTTCAAATCCGCTGAAATAAAAACGCTGCCATTGCCAAATTAAAAAGAGTATACCTACAATATTTGACATTTTTAGTCACATATATTTTGTTAATAAGACCTTGAGGTCCAATTGTTAATTTCTAAAAGTTTCTTGAACAAAATTTTTGAAAAAGTAAAATTGAAGATTTTGAAATAGTGCTAAAAAATACGTACCGTTTTGACATTAATTTAGAACGGCATAACAACAGGCGAGATGCAAAATACTTTACATGTTATTATTCAGGAATCAGGAGAATGCAAAAATGTTGTTGTTGTAAATTATTTCAATGTCTTTAAAAATGTGAGCTCGATTTTCTTAATCAAATGGTCTTCGACGCATTTATTGTCTGGGGTACTTGATATAACTTGGCAGTTTTTCAGTCGATAATAGATTTTGTTATTTTATTAGAAAGATAATTTACTCTAGATTATGGTTTATTGATTAATTTGATTGAAACGCAATTATTAATATCAAAATTTTGGTGAAAAATGATTTTTTGATAATTTTTACCTTAAATACAAAACAGTAACAACTCAAAATTTTCAAATTTTCGTGTATTGCTTTACAACAGTGTAAAATTTTTATTGGTAATTTTCATTGAAAAATCTGATACAGCGATACAACTTCATTTGCTATGTAGAGTAAATGTTGTATATTGTATC
This sequence comes from Cordilura impudica, assembly GCA_963682025.1. Taxonomy (NCBI): domain Eukaryota; kingdom Metazoa; phylum Arthropoda; class Insecta; order Diptera; family Scathophagidae; genus Cordilura; species Cordilura impudica. Next base: position 88,387,553 of record OY821519.1, on the reverse strand, counting down.
ACAACATATCAGTCCCAAGTGAATGCCAGCTTTTATGAGAAATAAAAAACATATACATACAATTTTAACAGCCTAAATAATTATAATACATAAAATGACAAATAGTGCAAATAACGAAAAGTTTATTTATATAAAAATTAATGTTTATATTTTTAGTATGTATTTTCTCTTTCAGTCTCAACCAAAACATATTAACTTTTTTTGTATTCTAAATTAAAGTGGGAGAGGTACGCAACTAAAACGCCAGGGTATATCTTATGACCAAAAAGCAAACACCGACACGTGCTTTCTCTTGTACGAAATAACAGAAGTGACGAAGCGACCTTTCCTCGTTGGGTCGATAATTACTAAAGAAAATGTTTTAAAATTATGAAAATATAACTGACTGTTCACAACAAATGATTGTATTGTGTATTTTAATACAAAATACAACATACAACACCCCGTTGTGAATTGCCCAATAGTGTTTGTGGAAATAAAATATAAAGTTGAGTTATGACTCTCTGACTGAAATTTTTCATTTGACTAGTGATATTATCTCAAGTTGTGCCCCAGATATAACAGCATTTTTCCTGTTAAAGAAGTTAGTTATGAGAAATAAATTTTTGCACTAGTTAGAAATGTGTAATGTGAATTAATTTATGGAAAAAAGTCAATTTTGGAAAATTTTGAGCTGTGACTCTTTTGTATTTAAGGTGCGATATAATAATTTTTATATTGTCCGATTTGGCTCAAATTTGGCGCACTAAAGTTTTAGATCCAATGTCACAATAATCGGACCAGCATGTCTTGAAATTCCTAAAATATATAGAAAACATTGAAAGCAAAAATTGCAAGAAAAAAATTGCACTCGAATTTCAAGTGCTGTATTATGCTAGCTATTTTTAGCGTGTACGAAACTCATGTGGTTAGGGTACTATCTGCTATATCGAATAATGACCAAACAAAGTTGGATATTAAACCTTGGTTCGAATTTGCTAGTATAAGATATCGTCTAATCGTTCTAAAATATCTATAACTTTCTTAATTGTTCTTTTAACGTATTTACAAACGTAACGTATTAACGTAAAAAAAAAGAAATCAAAATCGTTTAAAAATGGGACTACCCCTGTGTTCATTTATATTGTTGGCTATTTTTACTAAGTACTTAATAACTTAATCATTAGTTATAAATAAATATTACAAAAATGGTTAAAATCATATTTATTTATAAGTGTATTTTAAGAAGCTGTTTGTTTTTAAAAGCATTAAAAACAAATACATATTAATATTAAGTTTACTGAAGTGCTCCAGTTGATATACTTAATGGTAGGTCAAGTGACGTTCATTTAACTTCCATGTAATTATTAGAAAAACAAAAGAGTAGTGGCAGCATTAACTGTTTTGATTTATTTTTATAGACATCTCGAAGGGCAGACAGATGTTACACCACTCGAAACAAATAACCATGCTCGTTCTTACGAGTATACGAGTATAAATTAAAAAAAACGTATTAAAAGGCGGAAATATTGAAATAAATCAAACAAAGCCGGCCGTATTTCAACTATATTATATTTGTTAAACAAATTTTAAACAAATGACTTAACTACTATTTACAATAAGAAATTGATGTTATAAATAATAACATTAATGTGAATCTTTATTGTCTAACCAAGTCGTATACGAGTACATACTGCGATTTCCCACAATCTCAGTTATTTATTTATGAAAAATATTTTGCATATCACTTTGAAATAACAATCAAGAATGCTGCCGTTGAAGGTCAATTAATAGCGTAAACAAAATTTATTTTTGCTAACAGAGCTTGACAAATTATGTTTATAGAAAAATTAATTTTAAATTAATTAAAACCTTAATATGTTATACTAATTTAAATAAGTTTTTCAAATGGGGGAATGGTGCCATGGAGAATATGGCCAATTTGTTAAACAACTTTTACCATAATGATTTATGAATATTTGAAACATTTTATTGCAAATTGGTAATACTCAGCTCTTAAAGGTTAATGATATTAAAGAGAAACATTCGAAAAGTATAAATTTTTCGAACAGTTATTTTATTAAACAATAATAATTAATAAATAACACTTGAATTGTAATTTTTTTATTACTTCAATAATAAATAAGCAAAATAGTAATAGGTTCATTATAAAAATACTACTACAAGTATTTTAAAAATAAAATGTTTAATTGCCTTCTTAACTCCTACACAAAACCGCATGATAAATAAAAATATTAAATCTATAAATAACAACTTTATTTTTTCATTCACTTTTTTCATTCGACCACTTAACTTGAGTTAGTCATGAATTTTTGATACATTTTAAATGAAATAAATCTGACACTATGCAGAACAAATCTATAATATTAATAGGCTAGGAGATATTTCTTGTGACCGATGTTTTGTTCTACCGTTTTATCCTTATTTTGACCAAAAGTATCAGGCATGTCACAGAACAAAATCGAAATCGATTTGATTCCGTATTGCCAAATCGATCGGTTTCGTTTTAGCTTCTTCAGAAATTTGTCGCTTTCATTAAATCGAAAAAAAAAAAATGAAAAAGATATTTTTGTGTATTAAATATGGCAACGTAACGAAAAATACACAGCTGATTGTTGGAAAGAAAAAGAATATAAAGCGAAATTTTAAGATTGTGTTGTGTTAAATAAATAAAATAAATAAATAAAAATATAAAAATGCCCGGCATATCCATTGTTGCAGTAGTAGAGGAACGAAACCAACATTCCGTTGAAAAATCTTTAGATGGTGGGCCAAAAGAATTTAATTTTCCTGTCAGGTCTTCCCAATGACTCTCCACAACAGCCTGATATCCCATATCCTGATGGCACTCCATATATTCAAGGAAAATTTTCTCTTGTGCCGAACTGCGATGTTTTCCCCTTTAATAATAAAAAAAATTGAAAAAATTTAAAAACAAATTTTCTAATACTTACATGTTTACTCAGTAGTTTTTCTTTTTCGTTTGTTTTGCTTCGCCATTTTGCTGTCAGCGTTGTATTTTGTTAGAAAAAACAAATATTTTGCACTAAACAAAAAGTGGTTTGTATGAAATAAAAAGGTGGCAATAATTAGTTTACGACGTTTTGTATTTTTCGTCATCTAAAAATCATTTTCTTTTAAATTGGTAATAAAATTCATTTTAAAGATTGAAATGTCTATATTTTGCTAAAATTAATAAACCAATAGTTTTTTTTTATTAATTTTAAGTTGTTCTGGATAGTTTTTTGGTATCTATGCTACTTAAAATATCAATTCCACTTAAGAAATTAAAAGTGGTTTCATATCGATAACATTTGTCGGTTTACGTTTTCTGAAGAAGCCAAATACGGTTTCAATTCCACTTTCGATCGGAATTTGTTTCTGTGACATGCCTGTATATTCTTTGAAAAGTATTTTTTTTTAGCCATTTTGCAGATTTACAGAGTTTTAGAAATTATTGCAGTATAAATATCGCTTTAAACAGACTGGTTATAACAGATTTAGAAAGTTGTTTTTTTAAATTATATGAGAGTGTAATAATCAACGAATTTGGAAATACCTCTAACAATTTAAAATTGTTTAGTTTAGGTTAGTTCATAAAATGACTTAAAAATAAGATATAAAATAAATTTGAATCTACAATAAACTGTGAAATAATTTCAAAAAGGAAGTTATAAATACCATTATAACAGTTACGCTTATTACAGGCTAACTGATATGCTGAGTCTGTAACGCTGTACGTATACATAAGACTAATTATCATTAATTTTCAATTACGTGAGATTAGGTTAGATGGGTTGCCCACACGAAGGTGAGTACACATTTGGAGGCCATATGGCCCATTGTGATACTCTTTAGAAAGTGTCGGAAGTTAGAGATAGGAAAAGAGGTTATAAAAGTATGGAAAAGAAGCGAAAGCGAAAATAAGCTGTTTCTTTCGCTATGCATCCCTCCTGAACCAGACAGATTTCCTCAAGAAGTCCACAAGATCGCCGAGGGCCGGCCCCAGCGTCGTGCGAACTATGCCACCACCTTGGGCTGCAGATTTTAGGGGCGGAAAAATTTGCAACATCAAAATAAAAAAAATGCATATAACCTTTTGAGTGCCGAGAGTCTCGCAGCGAGCCTAACTAAACTTGTAGACTGTAAGAAAAGACTCTTTATAATCGTAATTTTTCTATTCTACTGATTCACTAGCGACAAATTGACGTAGACGTATTAAAAGCTGTAAATTTATTAGAAAGTACGAAAAAATGTTTTTTCACGTCTGATAAACGATTTAAAATTTCATGGGTATTTAGTAGACGCCAAGGATCTTGCTTCTAAAATTGAGATGGAAAACCCAAACATTGGTGCCACTGTACAAAAACAGGCTAGATGAAAAACACTGAGGCCCAATTTGACTATGAGGGAAGAGTTGAATCTATAGACGACCCGGAAATACGGTACAAAGTTGATTTTTACTACAGAGTTTTAGACATCACCATTAATGCATCAAGTGTAAGATTTCAACAAATGAAAAGCCATAGTGAACTTTTTGGTTTTCTATATGATGTAAGCAAAGTTCCATCAACTATTATAACATCTAAGAGTACACCTATAGAGACTTTTGAAATAACAAGTTAGTATGGGTTTGCGCCTAATGTTAGTATTGCTATACGAATATTGTTGACACTACCTGCCACAGTGGCCAGCGGGAAAAGAAGTTTTTCGAAACTGAAACTCATAAAATCTTATCTAAGATCAACGATTGTGAATCAATCTATACTTCTATACTAATATTATAAAGAGGTAATGTGTGTTTGTTTGTTTGTTTGTTTGTAGGAGGTAATCTCCGTAACTACCCATCTGATATTCCTGAAATTTTCACAGAGTCTTACTGCTGATATGGGAAGTGCTATAGGTTATAATTTTTTAAATATTTTTAGTGGGCGTGGCACCTACCACACAAAGTAAATTTTTAATATCATTTATATATGTTGAGTATTATGATAGGGAGAGCTTTGGAAATTTGTGTGAGATCACCTATTGTTAATATTAGTAGCTATGCCGAAAATGGGCGAGATCGGACAAGTGGGCGTGGTACCTCCCATACACGTAATAATTCAATATTATATATCTCGGATACTGTGATAGGGAGAGCTTTTCAAATTTGTCTGCCACGCCTATTGGTCCGATACTGCCCATTTTGCATCCGACTACTCAATTAATAATAGGTGACATCAGAAAAATTTGAAAAGCTCTATCTATCACAGCACTCGAGATATATAATATTGAACTATTAATTATATGGTAGGTACCACGCCCACTTATCCAATCCCGCCCATTTCCGGCGTAGGTACTAATATTAACAATAGGTGACCTCACACAAATTTGCAAAGCTCTCTCTATCATAGTACTCAATATATGTATATGATATTAAAAATTTACTTTGTGTAGGAGGTGCCACGCCCACTAAAAATATTTAAAAAATTATAGCCTATAGCACTTCCCATATCCGCAGTAAGACTCTGTGAAAATTTCAAGAAGATCAGATGAGTAGTTACGGAGATTACCTATTACAAACAAACAAACAAACAAACAAACAAACAAACACACATTACCTCTTTATAATATTAGTATAGATTTAAAAGGAAAAGGGAGAAAACAAAAAAAAAAATAACTATGTACATACAAATATGTATTACAGTAGAAGCATTTCCAAATCTTGAAATATATGTTTTTTTAAGTTAGTCTTAAACTCAGAAATTCGCTCAATATTTTTAAGATATTGGGGAAGATTATTATATTCCAAACTACCAGTGTATTCAACTCTTTGCTTTGTTTTTTCCAATCTACACCTAGCAATTCTCAAGTTCATATTATTTCTTGTGTTGTATGATGGCCAATATTATTTAGCGATTTAAAAACGTGGAGCATAGGTTGCATTCTATATAAGCCATATATTGGAAGAACTGTCAACGATACATTTTTATACAGAGATACCGTCGAGTAAGTCAAAGGCAGATTAAAAATCGTTTTCAATGCTCTGTTTTGAGCTCTTTGCAGCGATTTAAACGCTTTTGTATTTTTATGACCATATATAATTGGCAAATAGTTAAGGTGACTATGTATTAAGGCTTGATAAATAACTAACTTGGTTCTTATGTTAAACTTATTTTTAAATTTGTATAAAATTCCAACAACAGATAATACTTTTAACCTTAGGTTTTCAATATGAACATCCCATGAAAGATTACTTTGTAGGTGTTTACCAAGATATTTTAGAGAATCACTTTCAAGTACTTGCTTTCCATCTACCCAAATGCTAAATTCTTGGTTGTGGATTAAGTACGGCCTGAATCGCAATAGCTTTGTTTTTTCTGCATTTAATACCAATTTATTTAACCCTGCATACTCCATAATGATCGCAGCATCGTACTCCATGTGAGCTCTTAAGGCAACTTTGTGTTTATAAGGATAAAAAAGACTTATGTCATCAGCATACATAACTATTTTTCCAAATAAATTGAGATTTATTTTATCGTTAAGATAAATTTTAAATAACAATGGGCCCAACACACTTCCTTGTGGAACTCCATATTCAACATAACCTATAAAACTTCTCTTGCAGTTAAGCTCAACATAGTGTTTCCTATTGGTCAAGTAGCTCTTTAATAAAACTAAGCTTTCTCCATTTACACCATAATATTTTAATTTCTGAATCAATATATCATGATCAACAAGATCAAACGCTTTGGAGAAGTCATAAAATATGCCAGCTACACCACTAAAACCATCATCCAAACCTTTGCATATACTATTTACTACGTTTATTACAGCTTCTTCTGTGCCACATCCCTTTTTAAAGCCATATTGGCAATCATATAGCAAATTGTTTGTATCCAAATATGTCGACAATTGCTTATATAGTATTTTTTCAAATATCTTGACAATTATTGGTAATAAAGCTATTGGCCTAAATTTTTCTATAAGTGTAGCATTGGATTCTTTCGGTACTGGAACAATTTTTGCCATTTTCAAATTATTAGGATACGTTGAAGTATCAATCATTTGGTTAAAAATTTTGATAAATATGAAGAAATGACCTCCTTAATACTATCATCATTTTAGGTGAAATTGTTACGTTGTCGTCGACCAAAAAAGAGGCTCCTTTCGCAATACTTGACTATTACTTATACGAGTTAGTAAGAATATCGAAAAAAGAGGAAAAAGTGTTTCACTTAAAAATTTCATGCTTGTTTATGTTATTGCTTCGGTTAGAAAGATCTTAAAATTTCTGTTCATGCTTTACCCAGTATGCCTATGGTAGATATGGAGACTCATTTTAAAAGCAAAAAGTAATTAATTATAAAAAATCTTACAAAAAATTCAAAATATTGGAATATTTCTCCAATTTTTTTTACCCTTCACACCACTATGAATGCCGGTATATGAATATCATTTTGCCATTCCGTTTGTAACGGAATTCTAGGACAGGGAGAGTTTGCAAAGTTATGTTCAGTTCATCTATAACTGCTATAAGTAGCAATGCCGAAAATGGACGGTGTCGGATAATTGGGTGTCCCACCTCCCATACGAAGTGCATTTCCAATATCCTATACCTTAAGCAATTCTAAAGGCAGAGATACGAGAACAGGCGGTATTGAATGAGTAAAAAATAATTATTCAGTATCATATACCTCGTATACTATATAGTTAGAGCTTTGCAAATTTTTGTAATGTCATCTCTTATTAATATTAAGAATCGTGCTGTAACTGGAAAGGATCGTATAAATGGACGTGGACCTCCCATAAACATAAATTTTTGAATATCACATATCTCGAATACTATGATAGGGAAAGCTTTGCAAACTTGTGTGACGTCCTCTGACGTCGTAGTAGAAGGCGGAAAAGTGAATTTTCGAATTGATTTGGCAGGTCTTGATTTGACAGTTCTTCAAAGTTGGATAACCAATTTTATATAGGGCAACATTATTGAATCGACAATTATCAATGTAAAATTCGAGGGAGAGCATATTACATTGCCAAGAATCATGATAATTCCAATTACATTCAAAGTCGTACAATTCCCATTTCGTCTGGTATATGCAATGCCAAACAACAAATCTCAATGCCTGGCACTGCAAGTCTGCGGCTTGGGTTTGGAAAATTCATGCTTCGGTCATGGTAAATGATATCTAGGCTGTTCCAGAGTTAGTAAGCCAAACGATGTGCTTTTATATGCCGAATATGGAGAATCAAAATATTTTACAATAGATTATTATTTAATAAGATCAGACGAAGAAGGTATTATGTGAAACAAAATAAATTTATTAAATCGAAAATAAAATTTGCTTAATTTTTTCCTTTAAAAAAAAAATTGGTTTTGTAATTGAAAGTCATATCAAAGCAAATCTGAGAATAAAATTATTATTTTAGGCAGAACAACTTTTACCGGGCCAGCTATTTATTCCGTAAATGTGAAATTGAACTTTATGCTATGTTCAGACGGACAGCAAGATTCGAGGTTTGCTCTATCATTCACGGTTCGCGCCCCAATCATGATTAAACCTACATGATTCGCCGGATTGGTATTTTTTTACGCAATTTATTTTGTTCAATAGGATGGACTTTAAGCTTCAATTTTCGTGTTCAAACGTAAAAATCGACTTATAGGAACGTAAGTAATTTGGAGTTAAAAATGCATTTTAATTTTTTGTTGAATTTCCATGCAAAAGTTGAATATTTCGACATTTTAAATAGGTATTTTTTTTATAATTTCTTATTTTCTTCAATCGTATTTTACAACCAATACTTATTTATTATTCCTAAACTTAATTTTGGTCAGAAAATGCCAACATTTGGCCCTTGACATTTATTTAGTCTCAATATTCACAGGGGCCAAAGGTTGGTTTTTTGGAAGATAGCTAATTCTTGTGAGGATTAAACTGAAAAATAACACTGAAATTCCCAACAATATCAATACCATTTGGATATATTATATAAAGAACACAACATCGATAAAATTTTAAGTAAACTTTTACTTAAGCGCCCCGGTAGGTGAGTAGGTAGCGTGCTCGCCTATCATGCGGGGGTCGTGGGTTCGATTCCCACCAGAGGCTTTGGTCTGTCGCTGCAAAAAAAAAAAAAAAAAAAATAAAAAAAAAACTAGCCAAAATTAGAATCTGCAGACAAGCCACTCGGATTCGCGGAACTAGGCTTAAAAAAAAGAAATTAAATAAAAAAAAAAAAAAAAAAAAAAAAAAACTATTGATTTAAAGTGCACATATATTTTATTTAAATGTATTAACAAAAATTTATACTAAAATTAGAAACAAATATAATCTTTAAACTAGTATTAATTAAACAATATTAGTAAAAATTTCTTCCAAATAGCTTTGATTTTCATTTTGCAGTAGTTGTTTAGCTTCTTCATCTAACTCTAATGAGGTTGATTTCCATTTTTGTCGAATACTGGACATATATGGGTCTGATGTGCACAACAAAATATTAATAAGATCTTCATTAGTACAATATCTGGAAATTTTTCTTGTTTTGTGCTCGCGAAATCATCTGTAATCTTTGTTCCTTTTTTCTTGGGCTTCTTCTGAGAGATCTCCAATTGGAAGCATATTGTGCTGAATTATTTGTTCCCCATGGAACAAAATTTTGTGAACTGTGGTTGGCATATGTCTCCAAGAATATTTTTGGTTATACAGGGTTGCTGTCTCATTAGCATAGTGACCAATTTTTTTTGCATTTATCTTTTTGCTACATGCTATAACTTGTAATATGATTTGGAATCGTCGTATTAAATCATAATCTACTCCAGTTATAGAAGCTGCAGTTCCTGGATCGGAAAAAAATCTCCTTGCTGTGTTTCCATCATTAGAATTTCCTTCTCCTTGCTTTGGCTGGTCAATTATAAGGCATATCTCACGGTATTTTTCTTGAATATCTTTTTTTTTTTGCTTTCTTTTTCCAAATTTTCTTTGTTGTTTCTCACTGTTTCGCCTAACGGGCCAGATTCCAAATCGTATCCCAATTTAAGAATATGCTCCATAAAACGAATTCTAGCATGAAGAGGTGACATTTCAAATTCATATGCTATCGTCTTGTGTTGGTGGTTGGCTCAATTGACTTGATGTTTTTTGGCATATGGTGCAGCTTGACGATGACTTTGTTTTGGTTAAAGCTTGTGCAACTTTTCCATCAATCATTGTGAGACACATTTTAAAATTTACTTCAATGTCTTGGTCATCAAATTTAAATGTTACTGGTTGAAGTTCTTTAATTTGATCATTTATTTTTCGAACTTCTTCATCTATGACATCTTGAGTCTCCTTTTTGTAAGCAAACTTTATTGGTCTACAAAATTTTGTTGACGAGGGAATTTCATTCTTCCATACATCTATCTCTGCAGCTCTACTAGTTGACGGCTCTGAACCAATATAAGTTTTTGTTAAACGTAATGGAACGAAAGAAATCATGAATAAATTGGCATCTGATGAATTTTCCGCATTACATTGTTTGTATTGTTTCTGGCCAGAGGACCCATCACATCCCCATTTAGAAATTAAAGTCATGCTGCAATTTTTAAAATTCTTTAAATAGTCAGCATCAAATGTCTTTAATAATCGTTCTGCAGAGTGTTCAAGAAGTTCCTGCAATTTTATTTCTGCTGAACTTGAAGTTACACTAATAGCAGTTGGTGAAGGTAAGCAATCTTTTTTGGCAGAAACTATATCTCGATATGATGGAAAAATTCCACAATTTTTTTCATTGGTTCGCTTCCGCAATTCTGTATATTGGTTTTTAGTCATTTTCAAATCCAAAAATAGTGCAAATGCTTCTTCTGGAGTAAATTTATTTTCTTCAGTTGGTGTCGGCATACTTTCTAAAATCCTTTTAGTGCATCTGGGGCTTGCTTCCACTATTTTTTCAATGATAGCAATTTTACCCTTTTTTGTTTTCGATGGTTGAATTTGATGCAGAAATGAATCCTTTATGATGCTACAAGAAACTTCTTCATTGATATGTTTAAGCTTGCGTCTTTGTGATCTTTCACTACAATTATCAATTGGCTTTGCTGGTCGACCACCTTTTCCAGTTTCCGTGGTAGTTACTGATGGCTTTTTAAAAATAAGTTTATTTCTTAGCCACTCTTGGTTGCGTGAGTAAAACAATTTCTTGTTTCTTGAACATTGATTGTACCGTTTTCTTAAAGTATTTAAAAAGTTTTTTATTTTTAAGTTATGGATTTTAATTTCTTGTTTGTCGCATATTTTGAAAAATGGATTATTCATTATATGTAAAATAATGTCGTTTTCATCTTTCCGTTCAAAATATATATCAGATAGAACACTATAACTGAATTTAGCCATTGTTTAAACAATAATGAAGAAAAAAAATGAATGCATGGATTAATATACTATTGCTCGAAGTTTCAACATGATCTTTTTTACCTCTTTGAAACATAATATAACAGGTAGTTGGTTTCACCAGTTATTTCCATTGGTTTTAAATTTGTTTGCAATTTTCACGTATTTAAGTTGTGTAATATTAGATGGCAATAAAATCTTTTTTACCTTTTCCAAATGAATTGCCAGATACCACATAATTTGAGAGTTCTATTGTCATTTTTGTCAAAATTTTGATACACCCTTCTATGTGGACTAGGTCCAAATATGGGCCAACTTCTCCTAATTTCAACAGAATTATTTTTTGGGTCAATAAGAACTCTTGTACAAAATTTCATTAAAATATATGCATAATAGCCACTTTCACATACAAATAACTTCTCAAAAAATATGACGTGCATTTGTACCGAATATCTTACCTTGGGTCAGAAAAATTGCTGTAGCTCAAAAAGTGCAGTCCCGATGCATGGACATGTATATATAGGAATGTAGGAGAGGGTTAGGACTACAAAATAGTAAATTTGTGTTTTAACTCAGCTTGACTCACAGGAGTTGTGCTCTATGAAGTAGGAAATTTCCGAGAAATTTGACCTTTTTTAAAAAAAAAATTTAAATTGTTCTGAAAACAGTAGAGCTTCAGTTTTTTTCATCGGTAATAGGAAATAAGTTAGGTTACAACACAAAATTTATTCCCTCCAAAAATCTTGAAAAACAAAAAAGTTATGATCATTTAAACTTTAAAAATTAACTAAAAATATCATAAATTTACTAAATTCTGAAAAAGCCCATTTTGGACCACCCTGTTCTCAGTGAAATGGTTGAAATAGAGTTCTAATTTTTTGGCTCCCGAGGTCTACTACTGTCTACTTTCATATGAGTCTAATAACTTTAAAATCGGAGAACAAAAAGCAAAAGGAGTTTTGGCCGCTATCTCAAAATATTGACCACAGTGCGCCGTCTATTTGTCCATGTAAAGCTTGTAATCAAACTACAGGTCGCAAATATGAATATATTTTGATGAAATTTGGTAATATAAGCTTTCATCGGCCATAGGATGAACGCTATTGAAACTAGTAAAATTAGGTCCATGTTAAGACCTAGCCCCCATACAAATGACCACTATGAAACCGATATTTGGTGCCATAAGATCCAAATTATAATATAGATCTCAGTCAAATTGGGTTAGTATGTGTTTATTATATCCATTAATCAGTAGTCCAAAAATAATCCCTATAGGACAATTCTTAGTCATAGGTCCCATATAAGCTGCTTCCCGATCTTCACTTAAATCTATCAAAAAACAAAAATATTGCACAGATTTTTCTCAAATTTAGTTTGTATATATTTTTTCAAAATATAACTGACTTTACCAAATATGGCCAAAATCGGTCCATTTTTCGACCTAGTCCCCATATAAATATAGCACCCGATATGCACTTTTTCATATTTGCAGCAAAAAAAAAATTAATAACAATGCCACTCAAATTTGGTTTATGCTTATTTTCTATATCTAATTAGTTGGACCGAAAGTTAGGGTCTCTAAACCATGGTCGGTCTAGACCGACTATAATTTTCTTACTTGTTATATATAGAGTTTTCAGATGAAGTTAAGTATTTAAGATCGGTCTTCATCTTTTCAACATCTGTGGTACTTCCAGCTGTAGAAATATAATCAAATATTTCGTGTGCATGGGGCCTTCTTAATCTAATACCATGAGGTGGATTGGTTTTTTCGTATGCTTACTTTTTATGTTAAGTTAAGAACCTGACCGAATTAAACTATCCGACTTTTTACATAGTTTATTTTGAAATTTGAATATTTTGTATAATTGGCTGATATAACGTAAAAATATTAATAGCAGAAGAACTTAATCAAATAGTAACAATCACACAAGAATACATGTTAAAAAACAACTTTCATTTCTTTGTTTTTTCCACATCATAATTTTCTGTCATTTTGGTTTGGCGGTATAACTTCTTTATCTCAGCCGGTTCTTTGTAATTAATAATTTTTTTTTTGGTTCGAATGTTCAATTTAAAATCAGGAAAATGAATAATGTTGTTAAGGATTCGGAAATATAAAAGTGTTATAAATTTAATGAAATTAATTGCTATGATATAATTATCACAATAGCTTTGGAACTTGTTTTCTTTGTTTTACAAAAATAAAATATATACAATTTATATGTTTATATGTATACAATGTTTATATGTAACCCGTGCACATTTTAATAGATCCTGACTTAATTCTTATTATAATTAAATAAGAATTTATTATGCAATTTATTCTTTAACTTGCTTTCTAAGGTTAAATTTTATATTTTTTTTAAATTTAAAACAGTCCAAAAATAAACAAAACAGTCAACAGTGGGTCAAAATAAAATCATTTTTTCAAGATTTTTGGTTGACAAAAAAGTTTTTACAATCAAAATTTTAGAAAAAATTAAGAATCTGATAAACTGAATTCTGAATTATCACAATTAATTGGACTTACCTTGGTACAAAGATGTCTAATTTACCTCAATTTATATATCAACCTGTTCGAAATAACAATAAACAGTATTATCTTAAGTTTAAATGGTAAATGGATTTTTTTTGTGAATGAGAGTGATTTCAAAAGGCAAACGGACGGATGGACAGACGGCCATCGCTATATCGACTCGAGTTGTTATAAGTTCAAGAATATTTATATAATTTAAGGAGTCGCAAATTAATTTTCGATGCGTTACAAATGGAATTACAAACTGTTAAATAATCTCTGCACATTGTTGTGCAAAATAAATTGAGTTAAAAGTGTTATTTAAAACGATTTTATAATTAAATAGTTATAAAATAAAATATAAAATAAAATTAAATAAAATAAAAACTTAAATAAAAGAAAAGAAAAGAAAACTAAAGAAAATAAAAGAAAAGAGAAGAAAATAGGAGAAAAGAAAAGAAAAGAAAAGAAAAGAAAAGAAAAGAAAAGAGAAGAGAAGAAAAGAAGAGAAAGGAAAAGAAAAGAAAAGAAAAGAAAAGAAAAGAAAAGAAAAGAAAAGAAAAGAAAAGAAAAGAAAAGAAAAGAAAAGAAAAGAAAAGAAAAGAAAAGAAAAGAAACTAAAATTAAATTAAAATAAAATAAAATTAAAACAATAAATAAAATATAATAAAACAAAATAACATAAAATTTAAAAAAAATGTAAAATAAAATAAAACAAAATGAAATTAAATAAAATAAATTAAAATAAAATAAAATTAAATAAAATAAAATAAATTAAAATAAATTAAAATAAAATAAAATAAAATAAAATAAAATAAAATAAAATAAAATAAAATAAAATAAAATAAAACAAAATAATATAAAATAAAATAAAACAAAATAAAATTAAATAAAATAAATTAAAATAAAATAAAATTAAATAAAATAAATCAAAATAAAATATAATAAAATATAATAAAATAAAATAAAATAAAATTAAATTAAATAAAATAAAATAAAATAAAATAAAACAAATTAAAATAAAATAAAATAAAATATAATAAAATATAATAAAATAAAATGAAATAAAATATAATAAAATAAAATAAAATAAAATAAAATAAAATAAAATAAAATAAAATAAAATAAAATAAAATAAAATAAAATAGAATAAAATAAAATTAATTAAAATAAAATAAAATAAAATAAAATTAAATAAAATAAAATGAAATAAAATAAATTAAAATAAAATAAAATAAAATAAAATAAAATAAAATAATATAAAATAAAATAAAATAAAATAAAATTAAATAAAATAAATAAAAAAATAAAATAAAATGAAATTACAAAAAAAAAATTAAAATAAAATAAAATAAAATAAAAATTAAATAAAATAAAACAAAATAAAATAAAGTATAAAAAAATAAAATAAAATAAAAAATAAATAAAATAACAAAATAAAACAAAATAAAATTAAAACGAAATAAAATAAAATATCAAAAAACAAAACAAAAACAAAAAAATAAAATATAAAAAAATAAAATAAATTAAAATAAAATAAAATAAAAAAATTAAATAAAATATAATAAATATGATAGAGTTTAATAAAATAAAATAGAAAAAAATAATGAAAAATAAAATTAGTTAAAATAAAATAGAATAAAATAAAATAAAAAATAATAAAATAAAATAAAAAATAAAATAAAATATATATAAAATAAAATAAAATAAAATAAAATAAAATAAAATTAACTAAATAAAATAAAATAATATAAAATGAAATAAAATAACATATTATAAAATAAAATAAAAATATACAATACAATAAAAAAAAGTGGAATAAAATAAAATAAAATAAAATTAAATAAAACAAATTAAAATTAAATAAAATTAAATAAAACCAATTAAAATAAAATAAAATAAAATAAAATAAAATAAAATAAAATAAAATAAAATAAAATAAAATAAAATAAAATGAAATAAAACAAAATAAAATAAAATAAAATAAAACAAAATAAAATTAAATAACATAAATTAAAATAAAATAAAATTAAATAAAATAAATTAAAATAAAATAAAATATAATAAAATAAAATAAAATAAAATGATATAAAATAAAATAAAATAATGTAAAATAAAATAAAATAAAATAAAATAAAATATATTATAAAATAAAATAAAATATAGTAAAATAAAAAAAAAACTAAAATAAATTAAAATAAAATAAAATAAAATAAAATAAAATATAAAAAAACAAAAAAAAAAAATTAAATAAAATAAATTTTAATATAGTATAATAAAATAAGTTAAAATAAATTTAAAATATAATTAAATAAAATGAAACGAATTGAAGTAAAATAGACTATAATATAAAAAAAATTAAATAAAATTAAAATAAAAACTTAATTAAAAGGAAAGAAAACTAAAGAAAAGAAAAGAAAAGAAAAAAAGAAAAGAAAAGAAAAGAAAAGAAAATAAAAGAAAAGAAAAGAAAAGAAAAGAAAAGAAAAGAAAAGAAAAGAAAATAAAAGAAAAGAAAAGTAAAGAAACTAAAATTAAATTAAAATAAAATAAAATAAATAAAACAGAATAAAATTAAATTATAATAAAATAAAATGAAATAAAATAAAATTGAATATATTAAATTGAAATAAAATAAAATAACATAAAACAAAATAAAATAATATATAAAAAAAGTAAATTAAATAAAAAATAACTAAAATAACAAATTAAAACAAAATAAAGTAAAATAAAATAAAATAAAATAAAATGAACTAAAATAAAATAAAATAAAATTAAATAAAATAAATTAAAATAAAATAAAATATAACAAATAAAATTAAATAAAAAATAAATAAAATAAAATTAAACCAAATAAAATAAAATTAAATAAAATTAAATTAAATAAAATTAAATAAAATAAATTAAAATAAAATAAAATAAAATAAAATAAAATAAAATAAAATAAAACAAAACAAAATAAAATAAAATAAAATAAATTTATATAAAATTAAATAAAATAAATTAAAATAAAATAAATTAAAATAAAATAAAATAAAATAAATTAAAATTTAAAAAAACAAAATAAAATAAAATAAATTAAAATTAAATAAAATAAATTAAATTAAAATAAAATAAAATATAAAAAATAAAATAAAATAAATAATAAATAAAATAACAAAATAAAACAAAATAAAACAAAATGAAATAAAATAACATAAAATGATATTAAAAAAATAAAATAAAATAAAATTATATAAAAAAATGAAATAAATTAAAATGATTTAAAAAAAATTAACTAAAGTAACATAAAATAAAATAAAATAAAATGAAATTAAATAAAATAAAATAAAATAGAATAAAATAAAATAAAATAAAATAGAATAAAATAAAGTAAAACAAAATATAATAAAACGAAATAAAATAAAATAAAATAGAATAAAATAAAACAAAATAAACTAAAATGAAATAAAATAAAATTATATAAACTAAATTAAAATAAAATAAAATA
Source organism: Cordilura impudica (assembly GCA_963682025.1). Classification (NCBI taxonomy): domain Eukaryota; kingdom Metazoa; phylum Arthropoda; class Insecta; order Diptera; family Scathophagidae; genus Cordilura; species Cordilura impudica. The sequence goes on along the minus strand of OY821519.1, from coordinate 88,370,182 downwards.
AAATATAAAAAAAAAAATTAATAATAAATAAAATAGCAAAATAAAATAAAATAAAATTAAATAAAATAAAATTAAATAAAATAAATTAAAATAAAATAAAATTAAATTAAACAAAATAAATTAAAATAAAATAAAATATAATAAAACAAAATCAAATAAAATAAAATAAAATAAAAAAAAAAAATAAAAGCAAATTAAATTAAATTATATAAAATGAAATAAAATAAAATAAAATTAAATTAAATAAAATAAATTAAAATAAAATAAAATATAAAAAATAAAATAAAATAAAAAATAAATAAAATAACAAAATAAAAAAAACAAAATAAAATAAAATAAAGTAAAGTAATTAAAATAAAATAAAGTAAAATAATATAAAATAAAATAAAATCAAATAAAATAAATTAAAACACAATAAAATAAAGTGAAGTAAAAAATAAACTTACACCATTTTATGCCTGCAATGTTTTTAAATATTACTCAAGATCTTTTTAATCGAGTTTGACAAATTTTGTTAAAAATTACAAAATATCTTTTAATTTTATCTCTTTACTATTGTACAGCGTGTGCCAGAAAATACCATAGTTGCCTATTCAGTTTAATTTTGTTTGCATAAAATATCAATTATTATTGTTAATGGCTTCTCTAGAAACAGAGTTAAACGAACACTTAATTGGAATTAAATTTTTGTGTTGTTTCTTTTTATAGAATCGAGTTTTACCTGAGGCATTAAATTCAACAAATTAATTTAGACACTTTAGTAGCAAAACGTAAAATTTTAAAATATAATAAAATGTTGTATAAAATTATGAAAAAATAATTTATGGAAAATATAAAATTAATTTAATTTTTTAATTTATTTCCTTTTTTAAATCAAATTTTTGAATAACATAACATATTAAATCAAACATACATCAGTATTTTTATACCCTCCACAACACTGTGCAGAAGGTTTATATAGGTTTGTCATTCTATTTATAACGCATCGAAAAATTAATTTCCGACCCCATAAATTATATATAATCCTGATCCTTATAACAGCTCAGGTCGATATAGCGGTGTTCAGAAAGGTTGGTATTTAAAATGGGGTAAATCGTGTGTCATTGTACTAAGATATGGCCTCAAAATTGTATACGCTTCTATTTTTTACATGGATATATTAATTAAAATTATTTATTTAAAAAATCATAAATGGTTCTTGAGTTGTAGCTGAAAAACTAAGCAAAAAAATCAAGATAAAGAAAAATTATAAAAAGTTATAAAAGAAATTTTACCTGAGAACGCAAAACCTTTGGAGGCTTTACTACTCAGGGCTAGTACTTTCACTCTGAGTTGGAATTTCTCTTCCCCAAGATTGGCCATTGTACAGTGTTATTTATATATTAATGTACTCAGGGCAATACTTTTTATTGAAAATATGCAATGTACCGATTCAAATCTGATCCGGTGGACCAGTGCCAGTTTTCGTGAAATAGTATTACTAGTGTTCGAGTTTTTATTAACCTATACTTATTTCTCAACCAGATACTCTAAGTTTGTTTTGTGTACAACAGGTATGCTGATCTCATTTCATTAATTTATGAGATATTTCTGATAGATAATTTTTAAATTGTCATTAATGCTAATTTAAGAACTTATCACTGATTTATCAATTTGTTAAAGTTAATAGTTTTATTATGCCGATTCTTGTTTACGAGCTAGAAATATCATAAAAATCTATAATTAAAAGCACTGCTTTTAAAGCCTCACTTTTTCAGCATGAATTTACTTTCATTGTATTTTTTGCGAGGATTTCGAAACTGGTAGCAATTTTTTTCTATCAACTTTAGTTTACGAGTTATTACGAAAAAAAATTTAATAACAAAACTTTCGTATGGGGTCTGTGATGGTAAATAAAGACTGAAAATTAATAAGGAAATATTATTAAACAACTACAAATTACTCATTTTAAACCAGCCGCCAAATTGAATGGATAAAACTTGATGATTAATAACATTATTTCCACTTTATGTTGTAGACAAGACAAGACATTTTTTAAACCAAGAACTTAAGGCTCGAACTTGATTATTATTAGAGCCGAATAAATGTCGTCAATAGTTCATTAAACCCAGTTCTAGGTCAAGGCTTATCTTATTTTTAACTAGTTTATGATTTTGTTTTAATGAATAACAATTATCCAAAATGTTTCCTTAAAATAATTTTATGAAATTTACATGATAATAAAAATAAATTAAATTGAACTATAAAAAACAATAGTCATACCGTAAATAACATAAACACAAAATCACTGCCAAGCTCAGTTGATGTGACAATAGATGACATAAAACAATGGTCCGACACCAGATATACACAAAATATATGCTCGTATGAATGAAATTATATTAAGTGATTGAAAAAATTCATAAGCCATGGTTATATGAATGAATGGAATAAACATTGACATGACTTGAGGTGATAATTTAAAATTATAAATATGACATTTACATTGTCTCATAAAATGTGGGTCGATTTAGATAATGTTATTATAATGATTAACTGCCAACCTGCTACTCACTTTGAAATTCATGTCTGTAAAACATATTACGTCTGACAGACAAATAAAGATAACAAATAAATGTGAAATTAATTTTGACGTCTTCTTCAGCAGCTCTCATAAATCATAAACAAAAGGTGTCAATCAGCAATGTTTCAGTAAATGTTAATCTTTTTGACCATGGACCTAGCCCAAGACAAAAATGTTAACTAATAACTACAAGTTAAGGGCCTAAAGGTTTTTGTTATTAATTACTTATCATTTGCTTTTGAAAATTATCAGTTAAAGTCTAAAGACAGAGAAAACTGTTTAAAGCAAGTGTTTAAAATATCATTAGACAACCAACATTGATAATGAGACAATAATGGAACATAGTTAAAAATAATATGTGGGACATTTCTTTTACAACTTTTCAGATTTTGTACCTTTTTTTAGTTCAAATTAACTCTTGCGGTTTTAATCAATAAAAGTATTTATGTGTTAATATCGTGTGTATAAAACATATTTTTCAGGGCCATTTAATGGTCACGTAGTCATGTAAGTTTGTGCTTCCAATTAGTATGATTATTTAAAAAATATTTTTTTAGTAGAATTACTGGATATTTTTAATGTTTTTAACGCAATCATAAATGGTATTAAAAATATATGGGGAACTCGCCACTTTGCATGCTTAGATCGAAAATTTAAAATGACAAAAGCTATTGCATTTACATTTAATTGTTATTTCTAGGCTTTATAAGATCAATAAAGATTTTTATGAAAATTTCCACTATGTTTAAAACGATGTTTTGAAATAAAAAATAAAAATTAATTGAAATTCTATGATATCCGAATCACATAAGTGTGCATGAAAATAGTGTTACCAATTTGAAAACGCAAGATAAGTATAAACGGTTTTATTCCAATCCACAAGTGCAACTAACAATTATATTAAAGAAAAATAAATTATATTTTAAAAAAATGTACTTTTAAAAATGTAATTTCAAAAAGGTACTTTTTTTAATAAAAGTGTTTTTTTAAACAAAAAAGGGTGTTTTGTAAAAAGGTACTTTTCTAAGAAAATTTAGTTTTTAAGAAGAAGTAATTTTTTTAAAAAAATATACTTTTTACAAAAAGGGTACTTTAAAAAATATATTTTTTAGGAAAATGTAATTTTTAAGAAACATTTTTTTTAAAAAAGGTACTTATTTTAAAAACAGTTCAATGTTGAGAAAATTTAATTTTTTAAGAGAAGCTACTTTTTTATAAAAGGCATTTTAAAAAAGGAACTTTTTTAAAAAAGGTACATTTTTAAAAGAATATTTACATTTTTAAAATAATATTTTAAAAAAAGGTACTTTTTAAAAATAGGGTACCTACAAAATACTTTTTTAAGAGGTAATTTTTTGAGTATACTTTTTAAAAAAGCGGTAATATTCTAAGAAAAGATAATTTTCAAGTAATTTTTAAAAAATATAAATTTAAAAAAAAAAACTTTTTTGATAATGGTAATCTTTTAATAAAAGGTAATTTTTTAAGAAAACTCTTTTTAAGATAAGTACCTTGTACTTTTTTTAAGAAACGGCAATTTTTAAGAAAAGAAAAAAGATAAAGGTACTTTAAAAAAGTGTACCACCAAAAAGGTACTTTTTTTACGAAAAATTAATATTTTAAAAAAATTTATTTTTAAATTTTTAAATTTACTTTTTTTAAAACGGTGCTTTAAAAACAACGTATGGTTGTTCCTAAAAAAATTTTACTTGGTTAAAAAGTGTTTTTTTTTTTAAAGAGTACTTTATTAAAAAAGTGAACTTTAAGAAAGGCACTTTTTAAAAAAATGGTATTTAAGGTATGACCTCTCTTTAAAAAAATTTTTTCGAATTTCTTTTTTAAAACTGTCCTCTAAATTCTTTAAAAATAATGCCCTAAAAGGATTTTTTAAAATTGTATGGTATATAGAAAATCCTTGTAATAAAACTTTAAATTAAATAAACTGTGATATTGAATTAAGTTGTGTTTATTATTATGTCAGTGTTTTTATGTTTTTATGTTTTTTGTTATTTATTAAATGTAATAAAAAATTTTTTTATATTTTAATGTAATAACGTAATAACAACATTACGAGCTCCAGAGGAAGTCGACATATAATCGACGAAACGTCGAGCAAAATTGAATTAAAATCTATTTTAATTACATAAAACTTTAGGCCACATTAGCTTAATAAAATAATACACTCAAAACTTTAAATGCGTTTTTCTCGAAATCACTTTTTTCAAATTTGGGTATCGTTTTTTTCGAGAACCAGAAGTCATATCGAAATTCGGCGGGCGGCCTTTTATAGGTCATCATGTCAGGCAGATCCTGAATTTGGATAAGTGGGCGTACTTTACTACCATAGGATGGGTGGAGCAAAAACCCCCCAAAAAAAACAGGCAATTTTTGAAGTAAAAAAAAATTGCGCCATTTTGTCAATTTGCAACATTTTGGAAATATCCTAGTTCAAGACCTGCCGGACGTGATTACCAACAAAATGGCGTCTGCCGTTCTCAAGAGAAGCGACACCCCGTTTGCCTTCTCAGTTTAACGTACCCTTTTTTCATCGCTCTGTCAGGGGAGGATAAAAAATAGAACATAAACAGGTACGGAAAATGTTAGAAAATTACGTCTACTTTTACGTAAAAAAAAACCAAAGTTGATAAACCGAAAGACGACTGAGCTACAGCACTTTTAAAAACATTATTTTTGAGGGATTGAAAGATAGGATGTAGAGATCCACCAAATTTACTTACACCATACTTTTAATAATTACTATTTAATAATTCAAACTCAAATAATTCACATAATAAAAAGTTCATCAAACTTTTTAATGCAATCTCCGTTTATGACAATTTCTGTTGCTAACAAAAAAACTTAAATTTAAAATAACATGTATGAAATATAAATCCACAAAAAAATTGATGGCACACTTTGCTGCTACTCAAATACAATGTTTAGCTCAAATACAATGTTTAGCCTTTAATTACCGAAAGTGAAAAATGACACTTTTCATGAAGGCCACTCATGGTTTCTATTTTTTTTTCAAGTTCAAGTACAAATTTTGTTTACACAATCTTTATTAATAAACACATTTTTAGAACTAAATATTTTTTTTGAACTTATTTTCTTTTTGTTTTACTTTTATTGATTTTGATTTTATTTGAATTTGATTTTTTCTTTTAAGTATGTATAAGAAAGTATTTAAAATTGTAAATAATAAAACCAAAAACATTAAGTGCTAAATTAGCACATAAATAGCATAAAATAAAGACCACTGTTGGAGAACAAAGAATTGGTGCTCTGACAGTTGGTAGGCAAACTTGCCCTAACTTAAAAAAACTTGTTTAATTTGAAAAAGGATTAAACACTAAAACTGGTCGGCAGGTTTGCCCCAGAATTAGTTTGAAAACTTGACTATAATCACATTAAATATATTATAAGGACATACTTTAAAAAAAATAAAAAAGGACCGATTCTGATCGTAAGGTCGATTATTTTTTTGCAAAAACATACACAAACTTAATTTAATAAAAATCTGTGCAATATTTTTAATGATCGAGAATAAGCTTCATATAGGGGCTATTACTAGGAATTGTCCTATAGAGATTATTTTTGGACTACTGATAAATGGATGTAATAAACTGTAATGGTGCGGCGTTGATGGAAGATCCGCTTCCGTTTCCCTGAGCCTTTGCTGGTCGCACGTGCTTGCGAAGGGGCCTAGCTCGCCGGATGGGTGGGGTCTTGCTCAGGCCCAGGGAAATCGCACTACAGATTTTCACGTGCGATTTACACAAAAAAAACTGTCAATTTAAACGGACGCTAAATAGGACGGATGGCCATACCTACCTTGGGATTGGGGACTAGGTGTTCTGCCCCTTTTGCCCTCCCAACCATGTTACCTCGACTCCATCTTACTTGGAGGTAACCCACTTCAATGAAAAGAGTTTGGTTTGGTTTGGTTTTCTACATTAGTTTTAACAAATTTTTTTATTTACCCTTCATTTTAAGGGTTTTTTTTTATTTTTAAGTATACATACTTAGCAAAACTTATTTAATTTTTTTTTTCATATTTTAGCAAAATTTTACTTTTAGAAAAATTTTCAGTTTAGCAAAATTTTATTTCTTAGCAAGATTTTAATTTTAGGGAAATTTTAATTTTAGGAAAATTTTTAAATTTAGAAAAATTTTAATATCATTCATATATACACAAAATTTAATTTTTAAATTTATATTTGGAAAAATTTTAGTTTAAATTTATGTTTACGAAACATTTTAATTTTAAATTTATATTTAGAAAAATTTTAGATAAATTTATATTTAGAAGAATTTTAGTTTTTGGCACATTTTAATTTTAGGAAAAATTTTAGTTTTAACAATATTTAATTATTAGGAACATTTTTTTTCCTTTTATTTTTAGTAAAATGTTACATATAAAAAATTTTCTTTTATAATTTATACTTAGAAAAATTTTAGCAAAACTTTTAAATTTAGCAAATGTTCATATCTCACAAATTTTTTTTTATTTAATTTAAATTTTATAGTTAGACAAATCTTAGGAAAAATGTTAATTTTAGTACCATTTTATTTTTATAATTAATTATTAAATAGTTAATATTATAATAATATACAAAATATTTAATATAATTGATGTTTACCAAATGAACTGTACTGTACAAAACGTCCAGGCGATATGTTCGCATTGATGGTGATGGATTTAACGGTGGTTTTTTTTTTTTTTTGAATAACTTGTTTATTTCAGTTTTCCTTCTTTTAAATTGTTTCGTTACAATGTTAGGCAACTTTAATTTTTCTGGCGAATTTAATGAAAATATTTAAATGTTCAATTGCGCAAAATCACAAAATTGTTGGTTATATTCTCGAGTACTTTATTTTAAAGTTTATTTTATAGTTGATTTTAGTATGTTTTCAAGTTAGTGTGATAAGAAAATATGTCACTTGTAGAACAAATTTTTTTTTTTGTGTATTTCTTTAAAAACCTTTTCACTATCACATTTTTTTTTTAACACGTCAAAAAAATCTTGATGCAAAACACGAAAGGATAATGGAAAATTGCATTTAACTTGCATTCCGTTTTGAACGTCATCGAATTTTTTTAAAGTTTGTTTAAATTGCGTATTATTTTTTTTTTATGTTCTAACGGCGAGTTTCTTTTTATATCTCTACGATCACCGCGCGCCACAGAACAACTTGTCACACCTTTCAATATCAAAACTTGAATTCCCTGATTTAAAATTTTACTTTATTACATTAGCTTAGCCTTCTCATCTTCATTCATTCATCCTCAGATAAAAACCTGTTTATTAAAAAAATAAAGTAACCACCAATTCCATGAGAACATTCATATGCATTCATAATATTCTCTAGTATTTATAACACTCACACTCATATATGACTATGAGAGCAAGTGAGATCAATACAAGAAAATACGTGGTTTGACCAGCATGATTGCATATGAATGTGTTCATGATTTAATACAACAAAATGAAGAGAACAAAACGCCATACATCAGTTTGCTAAAAAATGCCATCAACCTATTAACATATAAGGTGTTGTTTATATGTACATACTTGAACTTGAAAATAATTTCAAGATCAAGGTTATTATTTTTTTTTCTTCTTTCTTATTCTGCTTGTAACAGAAATTCTTTTGTTACAGTGCAGAGCAAAAAAAGATCACCGTCACAAAACATATACAAACCCAATTTGACCAAGATCTATATGATAATTTTGATATTATGGCAATTTAAGTCATTTGTATAGGGACTAGATCTGTACATGAACCGATTTTTACCAATTACAACAACATTCGTTATATCACTGATAAAAGCTCATACACCAAATTTTACCAAAATTTATTCATATCTGCGACCTGTAGTTTGATTACAAAGTTTACGTGGACACACATATTGACGGACGGATGGACAGACGGACGGACAGACATCGCTAAATCGACTCAGAAAGTGATGCTGGGTCGATCAGTATAATAAAAGTTGGGTCTAGGGAAAATATGTTTGGAAGTTATAAACATCAGCACAAACTCATTATACCCGGATATAGGGTATGAAAAGAAGACACTTTTTTAAAAACACTGTACTTTTGAAAAAAGCATCTTTATAAAATGGCAGTTTTTAAGGAAAGTCACCTTTTTCAGAAATGGTACTTTTGTATGATTTATATTCTTTCCTTCATATTGGCGATTTTCTTTATTGTATCGTCATAACGATAAAAAAAATATGTGCCAATACCTGCGTAAGCTAATGCTGCTACTATAACGCTACAATGCTACAAAACAATTAAAAATATTAAATTCGGCTGTGCCGAATCCATTAATATTTGAAATTATTGCACTATTAATAAAAAACTAAATAATTTGATAAACTTAAAAGTAATGTTTACTACAAACACTCTAAAGTTTTAACAATTTTTTGAGGTGTTTTTATATTTTTGGACTTATCTTGGCAGAATGACTTTCGAAATAATGACAAACAATATTGTCCTAAGTTTACTCAGGAAAATGGTTTATTTTGTAAATGAGCGTGATTTAAACAGACTGACGGATATCGATATATCGACTCCAGTTGTTATCAAGCTCAAGAGTATATATACTTTATGGGGTCGCAAACTGTTACATACCTTCCGCATAGTGGTGTGAAGGGTATAACAATTACAAAATATAACTTAAGAAAAACAGTAAACACATCGAACATTCTTACTATTTCTACAATTTTTCACATTTTCATTCATATGTCATGACTCATTAACCTATTTTGGTGATTTTAAACAGCTGCTTCTGCGGTATGTTAGTAAACGATTTCATGCAAAAACGAAGTGTCTAGCTTAGTTATTAAGGGTGTGATGGTGATTTCCAAAGAGAGACGTACATGCGGTCATAGTTAAATCAATTTCCCTTGATATAAATATCGAAAAAGAGAGCACCATTTGGTTCACCAACTACATAGGCACAGTATATAAAGTTTAATTTATTATTTTTATTTTATTTATGTCAAATGATATTTATTTGGGGGATATAAACTTCAAATTTAAAGCTCGTGCAGATTTACAAACTGGGAAAATATCTTTAACAACTTTGATGAACCTTTCTGCATATATGTTGCTTCTTTGTTGCTGAGGAATTGCTGATTATTCATTCACCACAATGTTTTAGAAAGCAAGCGTGAGCATTTTTAAAAGGAATTGTGGCTTGTTTTAAATTGTCATAGTTCTTCACATTGAAAAACATAAATCAGAAAAACATAAATCAAACCAGGCGCCAGTAATAAATACACACGTTGAATACAAATTCTTTTTATATTTTGTGAGGAGTACAAAGGCCAAAATTTCAAGAATTGCCTTGAATTCCACCGGGCAATGCTTATAGGAGGTATCGCCTTAAACTTTATGTATGGGAATTTTCCATGAATCATGTAATATTTAAAATATACACAAAGTTCGTATAAAAATTGCATGTCATCACGCCACTTAATTTTTTAATTTCAACCCTCTCCTCATTTTGATTGTAGTTTTTTATCAAGTGTTCGTAAGCATTCACGATATCCGGAACGAAGTGATATTCAATATTGGGGGAAGAAGTTTTCCCTCCCAAAATCTCATCCATTGCATGTCGCAATATTAAGTCCAGTATATGATGCTGGCACCCAATATATTGAGGTGAGGGTAGTGAAAGAGACTTGACGTGGTCTTGCGGCAATCGAAAAACTCCGCCTTTTTTACCAGGGTTAACGCTTGTAGTATCACTTATAATCATTTTGATAGATGCCCATAAATTAAATTTGTCAAGTAACCCTTTGATACCATTGAATATTGTACATGCACTTCCATCTTTGAGGACAAGTACTCCTAATTTTGATTTCTTCTGTTTCATTTTAAAGAACCACTACTTGTGTTTCCTTTTTATTGATTTTTTTTGCCATCGAAATGAAGAGCCCATCGATTAAAATTCAAATTCTGTTTATACGTAGTTTCCTTTCGTTCTGCAATCTTTTTAACATGTCGGTGTATTCTTTTCTGTGAACGCGTTAGTATATTAACTCCAGCCTCTGACAACTGCTTACAAATCGAGGATGCCTTTGAAGTACTTATATTTGTAATAATTACCAAGGAAGCTAATAATTGGTGATATTGTAGATTTTGCTTTATAAGTAGGTATATAGTCCTCGCTTTCACTTTCTTCTTGGTCACTAATCTCAGAAGTTAAATCAATTTCATGTACTATGTTTTGCGATTTAGTTTTTTTTTTTGTCACACGATTTTTTTCATATAAGATATATCGAACGGTTTTTCGAAACTATTGCATTTTTTACTTTTTTGGGATTTATAATATGTGTTAATCAAATTCAACACTTTCTTATATATGTTTTATGTTCTATGGCTTCTTTATTTATTTTTGTCCACAGTTTATTTAATTCGCACGATGCAATGTGAACTCTTTTATCCTTTAATTTACGAAGGGCACTTAATGCAATATATCTTCCGATGATTGCACTTTCTTTAGGAATTTCATCGTTGTAAAAGAGCGGAGCTTTCATTTGTTCAATTGTTGGTGTTTTACTTCCATTTGACGCGGTTTTTGCACACAATTTCCACTTATTTTGAACGACATTATGATAACAAATTCGAATTTTCAAAATATACTAAAATCATTTTGACAGGACATTAATTCCTAATAATTAAATCCTTTGAGTAATATTAAAAGAATGCCTTTTTGCAAAATACAGTTTCTTAAAAAGTTAATCCTCTAAATAATTACGTTCAGACGTTTTTAGTGCACTTATAGCAAATCAAAAATTGCAAAAATTATTCACAAGGAACATCTTTGCAAATTTTATAATTGCCATATCTCAAACACTACAGGAGCTATCTTCAATTAAATTGCAGATTCGTATTCAGCTTACTTATGTAAGAAACGACATTTGAAGTTCCCACTACGAAAAAAGATTTTTTTTTAATGGTTCATGGTTTTCCATGCCCTACATCATATTGCGAGAGCAATTCGATATTCGAGAAAGTCAAAAAAGTGGTTAACCCTAATATTTACCCTCTGCACATGGTGTGGAGAGCATAAGAAAAGTGGTGGTAAATATAGAACTCCTAAGTAGTCAGATTTGAACACTAGGTTAAAGGCGACTATACCCAGTGATATTATGTTTCAAAATATTAAATTTAAATTTAAATATTTTTTTCACCTTTTGTCAATCTAAGAGAGAATATATTTGATTTCAAAATTTTACTTTGTTTAAAAACATCTTTAAGTAGCCAATATTTTTATAAAAATTGTGACTTCTTTTACCTATCTCAAACAGTTTAGTCGAAAAAATTATAAATACGGGTCTTAAAATTATAAAATATGTTTCCAAATATATTCTTAATTTTTTGACTTCTTGCTCTAAACCGTCATAATAAGAATACATATTAATTTATACTAGCAGATTCCAGCCCTCGAAATTCGAGCGCAAATTCTAGGAAATTGTATTCTTTCATTTAATAAAGACTCTACAAGTATGCTAATCAATTATAGCCAATTCACAATTCAACGCAAAAACTCATATTTATTACAAACACTAACAAATTTAATAAACACACACATAACATTGTATAATTTTATGTATGTGTTAGTAGCAACTTTAAATTCAATTTGCTCAACATCTTTTTAGAAAAAGATTGCTAAAAACAAATTTCTTAATCTTACAAAAAAAAAAAGAAAAATTGAAAAAATAAGCTTTTTCGTTTTTTCAGATAAAATGTTCCAAAACTTTTATTCCATATTATACATATTCTTAAAGAAGATGCATTGATGAATAACATACCTATTGAATAAGTTGGAATATGCCGAAATAATTCATACAAAACATACTCCACAAATCGAAATCGAAATTATGCCCAAATAAGAAATTTTTTTCACACAATCGGTCCTTTTCAAACAATCGGTTCCACTAAAAATTTATGAAAGAGACAATATTTTTCTAAAAAATAAGTAAATTTTACATAAATTTAATATTATTTTCATATGCGTTTGGCGCCAGAATGAAAGATTATATATATATATATATATATATATATATTATATTATATATTATATATATCATATATATATTATCATTTTGCCGTCGGTAAATTGACATTTTTCTGTGATATGCATTTGGCGCCAAAAATTTAAATTTGCGTTTTTCCATAATTTTTTAATAAAAACTTTTTCTGCAACAATAAAAAATAAATTGCATTTTACTTCTATTTTTGAGATTTTTGTTTATATTAGTAAAATAAATCTATTTTTATACCCTATACCACTATGTGGTTTGGGTATAATGACTTTGTGCTGCTGTTTGTAACAACCAAAAATATTTGACCTAGACCCATCTTTAATTATACCGATCGAATCAGAATCACTTTCTGAGTTGATTTAACAATGTCCGTCCGTCCGTCCGTCCGTCCGTTCGTCTGTGTGTCCATGTAAAGCTTGTAATCAAACTGCAGGTCGCAAATATGAATATATTTTGATGAAATTTGGTATATAAGCTTTTATCGGCCATGGCATGAACGCTATTGAAATTAGTGAGAATCGGTCCATGTTCAGACCTAGCCCCCATACAAATTACCCCTATGAAATCGACATAAATTGCCATAAGATCCAAATTTCATATAGATCTTACTTACATTGGGTTTTATATGCATTCATTACGTCCATTTATGAGTAGTCCAAAAATGATCCCTTTGGCCCCATATAGAGCTGCTTCCCGATCTTCACTTAAATCTATTATAAAAAAAAATGTTGCACTGATTCTTCTCAGATTTTGTTTGTATATATTTTTGCAAAATACAAGAGACTTTACCAAACATGATCAGGATCGGTCCATTTTTGGACCTAGTTCCCATATAGATATAGCATCCGATATGAACTTTTGCATATCTGCAGCCAAAAAAATTAATAAAAATCAGACTCAAATTTGGTTTTTGCTTATTTTCTATGTCCAGTTAGTTGGGCCTAAGAGATAGGGCATGGTATAGGGTATCATATAGTCGGTCTAGACCGACTATAATTTTCTTACTTGTTTAGTTTTTGTTTGGGAATCTCGATTTAATAAGTTCACTTTTTTAAATGATTTTGCCATCGGTAAATTGATTTTTTTCCAGGCGCCAAAAAATTTATATCATATTTATACCCTATACCACTATGTGGTTTGGGTATAATGACTTTGTGCTGCTGTTTGTAACAACCAAAAATATTTGACCTAGACCCATCTTTAATTATACCGATCGAATCAGAATCACTTTCTGAGTTGATTTAACAATGTCCGTCCGTCCGTCCGTCCGTCCGTCCGTCTGTGTGTCCATGTAAAGTTTGTAATCAAACTGCAGGTCGCAAATATGAACATATTTTGATGAAATTTGGTACATAAGCTTCTATCGGCCATGGAATGAACGCTATTGAAATTGGTGAGAATCGGTCCATGTTCAGACCTAGCCCCCATACAAATTACCCATATGCAATCGACATAAATTGCCATAAGATCCAAATTGTCATAGATCTTACTCAAATTGAGTTTGTATGCGTTCATTACATCCATTAATGAGTAGTCCAAAAATGATCCCTTTGACCCCATACAGAGCTGCTTCCCGGTCTTCACTTAAATCTATTAAAAAACAAAAATATTGCACTGATTCTTCTCAAATTTTGTTTGTATATATTTTTGCAAAATACAAGAGACTTTACCAAACATGATCAGGATCGGTCCATTTTTGGACCTAATCCCTATATAGATATAGCATCCGATATGAACTTTTTAATATTTGCAGCCAAAAAAATTAATAAAAATCCCACTCAAATTTGGTTTTTGCTTATTTTCTATGTCCAGTTAGTTGGGCCTAAGAGATAGGGTTTCTAAACGCATGGTATAGGGTATCGTATAGTCGGTCTAGACCGACTATAATTTTCTTACTTGTTTTTTTATATATTCATTCATATTTATAAATTTTTTTAAAATTTTCATAGCAAATTTTGCAGTAATAGAATGAAATATTTTTATTTTTTCCGCTTATTGTTTTAATATAAAAATTAAAAATGTTAAACAATTTTGCAAATACATCACAATATATGTTTGTGAATCTCGCTTTATAATAGTTAACAAATGCAGATATATATGATCAAGGACATGGAAGAAATTGCGAACTTCTCTGGAAAGGGTTCTTCCCAGGATATAGTGAACTTGGAAAACCCAATATCAAGTTACTCAAACTGCATGTAGCGGACTCGGTGACTAGTTACCATTGTTATGTGGTTGAGATCACGAAAATATTATGTGGTACTCCCAACACTTCGAAAACTAGCGAAATTCTGTATTTTTATATAGGGGTATAAACCAGTGTTAGAGTTTCGACTGATGGCGCAAAGCTCTGATATTGTATAATTGGGACTGCTTTTTTGTTCAAAACACCGTTTTAAAGCCAATCATAAGAGAACTTCATTCATTTAATACTAAGTAGCAAGCTCATCATTGCAACTTCCAAAGCCACATAAGGTTTTAAGCCAATTGTAAAAAATAAGAAATAAATATACAAATAAGTCTTAGGAACCTCTGTACGAAAAGGAATAGGAGCAATTGCTATGACGCTCCATTGTAAGCTTAACAGAAAATTGGTTTAAAAAAATCTTTTGATAATTTTTTGGTAATATTTTAACTCTGTACGAAGCAAAATAACTAACAATAAATCAATAACAACAAGCATTAAACAAAAACAAGTGGTTCTCGCCTTGTTAAAGACTGTGTAAAATAATTTAAATCATAACAACTCAAAAAAACTTATAAAGAGTTGCCATCAATTTCCTACAACTAATAATTAAAAATAAAGCCCAGAATAACATTCTATCGACACGGTATTTAGTGACTAAATTGTTCTTATAATTTGGCATAAAATGAATCCTGATTCCCAACTTATGCTATTAATGGAAGAACGTTTTTCCAGAATGTCAATTGACATATCTAATAACATTGCATTTAAAATAAAGGAGTCTGAGGAGCATATATTAACTAAAATTGTCAACATTGAGGAAAAAATATATTCTGTCTCCGACAGGGTCAGCAAGCTAGAACAAATTATTCCGCAAATTGTTGACCTTAAAAATGAAATTGATACCTTAAAGCGATCTTTGGACAAGCAAGAAAATACTAAAGTCGCTAATGAGATACGAATTCACGGCATTCCATACTATGAAAATGAAAACTTACAGACTACATTTATGAATATTTGTGAGACCATTAATGCAATTGTTCAAAATATAATTAAAATAACTCGTCTTCAAAACTCTCGAAACAATAGTAAAAATGATAACGTTATTGATCCTGCTATTGCCATAAAATTGTCATCAGCTCAGGAGAAAAATTATATTTTGAAGCAAGCTGCTGTTTTTCGTCGTAACTCTGAAGACCTTTTGCGCCTTTGTCATGCTGGTTTTGATTCTAATGAACCATTCTATATAAATGAAGCTCTAACCAGATTTAACCACAATCTTCTTAAGGAAGCAATTAAGTTAAAACGGAAAAAACTACTCTTATCAGTTTACACTCGCCGTGGCCGTATTTATGCCAAACGCTCTAAGTCCGATAATGCGTTTTGTGCGGAGAATGTGCATTTTCTGGAAAATATCGAAACATCGAAAAACACATGTGACAACTTTCCAGTTTCTGTAGTAGAAGGGTTTCGCCAGTAATATTTTAAAATTTAAAACTGTCGTAATTATTTCCATAACCTATTTTTTTATTTCTCTCCTTTTTATTATGCCTTTTTATTTTAAATTTTTTGAGTATTGCTTATTTGATGTTGATATTTGCTTAATACTTTATTAGGACTTCTTCTAATATTCGGTCGAGTTCCAAATACAACACTCATTCTATGATTCGTATAATTGGTAAACAAAATGAAGGTTTAAAAATTTGTCACTTAAATGCTCAAAGTCTTTTTTGTAACTTTGATGAATTTCGATACATTTTTGAAAACTCAGGAATTGATGTAATTTGTATATCTGAAACATGGTTCAATCCGAATAAGATAAAAAACTTTCAGGTCAAAATAGACGGCTATGATTTATTTCGAGCTGATAGGAATACTGGTAAACGTGCTGGAGGCGTTGCAATGTATGTCAAGAAACAATTACGTTCTCGATTTGTTTGCAAATCTATCGATGAAGAATATGATTTTGTATTTACTGAACTTCCTTGTGACGTAAGCAAATGTCTCATAGGTGTTTTATATAGGCCTAACGATTCACTAGATATTTCTGCGGTTGTTAATATGTTAGATGAAAATTGTTTATCTGATAGTGATATTATTCTTTCTGGAGACCTAAATGGAAATTTGCTCATTGATTCTGATCTAATTTCACTTTTCTAACCGATTGGGCTTATAGCTGTAAACACTACTATCCCCACTCACTTCACTTCAATGAGTAGTACCCTTATTGACGTGTTCTTTGTCTCAGATATTAGAAAAGTTCTTTTGCATGACCAGTTTTCTTCTCCTAATTTCTGAAAAGATGACGTCATTTATATGACCTTTAACCTTCCTTATTTTAAACATGAAAAACCACAGCATATTACTTTCCGTGATTACAAGAATATTAACTATGATGCTCTTTTAAATGAAATTAATATAATCAATGGGACCAGTATCTACAGTAATCCTGATTTAAACCAACAGATAGCCTTTTTTTATGAAGCTACCACATACCTATACGACAAATAGGTACCGGTTAGAAAGAAAACTGTTAAATCTTCTACTAAGCCTTGGTTTAATCAAAATATTTGTGATTTATTAGTTAAAAGAAATTCTGCTTACGATAAGTGGAAAAGATATAAAACTACACAGTCAAATGAAATTTTTAAATCACTACGTAGATCTGTTACTAGGGAAGTAAAGTTAGCTATTATAGTCGTGTATTTTCAGAGGCTATGGATATTAAAAATATGTGGAAAGAGATAAAGAAAATTGTTTATAAAGATGAAAGTGAATCGGTAAATCTTTCCACTTTTGAACTAAATGAATTGAATAGCCAATTTACTTCAAATGACTCAACTCCTCTTCGTTCTGACTCTTATGCAAATCTACCAGATTGCAATCTGGATTCTTTATTTAGTTTTTCCTGCATTAACCAGGAGGATGTTCTGGAAGCTTTTCTTTCCATAAAGTCAAAATCAATTGGTCTAGACGGTATGAATCCAATATTTATTAAAGCTATTTTACCACAGGTTTTACCCTATATCACTCATATTTTTAACACTATTTTTACAAAATCTATTTTCCCTGATGTGTGGATATGGGCAAAAGTAATTCCCTTACCGAAATCTAATAAAGAATACAGGCCAATTTCCGTACTTCCTTTTCCTTCGAAAGTTTTCGAAAAAATTATGAGCAAACAAATGAATGAACATATATCCAATAATAATCTTTTATCATCTAAGCAATCTAGTTTTCGCAGGAAAAGAGGGTGTATCACTACTTTAATTGATGTATCGGAAGATCTTCGTTATATCGTTGACAGTGGTAATATTGCTTTTTTGACTTCATTGGACCACTCTAAAGCTTTTGACTCAGTATTCTTGTTAAAAAGCTTAAACATATTTTTGGTTATTCTGAAACCTCCTCTAAATTGATTAGCTCTTACCTTCGGAATAGAGAGCAAGTAGTTGCCTCTAAAGACAAGTCGTCTACCTCTGAGTCTTTAAGTAGGGGTGTTCCGCAGGGGTCTATACTTGGAGTGGATATCGCCTACGTTGCGAATGCTAAAAACTTTGGAATGATTTTTAATAATACCCTAACGTGGAATAATCAAATTAACAAAGCTTCTGGAAAAGTTTATAGTATTCTCCGTGGTCTTTGGTCTTCTCAGTACTTCACACCGCAGAAAATTAGATTTGTTCTTGCAAAATTGTTTATCTTATCTACGCTTTTATATGGTTGTGAATTGCTGTCAGGTTGTGATAGTGCAGACATGGGTAAACTTACACGCGTCTTTAAAAGTGTAGTTAGATATGTTTATGGTTTACGCAAATATGATAGTATCTCCGCTTTTCTCAATAAAATTTATGGCATTTCATTTGAAGACTATCTTAAATTTAGAGCTTTACTTATGGTTCATTAAATTATTTTCACTAAAGAACCCGTTTACCTTTTCGAGCGATTACTATTTACAAGATCTAACCGTAATAACTGTCTTGTACCAATATTGTATAATAGACTAATATCCGAAAGACACTTTTTTGTAAATGGCATACGTCTTTGGAACTCGTTTACTTTAAATAATCAACTTCACAAAATATCAAATACAACATCATTTAAGAAAGAACTATTTAAACTTTTTCTCAATTGATTTTTAATACTTCATTTTAATTTCTTTAGTTAATTTAATTTTAATTTCTATATAATTTTTACCTGCTGTGCAGGATATTTTTACACTTTATTTTTACATTTTTATTTTATTTTTTATATATTTTATATTATATTTTATTTTATATTATTCTTCTAATTTTAATTATAAATTAAACTTACATACATTCCTCTTATTGAAAATTAATTTGTTATGATTAATGTTGTTTTATAAGATTTTAAATCTTGTTACATTAGGATTTTCATTAATAAAAATTAATAATAATAATAATTTTATTGAATATAAAATTGTTATATATTTTTTTAGAGACTATATTTAGTGGAGTTACTTCTGTGGTTCAGATCTTTAGTTAAATTTCCGTCAATATCGGGAGGTTGCTACCTGTAGTTTCCATACAAAGTTACATAGACTCTCAGACAAACAGATAAGTAGATGGATAGACTGAGAAAGAATTTATTTCCTTTTATAGCATCCTTTTTTAGGTCCATAAAAAACTTAGCATTTATTTAACATCCATAAAGGACCTAACTTTTTGTTGAAATTCGAGTGCAAATTCTAGGAAATTTTATTTTTTCTTTAAATAAAGATCCTAAAGGTAGCAAATTCGCAAATCGACACTAAAAAACAAACTAATTTTTATTACAAACACATTAACAAATTGAATAAAATACACATAGCATATGTATAATTTTATGTATATGTTAGTAGCAACTTTAAATGCAATTTACTAAAAATAAAGGAAAAAATTTAAAAATCTGTAAATCTGCAAATCTTCTAAAAAGAAATACCTTTCAAATAATATACGTTTGGTCAATATCGGGATAAAATGGTAGAACAAAACATTGGTCACAAGAAATCGCCTAGCCTATTAATATTATAGATAATTTTAAAAGTGTTCTAACAAGTTTTAAAAAGTTTTCGTCTACATATTTTAATTGTTTTGAATTAACATATATTTCAGCAAAAAGTAATTATATTGATTTATGCACAAAAAATTTGGCATTGTAAAGTGTTTAGAATTCTCAAGCTATTTTGAGTATTTTTAAAAATAAAAACTTTATTTCACAAGATTAAACACGTCTGTTCTTTCCTTTTAATTTCAACGAATATATTATTTTCTACTAAAATATTAGTTATTCGTTTATTCATTAGAATTTTTTAATAATATCAACAACCGTAAAGATAATGGTAATTATGCAGATGTGGCTAAACAGAGTGTTTTGCATAACTTTAGCCAACTCCCACTTCTCAATACTAAAACGCTCTGAAGCAAATTATAGACAACTGTTATTGACTGCCATCCATAATCGACTTAGATGTAAAAATTACCATACACATGTTTTAAAAAAATCCAATAGGCTTTACAATAAATTAAGAATATAAGATTAAAGTTAAATTTCTATAAAATTTTTTATTATCGTGCTAAAACCAGACATGTTGGCAGCATTTTTTTATGTTCCCCATTAGTCGTTTTTGTTTAATATTTATATTTTGCA
Organism: Cordilura impudica; assembly: GCA_963682025.1. Classification (NCBI taxonomy): domain Eukaryota; kingdom Metazoa; phylum Arthropoda; class Insecta; order Diptera; family Scathophagidae; genus Cordilura; species Cordilura impudica. The sequence continues at coordinate 88,349,719 of OY821519.1, read as the reverse complement.
ATCATAAGCAGGTTTGTAGAAGTAAAACATTAATTTTGGTTTAAAGTTTTATATATTTTTTTCAAATTTTTTCATTTCATCTCTTCATAGTTTAAGCCAGTTTTTTTCGAATTTGTTTGTTTATCATAAGAAAAAAAAATTATATCTAATCATTAACTGTCAGCAACCATTTAAATTTTGGATTATTCCATCTAACGCTTGTGCATAAACATAATTCTCTTATCTGATTTGATTATGGCCATCGTCAAATTATTAAATATGTTAATTTGTTAGTTAAGATTTTTGTTATTCTTCTCTTTTAAGTCTTTAAAGTTAATTAGGCTTCTTAAGCAGTTGCTATTGACAAATGTTTTATTTCAGTTTTTCGATATTGTTTATTAATGTTCTGAAAGCACACATTGTTTTTGAAAGTGGTGTTATTAACAATATTTGTATAGTGTTGTTTGTTTTGTTGTATACCTATTAAGCGTATTTAAAAATTGTTCTATAATTTATGTAACATAATAGAAAACACTTTAAAAATATATATAAATAAGAAAAAAGTTTTAAGATCCATTACAAGTTTTATGATTCATTAGTATAACTTTTCTTTGCAAATATCAGACTTGATTAAATTAAGACAATAGTTTTCAGTTTATAGAGCAAGTTCATTAAGAACACTAAAACATGTGCCATGATTTAGGTCAATCAATTTAGTTTTTTTTTTTAGTTAATGTTAATTTTGTTTTTCGGACAGTTTGCAATTAATACCATTCCTATTTTACAATTTGTTTTGTTTTCATTTTGGGTATCTTTCTCAAATTGTAAATTTTACTGTGAATATTTTATTCATTTCGATTTCTAGCAGTCTACATTGATTCGATGAATGTGTAATTTTAGCTTATAAAAAGATTTTTTCTTATATGTAGGGCGTTGTGATAGTCTTTAATTTAAGCAAAATCAAAAAATGCAAAAATCCAGAAATGTAAAAACTCAAAACTGCAAAGATACAAAATCTCAAAAAACCCGAAATCACAATATTGCAATAATGCAAAATTCCACTAATGCAAAAATCCTCAAAGGCCAAAACGGAACCACCCAAAATAATTTTTTATAATGTGTGGAAACAAAATGTACATTCATAGTCAAGAATGATATAATAAAGATTACGCCATCCGAATGTTTTCCCGTTAGATGACGTAACGTGTCTGCCGCAAGGATTACCAAGTCTGCATCATGTGTGAAAATTAAAAAATCTGGCGAAAAATGTATGTTTTATGTGATAGTTGGCAACCCTGCAATTAAAATCACTTTGACGGTTCTCAAAAAAATATTAAATCAGTTCTTGTTATAAATTACATATTTCGCTTTATATTTTCTTTAAAACAAGATTTAAATAATTAAAATTAATTAAAACATTCAGTAAAGTGTGTTAATAAGTTGCAGCATAAAGAAAAACTAAAAAAAACAAAAAGGCAGAAAAAACGTAAACATGCGGTGTGCAGTGGACAAATGCAAGCAAAATAATCTTAAAAAAACAAGTGAGAAATTGTGCGAAAAAGTAACATTTTCGGTGTTTTTAATGAATAGATTATATTTTTTATTATAGCTGTATCCTTTTACAAGTTCCCAAAATATACAGCTCAAATGAAGCTTCTGTTATTTTTTTTGCAATCGATACATTTCCTTAGATGTTGAAAAAGAAAGAATTTGTGCCTAACATTTCAAACAGAAGGATTTTGAAAGAAATGTGAAATTTGAAATCGGTAAGTTATCACAAATGTTATTTTAACAGTTCATTAATTAATAATTATGAATAGTATTTACCAATCAGCGTACACAAAAATTGAAGCCGGGAGCAGTTCCGATCATAGAGGCGAGCGCTATTGCAAATGAAATAGAAATTTGAAATAAAATTACAAATCAAATTGAAATTCCAAATGAAGTTCAAATTCGAAATGAAGTTCAAATTCCAAATGAAGTTGAAATTCCAAATCAATTTGAAAAAACTTACTTGGATAAGAAAAACACTCCAATGACGACTGACATTCTGGAAGATAGCCTACAACTGTACACAAAAAGTCTGGAAATGAAAATGTATGTATGTTTTTCAAAAGTGCACAAATATTTATTTCAAATCGTTTTTAGAGATGCTTTGCGCCACGAGAATAGTATGCTGAAAATGTTACAAAGTCAATCTGCGATCACAATGAAAAATTTGTATCGTCAAATTCGGAGCTTAAGTTCTACTAACACAAATCTTGAGAAAGCATTGAGTCGTCTGTTTACTAAAGGCCAAATAAAACACTAAAAGGCAAAATTTTACAGATGCAGATATTGCCCAATCAATCACTTTGTATTCCACAAGTGCCAAGGCTTACAAATTTTTAAAGAAAATTTAATAAAATAACAACGTAGTATAAAACAAGTAAGAAAATTATAGTCGGTCTAGACCGACTATACGATACCCTATACCATGCGTTTAGAAACCCTATCTCTTAGGCCCAACTAACTGGACATAGAAAATAAGCAAAAACCAAATTTGAGTGGGATTTTTATTAATTTTTTTGGCTGCTGATATGAAAAAGTTCATATCGGATTCTATATCTATATGGGGACTAGGTCCAAAAATGGACCGATCCTGATCATGTTTGGTAAAGTCTCTTGTATTTTGCAAAAATATATACAAACAAAATTTGAGAAGAATCAGTCCAATATTTTTGTTTTTTAATAGATTTAACTGAAAATCGGGAAGCACCTCTATATGGGGCCACAGGTATAATTTTTGGACTACTCAATAATGGATGTAATGAACGCATATAACCCCAATTTGAGTAAGATCTATATGACAATTTGGATCTTATGAAAATTTATGTCGATTTCATAGGGGTAATTTGTATGGGGGCTAGGTCTGAACATGGACCGATTCTCACCAATTTCAATAGCGTTCATCCCATGGCCGATAAAAGCTTATATACCAAATTTCATAAAAATATATTCATATTTGCGACCTGCAGTTTGATTACAAGGTTCACATGGACACACAGACGGACGGACGGACGGACGGACGGACGGACGGACATTGTTAAATCAACTCAGAAAGTGATTCTGATTCGATCGGTATAATTAAAGATGGGTCTAGGTCAAATATTTTTGGTTGTTACAAACAGCAGCACAAAGTCATTATACCCAAACCACATAGTGGTATAGGGTATAAATATTTAGCAACCTCATTCTAAAGCGTAGAACAATGACCTATTTAACTATTTATAATCTATTTATACCCTATACCACTATGTGGTTTGGGTATAATGACTTTGTGCTCCTGTTTGTAACTACCAAAAATATTTGACCTAGACCCATCTTTAATTATAACGATCGAATCAGAATCACTATCTGATTCGATTTAACGATGTCCGTCCGTCTGTGTGTCCATGTAAAGCTTGTAATCAAACTGCAGATCGCAAATATGAATATGTTTTGATGAAATTTGGTATGTGAGCTTCTATCGGCCATAGGATGAACGCTATTGAAATTGGTGAGAATCGGTCCATGTTCAGACCTAGCCCCTATACAAATGACCCCTATGAAATCGACTTAAATTGCCATAAAATCCAAATTATCATATAAATCTTAGTCAAATTGGGTTTGCATGTGTTTATTACATCCATTAATCAGTAGTCCAAAAATGATGCCTATGGGACTACTCTTAGTCATAGGCCCCATATAGAGTTGCTGCCCGATTTTCACTTAAATCTATCAAAAAACAAATATATTGCACTGATTCTTCTCAAATTTTGTTTGTATATATTTTTGCAAAATACAAGAGACCTTACCAAACATGGTCAGGATCGGTTCATTTTTGGGCCTAGTCCCCATATAGATATAGCATCCGATATGAACTTTTTCATATCTGCAGACAAAAAAATTTATAAAAATCCCACTCAAATTTGGTTTATGCTTATTTTCTATGTCCAGTTATTTGGGCCTATGGGGTAGAGTCTCTAAACGCATGGTATAGGGTATCCTATAGTCGGTCTAGACCGACTATAATTTTCTTACTTGTTTTTATTTACTTTTATAGTATTATTAACTTTAATTTTACTATATTTTTATATATGATTATGTTATAGGGGGCTGTTCACAAATTACGTAACGGTCAAAGGGGGGAGGGGGATTTGAAAATTTGTTACGGTTTGTTACGGGGTGGGGGGTGGTTGTTTATAAAAATGTTAAGTAACCAAATTTCTTCCTTTTTATAAAAAAAAATTACACTATATAATATTAATGTACGCAACAAAAACGAACATTTTCATGAAATTCATATGTGCAAAATAAAACCACTTATTTCAAATTTTAAATCTAAGTAAGCTTTGACTTTTATTTTTGTAATCGGCGTAAGCTAAAGACTAATGTTCTGTGAAATATATGTTTAGATGTTTGTGTAATATTGTTAATTGCCAAGTGAATATCATCGACATAAGATATTCTAATTTTTATAATTATTTTCCAATTAGTTTCTAATGCTTAAATTTTTGTAAACTTGTATGATTAATTTTTGTTTCGTAATCAGCATTACCATTGTGGTATTTGTACATTAAATTAAAAAAGTTAAAACGTTTGTGTTAAGTTTATTTGAAATATTTAGATTCTAATTATGGATAAGTCGTCGCTATATAAGTCGTTGTACGATGCGTATTTGAGAGCATATCTTGACAAATCCAAACAGCAGTCCAAAAAAGATGTTAATGATATATGGAATAAGATAAAAAAAGGACGGTAATGATTTATCTACAAAAATTTCTGAGCTGGCTTTAACTAAACCTATTGAGCAGAGTGGAATACATCAACCACGTTCTTCCGAATCAACGGCGATTGATATAGATAAACCTTGGTCATCTAAAAGCCAATCGTTACCATTAAAAGAACTCAAAGCTCCGGTTCAAGAACAGTTGAAAAAAGAAATTGATATTTTTAATGCAGATCTTGCAGGTCTTTATAAGCGTAGAAGTGCAGGTATGCTCTCTTCTGAACAGGAACAAGAAATAAATAAAATTGAAGAGAAAAAAAGAAAGCTAGAATGTAATTTAAAAACAAAGATGTCTAATCAGGAAAGACAAAAAAAAATTTAGAGAAAGTACCAAGAAAAAACTTTCAGCTTTGATAGAGGCGAACCCAGAAAAAAGAGATTTTCTCAATCTAAAGGAAAGACCTGGAAGACCCAGGATTGAAGTTGATCAACCTCTTTTATTAAAAACTATAATTGACATTGTTATTCATGGATCAGCAACTCATGAAAAACGACATAGTGATATATATAGGAGCATCAATATCAAGAAGTGGAATTTATCTTCGGTTACTTCAAATCGAAGTCTCTCTACTGAAGGAAAGCGACACGTAGTGACAGTTCCCATTAAACTAATGCGATCCCAAGATGATTTTCACTCTTATTGTACATCGACAATAAGACATCTGGAAGAATTGGCTTCTGTTCTTGGTCCAAGCGAAGTCTGCTTCATTAGTAAAGACGACAAAGCCCGATTAGTTATTGGGTTGACAGCTGCGCAAAAACAGGCTCCAATTCTGATGCATGTCGAATATAGAGTTAGTCTTCCTGATCACAATTGGGTCGTTGCATCTAAGCATAAACTGATTCCTTCAGTATATGCAGGTATTAGCGTGAAACCTGATGGACTGGGCAAAGTTGAGGCTGTGGGTTATTCTATCCCAACATATATCGCTGTACGTTCCGGGAAGCACTCTTCCTCAACCGCTATTGCACATGGGCTAGATTTTGAAAGAATCTTGCAGCTTGCAGAATTCGACATTATCACCAAAAATAATAATGTAGGCAAGCCAATAATTATGTTTACCGTTGACGGTGGCCTCGACGAAAACCCACGATATCAAAAAGTGATCAACGTTGCCATTCATCATTTTTTGAAACATGACGTAGACGCTCTTTTTATAGCTACAAATGCTCCTAGACGCAGTGCATTTAACAGGGTGGAACGAAGAATGGCACCTTTAAGTCGTGAGTTATCAGGAGTAATTTTACCAAACAGTCATTTTGGGAGCCACTTAGACGAGCACGGACAAATGATGCTGAATTAGAAAAGCTAAATTTCAAATTTGCAGGCGAGACTCTCTCACAAATCTGGAGTAGTATGATTATTGATAACTATTCAACAGTTGCTGAATATATCGAACCAGATAAAACGGAAATCCCACAAGAAAATATTTTGCCCAAAAATTCTGAATGGTTCTCTAAACATGTTCAAACGAGTCAATATTGCACTCAAATTGTTAAGTGTGATTATCAAAATTGCTGTGCAAAACCTAGAAGTAGTTACTTTACTGTAATGAACGAAAAAAAATTTTTACCACCACCAATTCCACTTATCCAAACCAATATTGCATTAAAAGCTGCAACCGATAGAAAAAGTGGTGAAACGTTAAACAATTTATTTTTATCATCGATAATTGAACAACTACCAAAATGTTTACCGTACGATTTTTATTGTCCTTCAGTGCATAATGTTCTGAAAGATAGAATGTGCTCATGTTGTGAAATGTACTCTGCCACTCAAGTGATGCTAAAAGATTATGTCAAAAATATCCACCACAAATCATCGATCAATATGAAAAAAAAAACTATACCAGTGCGTGTTGCAGCCCGAAGACAACGTGAATTAATGGTTGTAATTGCCCTGCAGGAAGGAAATGAAGATGCTGAATGAATTGATGAAAAGAACGTCGATTTGACAAATTTTGAAATTGTTTCTGAGGATAAATCTACTGAAAATTGCATCCCTGTTTTGTCAATGGATGAATACTTGGCTTCTCCGTGGGAGACTGAATAAGGTATGCCATAAATATTTATAAAAAGTGCTGTTTTTTAAATGTTTGGTTTTTATTTCAGATCGTCGGACTATTGTTGCTTTTTTCAATTTTAAAAATATAATGAATTCTATTTCGTTGTTGTTATTTATTATTTTATTTTTTCCATTTTTGTTTTTATTTTTATGTTATACTGAAGTTTGTTTTGATTATTCGAATACAAAAATTGTTCAAAAAGTAATTTAAAAAGTATTTTAACTTTTGTTACGTTATTCCTCTTGGGGGAATTTGTTACGATCTGTTACTATAGGGAGGGGAGGGGTTAAAAAACGGCAAAAACAGCGTTACGTAATTTGTGAACAGTCCCTAGAGCATTTATATTAAATCATTATGAAAATAATTGATTAAATTTTTCTAATTATAGATATTTTTATAATTAGATATTTTTATGTATTTATACCCCATACCACTATGTAGTTTGGGTATAATGACTTTGTGCTGCTGTTTGTAACTACCAAAAATATTTGACCTAGTCCCATCTTTTATTATACTGATCGAATTAGAATTACCAGCTGATTCGATTTAACGATGTCCGTCCGTCCGTCCGTCCGTCCGTCCGTCCGTCTGTGTGTCCATGTAAAGCTTGTAATCAAACTGCAGGTCGCATATATTAAAATATTTAGATGAAATTTGGTATGGCAGCTTTTATCGGCCATAGGATGAACGCTATTGAAATTGGTGAGAATCGGTCCATGGTAAGACCTGGCCCCCATACAAATTACCCCTACGAAATCAACATAAGTTGCCATAAGATCCAAATTATCATATAAATCTTAGTCAAATTGCGTTTGTGTGTATTAATTATATCCATTAATCAGTAGTCCAAAAATGATCCCTATTGGGCAACTCTTAGTCATAGCCCCCATATAACGCCGCTTCCCGATCTTCGCTTAAATCTATCAAAAAACGAAAATATTGCACAGATTTTTCTCAAATTTGGTTTGTATATATTTTTTCAAAATATAAGTGACTTTACCAAATATGGTCAAGATCGGTCAATTTTTCGACCTAGACCCCATATAAATGTAGCATCCGATATGAACTTTTTCATATTTGCGGCAAAAAAATTAATATCAATGCCACTCAAATTTGAGTTATGCTCATTTTCTATATCGAATTAGTTGGACCGAAAGATAGGGTCTCTTAACCATGGTATAGGGTATCACATGGTTGGTCTAGACCGACTATAACTTTCTTACTTGTTTTATTTGCTGTTATTTTATTTACGCTAAATTCAAGAAAGATAAATCAAAATTATTTTAGTGAAATAATTTTTTCTTCTCTTATCTAAAAAAGAGGATCGGCCTCTTTTCATTTTTGATTCCCTAGTATAATAAAAGTACTATCGTGAATAAATACATTAATTTTAATAATTTGACAAAAAATTTCTCCTTTAATATTAATTCCTTATGTTATTTTTAAGCCATTAATTATAATCAAGATTAATTGGAGCTCAAAGAGGATTAAACTAGACTTCGTTGCAAAAATTAATAGCATATTCTTCAATTAACCATTTGAGATGAATATTAGCTTCTATTTACAGTAATAATCTTTAATTCATGTGATATTTTTGCATATGCATATTTATAACCTCTTCTATAGTTTTTTTTTGTTTAATATATTTCAAATTTCTCATATAATGAATTATTTACAAGGTTTTTTTATTCAAAAACTATAAAATTTTTCAAATAATATTTAGTGTTTTAGTGAATTTAAAATATATTAACAAATTTATAAAAATAAATTTTTTTTTCTAACAAATAATTTTAGGACAAAAATAATAAATTGTGCCACTGTTACAATGTTATTGTTTATGTATAAACGTACACATAAACATAACAGTTTGACAGCTGAAAATTATTAGCCAATAAGAACACAGTTTGCGTGACGTCACGTGCCTGACTGGCGTACAAAATTGTAATAGTGTCCGCGGGATGGCGTAATCTTGTAATCTATCATTCTTGCTCATAGTTTCTTAAAGGTAGTTACATATAAGGGCCCTGCAAGTACTAAAAAATTACTAAAAAAGACAATTTCCTAAAGAGCATGAATAACCTGTTATAAAATTTTTATTTCGGGGTTTTATACCCTCCACACCACTGTTAAGGTTTGTCAGTCCGTTTATAATGCACCGAAATAAATTCCGGACACCCCATAAAGCATATATTTTCTTGATTTTTATAACAACAGAAGTTGACCTAGTGATGAGCGTTTATCCGTCCGTCTGTCTGTCTGTGTAAATCACAATTAAGCTAAACTTCGTTTTTCATAATATCGTTTATAAACATCCTGTTTGAATTGTGAAAATTGTGTGAAAATGTGCAAAAGTGAGAATATTCAATGCGTTTGTTGTTTTTCTTAAGTTATATTTTTGTAATTGTTTGGCATTTGCTTCATAACAGAGGTGTATGGTGTTTTACTGTACATGCAACATTTGCTTCAGCAAGTAATGCCTCATATTTTTTATCTTTATCCCGAAATAGTATAGAAAATCGCCAATAGGAATGAAAATATATAATCCCTAAAAAGTACCTTTCCTTAAAAGGTGCCGTTCTTCAAAGATATCTTTTTATAAAAAAGTACTTTTCCTTAAAAAGAACTTTTCATAAAAAAGGACTTTCATTAAAAAAGTATATTTTTTAAAACAATTTTTTTAAACTATTTTTTCAAACGTACTCCTTTTTTAAATACTTTTTTTTTTTTTTTTTAAAAAGGTACTTTTTTAAGAAAAGGTAGTCTTCTTTTTGAAATACTATTTTCTTAAAAAGGTGCTATTTTTTAAAGAAGTATCGTTTTTAAAAGTACGCTTTTCCTAAAAAGTTGATTTTTGAAAGTACTCTTTATTTATAAAAAGCACCCTTTTTTTCAAGAACACTTTTTTAAAAATTGTATGATACCATTTCCTAAAGAAGAAACTTATTTTTTTTAAAGTTCCCTTATATAAAAAATAACACTTATTTTAAAAGTACCCATTTTTAAAAAAATTCCCTTTTATAAAACAGTACCCTCTTTCAAAAAGTACCTTTTGTTAAAAAAAACCTTTTTTAAAAATCCTTTTAAAAAAATTTATTTTCTTAAAAAATACATATTTTTCTAAAAGGTGTAGTAACTTTAATTAAAACGGTGCTTTTACTTAATAAATTACCTTTTTTTTTTAAAAATTACACATCTTTAAAAAGGTACCTTCCTTTAGAAATCACCTTTTTATTCATAGAAAAATATTATTTTTTAATTACATTTTTTAAGTAACTCTGCTCTAAAAAATGCCCTTTATGAAAAAATGGGCATTTTTCTGAAGTACCTAATTTTAAATATATTTAATAAGTTTGTGTTTATGTTTATAACTGTCAATAATACTTTACACATGTAAAGCTCTTATACCGATCGACTTTATTGGTCGAATAAACGAAGTTCACCCGCCCGTGTGTCGTAATTACAGAAACTGGCGGAGCCCAGCCCTCGAAATTCGGGTGGAAATTCTAAAGATATTTGAACAACCTTGTATGCCACCTAAAAGTAAGCTTACCTTAGGCAGTTCACAATTCAAAACAGGCCGTGTGATATGCAATTATTATAATTAAATTCGATTGCGGTTCTGTCGTTATTGGTTTATGTCCAAAATAATTTTTCAATTCAACACAGGGCTTCTCATATACAATTTTTGCAAACATATTAGCAACTTTAAATGAGCATTACTCAAAAAAATGTCCCAGAAGATGCAAATCTGTAATTCTGGTGGACAGCTAAAAACAAATACCTTTCAAGTGATGTATGTTTGGGCACAATCGGTTTAAAACTGACAAAGTTGCATCGGGCACAAGGAATCGCCTTGCCTCTTAATATTACAGATATATATTTAGATGTTGTTTGGTATATAAGCCTTTATCGGGTATATTTTTTAGTTTGTATAGAGCGACTAAATTTTTTTTTAGCTTTTTTTCGAGAGGGTATATATAAGTTTTACATTCCGTTTGTAATAATTAGAAAAAAATTCTGGACCCCATAAAATATATATGTTTGTGATCCTTATAACAAGCGGAGTTGATATAGCGATGTCCGTCTGTCCGTCTGTGGAAATCACGATGGCAACTTCAATTGGGCAGCTAGGGTGCTCGTCAGTTGAATAGGGCTCGAGATCTGAATGAAGAACTAAAAAAAGTGTTGAAAAAATAGGATTTTCTATGTTGTTCTTGTCGCGATCACGGCCTCAATAGGACAGCTAGGGTGATCATTTTTAGTGAGAATGATTCTCCAAGATCATGGGAAGTTTTCTGTTTCAAAAATCATTCAAATCGGTGGAACATGTAATTTTGAAAGAGTAAAAAAAAAAAAACTAAAAATATGATGTTTCTATATTGTTCTTTTTATTATTCTAAATGTTGTATTGTTGTCATAGCTGGACTTGTTGTTTTTGTGGTCGTTGTGGTAATAATATTATAAAAACTAACCCTTTGTATATTTTTTTTATCAACTCTGCTAGAAAAATTTTAAAGTTTTCATTGTTTTGGCATCACTAAAAAAATTTGTTAGATCATTTTTGTCATCGCCACGAGCCTGCCTGCAAAGTGTCAGATCGATTGGTTCACGGGAAAGGGGTTAAAAATTAATCAAAATTTTTTCGACAAGCAGACACTACGAGTTAATATAAAGGGAGTAAAAAAAAGCAATGCCAATTTAGCAAACAAAATTTTATGTATTAATTTATTTAAAGAAAAACACGAAAATAACTTTCGATGTTGTATTTTTTGTGTGTAATATTTACATATATATGTAGGGGAAGAGGATGGTTTGTGGCCATGGTTCGGTTGTGGCCACCCCAGCGTATCTTTTGACCTAAAGCATATGTGTTTTTCTTGCAAAAGTCATTTGTGTGTCATGGCAACATGTTCTTTTTGTACCGAGTACCGAAACGGGCAGACGCGTCTGCTTTGTGCTGGGAACAAATTTATTTTTCTGTGCTTGAAAAAGACCAACAATACAAATTTACCCCTTTTCAAGAGTGCAATGCATTTTTAATCAGTAAATTTATTATACTTTCTGAGTAAATATCGATTGCAACCAATATGTTGACACCAAAAAAAATTTTCACCACATCTCAAGACGGCTGCAAAATTGGGTTGTGGCCACTAAAATCGGTTGGGTTGTGGCTACCCTTTTTTTTTTTAATGGTGAAATATCGTCGCACTGTGGCTCAAATTTTGATTTCATTGGCCAAAAGTCAAATTTTTTTTTGTCATCGATTTTTAAAATTTTTACTCCTTTTTGTAGCTTATATATCCAGATTAAGGTAGCCAAAAAATTAGGTTAAACTATTGATAATTGTGGGCGTGGCATGCTGTCAAACTCAACTGTTTTTTTTAATTCAGCAAAAGGTGTTTTTTTTTTGTTTTTTATCAAAAATAAATGGTTACTACTCGCAAGCTATCATCGATATTGGCCTGCGGTCTTTTTTATAATGTTAGTAGGATTATAGTCTTTAGTTTTTGTAAGTAGTCACAGTTCTAACGTTTGATATTAGGGGCGTTATGAAATATTTCTGAAACCACTATATTTTTCTCAAATTTAAACTTTAGTGGAATAGAACTTCTAAAGGAAGTAAGGGAACAAGAAACGTATACCACCCGGAGAAAGGCGAATGTATCCTGTTTAACCCTATATATACTTTTGCACCCCCCACGAGCCCCCGGTAGAACACTTTTTTCATTTTAATGAAATTACTCTAAAAAAATTACTCTAAAACAAATTTTGTTTTTTTACTTTAGACTACGTAAAAGTAAAATAATTAAATAAAATACCGGCGAAAGGGTTTATTGGCTTTGTTTTGATCAGCAAAAAAACAAGTCATAAAATGATCACAATAGGTTCTACAGTAAACAAATGATCTCTTTCTTAATTTACCTGTTGTCAAATTTAAGGGTCAACCAAAGTCATAAACAATTTTATAAGTTTGTCAATAATCGCGGCACTAAACCACTAAAGATAAAAAACCACCCCATATTGGCGAGAAACTAATTAGTTTTACCTGATATTGAAGTCTGGATAACAAGTGCAGTTTTGTTCAATTTAAGTACTACCTGCTATGAAATTAAAGATCAATGTGTGAATAACATGTACCTAAAAATGTATAAAATGACGGACTCTATAAGGGATTACTCAATAATAAGTTAATACTTCAAGTGTACGGACGTATATTCGCAAGTGATAAAAAGTGATAAAAAAGTGATAACAGACGCAAATAAAAATATTGAGAAAAATATGGAGAACTTTAGTTATAAAGAACTGGCCGAAGAGTATTTTCGAAACAAAAACCAGGAAGATGTTCTTAGTTACGTTAAAATAAAATTAAACTTAAATTCGTCTAGTACCGAAATACAAGAGCAATTATCTAATTTCGTCAAAGTACTAAAAAAACGATTGAAAGAAGTTAACTACTGTAAACAAAAGTTTTATAATAAAAGTGCAAACTGGTTAGAAGGCCAACTTAATGTTGGTGGAGAAACAGCAAAGCTAGATAAGGCTGGAAGACCACGCAAATCATTGGACAACTGCAGCGATAGATCTAAGAGGCGGAAACTTAAAAATTTTAACGAGGAAATTGGTTCTACAAATATAAAAGAATCTTTTCTACATCAATTACGAGCACAAAACCAATTAACAAAAGTGGATATCATTGAAAAAACTTGTAATGCTAGTCCAGTGAGAACAAAGCGAATTCTTAAAAGTATACCAACTCCGAGCGATGCAAAACAGTTCACAAATGAGGAGGCATTAGCATTATTTCTGGATTTGAAATTAACAAAACACCAATATATTCAGCTCAGATTGCGTGCGATTGAAAAAGGCTCAAATATGTATCCAGCATATCATCACATAACAGCTGCTAAAATAGACTGTTTGCCATCAAAGGACACTATTACAATCACACCAATTTCGGCAGAAGTACAACTACAATCTTTACTTGATCACACAGCCAAACGCTTGCTACAATCAATAACAGGAACTGAGTTAAAGAAATATGGAAACACAAAGTTAATTCTATTTTGTAAATGGGGATGTGATGGTTCTTCGGGACAAAAACAATACAAACAAGTTGTATGTGAAAATATTTCGGACTCAGATATGTTCATGGTATCATTTGTACCATTGCGATTGAAAAAGATTTTGGAAGATTCGGAGCCTTCGAGTAGTACAACGCAAACAATGGATATTTGGAAAAATGAGACACCATCTTCTACGAAATACTGCAGGCCAATCAAATTTGAATTCAAAAAAGAAAGTCATGATGCCATTAACAAAGAAGTTAGTGATATCAAGGCCCAAATAGCAACACTACAGCCATTACAATTACAGTTAGATGGGCAGCAAATTGAAGTAAGCTACCAATTAGTGCTGACAATGATAGATGGAAAAGTAGGTCAGGCTTTGACTAACACGAAGGCTGCATCCAGCTGCATTATATGCCAAGCAACATCAAGCCAATTAAACCAAGTCCCGACAAAATCATTCGATAATACCGATGCCTTCGAATTTGGATTATCACCACTACATGCAAGAATACGACTTATGGAACACATACTAAAAATCAGTTATGATTTGGATTTCGGGCCTTCAGGATCAATAAGAAACAACGAAACCAACAAAGAGTTAAGAAGTTCAAAAAAGAAACATGTTCAAGATGAATATCGCAAATTTGGATTGATTATAGATCAGCCAAAACAAGGGTCAGGCAATACAAATGATGGCAATACCGCAAGAAGATTCTTTTCAGATCCAGAAACAGCATCTGAAATAACAGGAGTGGATTTAAACCTTATTTTCAGATTTAAAATAATCCTAGAAGTACTTGCGTGCAATGAAGAAATTGACTCTAGAAAATTTGGAGATTATGCTAAGGAAACTGCAAAAATATATACAACCAACTACCCATGGAGAAATATGTCTGCAACAGTCCACAAAATCCTTTATCATGGAGAAGATGTCATTAAATATCATTTGGTGCCACTTGGAGATCTATCAGAGGAGGCTCAGGAAAAAAGGAACAAGGATTACAGATTTTATAGACAGCACAATACTAGAAAAATGTCACGAAATTCCACAAATGAAGATCTATTTAATATATTATTGGCAACGTCAGATCCGTTCATCTCCAGTATTCGAAATCAATGGAAAGTGGAACATCGGGATTTAGATGAAGAAGCCAAAAAACTACTAAAGAACAGAAATAGCACAGAACAAAATATGGAATATTTGCAATCAATATTTGAGTCTAATGAATAATAATTATAATTGCCTTTCATTGTTATTTAAGTACGAAAAACATAGTATTAGTAAAAAATAATAATAAACAGAACCTACCATTGTTACAAATGCTATTTAAATCTATTGCAGTTTTTATTCTTAAAAGGTTTCCCACATATGAATACAATGTTTTAATAGATAAGAAAGATTCAAAAAATAAGAACCCATATTTTCATATCAAAATTAAAAAAAAAATTAGAATCATTGCGCTAATGTTTAGCAGATTTATTTAGCTAGTGTAACAAATTAGGCAGCAAACACTAATAAATTTTTCTGTAGTAATAATAATATTCCTTGAGTGTAAGCAAATTGCAAATTTGATAGCAAACATTTTTAATTTTTTAGTAATACTAGTTAAATTTCTAGTGAATTTTACTATTTTGTTGCGTGTAAAAATTATTTGAGTGTAAAAATTTTTTTGAGTGTAAGCATTAAAAAAATTTCATTATTACAAAGAATGTTTATAATAATTATTTAACTCCAAATATGACACTTTCTAATAAATAAAAATAAATAAAAAAAAACATATATCACGCTAAAAGTTAAAAAAAAATCAAAAGTTAAACTTTGACCTAGAATTCCTTAAAAAGTACTCAATCAATTTAAATGAAATTCACACTGAGTCAAGATCAACTATCTATCTATCTATTAAAAAAAACAGTACTAAAATATTTTGATCGGTTCAAAAGTTACAGAATTTTGGCCAATGAAAAATGATTTTCAGCCACTGTGCGTCGTAGATGTCAAAATAACTACCCAGTAAGCAATATAACACATATAAGTAATAACTCGGTGTGTAGGGCAGATGTGAGTGCGATAGTCGACTAAAGTTTATCAAACTTGCTTACTGTGTATTTTAATGGTGTTTTTATGTGAGTCGGAAGACGAATAATGCCATTTATTTATCATTATTATTTTTTATTTAGTTTTAAGTTTTTCTAAATAATAATGCCAATGAAGGCTTTGAAAATATTTTCCTATTTTTACCAGATTTTCCAAGGGTGGCCACAACCCAACAAAAAAAAAAAAATTTGCCCCAAAAATGGCCACTTCACAAAATTTAGAAAAAAAATTTCCATTTGACGAAATTGATTTAGTTCCTCCAACAGCAGTTAGCCAAGGTCTCTAGCTTTCCATAGATACCCAGTTGTCCGAATAATTTGCACTTGGTGAAAAGTTATAAGCCGAAAACCTAAATATGGCCACAACCCAACCTCTTCCCTTACATATTCATACATATATTAAATAACAAAATAATATACATATATTCTATACATGTATATTCTAAATAACCGCATGCTAGAAATAAATCGTTATATTATTTTATTTATATAAAAATCTCCAATATGTATTTTGTTTTAGGGAAAATACATTTCTTTTGTATTAACAAACAGGAGTGTCACTACATTTTGCTCAGTGTTGCTATGCCACAGTTGATGGCGCCGCAATTTTTGCTCTAATTAGCTTTGCAATCATTATTTCTATTTTAACATGAATGGGACAATTTGTTTTTCTATAGATAAACAACTTTTTGCGCGAGAATTTTTTTTTTTTAATTTTTATAAACTTTTTTAATATATTTAATATATATAGTATTTTAATAAATACGGTTTTTTTTTTTTTTTTTTTTGTTCCCGTGTTAATACTACTGCTACTGTTAGTATGGGGGATGATGAAATGGACGATGATTTTGACGCTATCATTAACAATCCGCCTCAACAAGGTGCAGATGAAGTTATCAAGAAAAGAAAATACAACCAATCGGAGCCACCAATTAACATTGATGTCTCAAGTCTTATACTAAAGCACTCAGAACCTGCAGTAAACAACCATAACAGGTTTGCTGTTCTGGCAGACTTAGACATTAAAAACGACGAATCTGCTACAAAAGCTGCGGAAAAATTGAGGTTAAGGAAACCATCAACACCAGTGGATGCGCCTTCAAGGCCAACATTCTGCCCACCGATATTTCTCTACAATGTCAACATAAAGGACTTAGTTAATCAACTGGAAGCCGTAACACCAAAAATCATATTTAAAATTAAGAATGTCAACAGAAGCAAAAGTAAAGTATATTTCGCTGACGTAAAGGTTCATGAAGAAATGATGGCTATGTTAAAGAGTAAACAAATAAACTCCTACTCTTTTACTCCTAAAGAACTACGTAAAACTTCCGTAATTATTCGTGGTCTGTACTCTGGCACGGAGATTACTGACATTGAAAAGGCTATGAATGATTTGGTTCCTAATGTTGTATCAAAAGTATCGAAATTTACCACCGCTTTCTCGAAAAAAAATGAGTTTGATACTGGTTTATTCAATATTTCTCTCTTTACAGGAAAAGGCTTAAGCGATGTATCTCATATCAGGTACCTTCTAAGTCAGTCAATTGTGTGGGAAAAACCGAAGAAAAAAGATGGGGAAATACAATGCAGGAGATGTCAACGTTGGGGGCACTTTGCCCGTAATTGCAACAGAGAGTTTAAATGTGTCAAATGCGATAAAGTACACAATCCTAATGAATGTGGCAGAGAAAAGGAAGAGGATAACTCGCAAGCTACTTGTGTGAATTGTGGTGAAAGTGGTCACCCAGCAAATTGGCGAGGCTGTAAAGCCTATAAAAAATATATTGCAGATAAAAAAAAACGAATGAACGAAGATCGTGAAAAGAAATCAGTTGCTGCTACTAACGTGTCCAGGGTTGTACAATCCTCCAGGGTTACCCAGGGAACGTCATATGCAAGCTTGTTGCGACCGCAGCAATCTTTAAGTGCTAACACCAGTGTCAAATCCCCCTTAATTGAGGAATTTATGAAGTTGAAAAATCTTTTTTTGGAACCTGAAGAGATGTCACTAGAAGAAGAAATCGAATGTTTTCTAACCAATTTTAAAAATAAAAAAATGTCAAAAAATGCAGCAAAAGATGAATTCATGCGCATTCTAAACAAGGTAAACCAATCAAATAGTCCCTAAATTTCTAAAAATGATCACTTACAACGTTCGCTCTCTTGTTGATACAAGTAGACGCGTAGAACTCATAAATACAATGTTTCATAACAGAATAGACATAGGTTTCATTCAAGAATGTCACCTTAAAAAATGTGTTAAAATGAAACTTAATGGTTATAATTTTATTTACGATAATTCACGTATTGGGGTAGCTGTGATAATAAAGGATTCAATTGATTACAAACTAGTAAACATTGGTAATATAACTTTTTTTGGATCATTTATTCATATAGAGCTTAATATAAATAATACACGGAA
Source organism: Cordilura impudica (assembly GCA_963682025.1). Classification (NCBI taxonomy): domain Eukaryota; kingdom Metazoa; phylum Arthropoda; class Insecta; order Diptera; family Scathophagidae; genus Cordilura; species Cordilura impudica. The sequence goes on along the minus strand of OY821519.1, from coordinate 88,331,275 downwards.
AAAAATATTGCTTGGCTCCTTATACATACCATGTAATCATCCAACGTCGGGAATAATTGATGGACTTAACAAAATATTGGATATTTCCAGAAATTACGATGGTTTTATATTAGGGGGTGATCTTAACTCCAAAAACCCCATTTGGGGTGATCAAACCGACAACTCTAATGGAAGAGCTTTGCAGTGCTGGCTCCAAGACAATATCCTAGATGTGATTCGATTATCGGACAACACGCCATCCTTTCCCAATGGTTCATCCTTTTTAGATCATTTTTTAGTTGGTGGAGACTTCTTAAACAATGACGTTTCCTGTTTTAAAGTCACCAGTCTTCCTTCTTTCTCAGACCACTTTCCAATAAAAGTTGAAATCCAGCTCGATAGATTTGACTTCATTCTACGTAGCCCCCACGCATTCAAATCATTCAAAAATACAAATTGGGAGCACTTTGGTCGAGATTTGGAAATTTCAACCATAAGCATTATGCCACCTGAAAATAGAAACTTGGAAAACCTTGAAATTAATCGACTCATAAAAGAATTTACTACAATAATAAACACAGTTTCTAACTCACATTCAAAAAAAATTGAGATAAAAAATAAGATATTTATATCCGATAAAATCAAAAACTTTCTCAAAGTAAAGCACAGATGGCAAACAGCACTGCTAATCTTTCGAATGCCATTTACACCTTTGATAATGCTTTTAACTTATTGGAAAACGATGATACTTACCATTTTGTAAGTGTTGGTACTGTTAAGGATATTGTCAGTAGCATTAATAATAAAAAATCCTCTGGAATTGATGGAATTTCTAATTATATTATTAAAAAATTCCCCAACACAGCATTTAAGTTTCTGACAATTGTGTACAACAATTGCATAAATAATGGCTACTTTCCCACTGATTGGAAACAGGCAAAAATCTTACCAATCAAAAAAAAAAGAGAAAGTCTGAGAATGGACGAATTTCGCCCTATCTCTCTGCTCTCCAATCTTGGAAAAATTTTAGAGCATATTCTAAAGAAAAAACTGGATGACGACTTTGTATTTAATCCATTATCGTGCTTCCAATTTGGGTTCAGGCAATCTCATTCAACAGTACACGCATTATTAAAATTCCATAGCGACGTAACAACAAATCTAAGGATCCAAAAATGTACTGTTGCAGTATCGCTGGACATCCAAAAAGCATTTGATACAGCGTGTCATAAAGGTATTTTATATAAACTAGTGGATCTTGGTGTTGACCCATTTTTGCTTAAACTATTTCAAAGTTATTTCCATCATCGAACGTTTAGCATCCAAATCAATAATTCCAGTTCTGATTTTGGAAATGTGAATAGCGGTGTTCCACAGGGCAGCGAACTAGCCCCAATTCTGTTCAATCTTTTTCTTTACGATTTCCCACACGAAACAACTGATTCGGCGGCTATTTTATATGCAGATGACTGCTTAGTCTTTTCCCACGATGTTTCTCCTGCGCAAGCGCTAGGAAGAGTTTCGTCACATCTTCAAATCATCAATGATTATTACAAAAAATGGGGTATTCAAATTAATGCTGCAAAGTCTGAAGCCATCTGTATCAGGAATGCCTCCGGGAAGTGTCCAAGATCAGTAGTTCCGGAATGCAAGAGTCTACAACTATACCTTGAAGGCACTGAAATACCCTTCAAAAGCAGCCTTAAGTACTTGGGAATAACATTCGACAAGCTGCTAAAATTCAATAACCATGGAAGGATGATTCTAGCCAAAGTTAAGAGAATCTCAGGCATATTTTCCAGTCTTTTAAATAGTAGATATTTGGATAAAAACACCAAACTTCTCATATATAAAGTTGCCATCAGATCAATATTGGTCTATGGTTTCCCAATCTGGTTTACCATTTCACCTACAGTAGCTAGAGAAATGGAGTTATTTGAAAGGAAGGTAATCAGAAAATGTATTAATATGAATTTCTAAACTCACACGAGACGTTACTCAAATACCGTAATATATAATACATCGTCTGTGACCCCATTCAGCACATATGCGCTCTCCATGACAAAGAAGTTTATAGAGAAACTTAACCTCCATGACAACAGCCTTTTAAAGGATATTTATGAATCCGAGAAATACATTAACTGGTCCAGCTCCAATTATTTATCCCCCATTGGTATCATAGGGATAAACCTAGATTCCAACATCGTTTCCCAGGCCATGCCAGAATTTTACATAAAATCCACTCCGGGCTCACATAGAGGCTAAATGATTTACAAATCTGTGATATTACTATAAATTATTATATTTACATACTCACCTGTATAACTATACAATTCGATTTACCCGATTAATCTGTGATTATTAAATGTTATTATTGTAACGCACCGTTTTTCGGTGTAGTTTTATTAATGTTAGGTGTTTTTTTAATTTTAAGTTTATTTATTTTAACAGAATCTCTCTGTGTGATAATGTTAACGTCGCGAGCAAACGTTATTTTATAAATATCAACGAAGTGTACAATTATACGTCTTCCTTCTCAGTGTAGCGTGTAGCTTTTCTATTTACATTGTATATTAGAGCAAAACAATCATAGTTCTAAGAGCATTATATATTTTTTTTATTTTGATACTGTCGTTTTTGTATCTAAACATATGTTTTGAAAAGACTCAATAAAGATTTACTTTACTTTAACACGAATGTCGACATTTTCAATTAGATATCAAACTTCATTTCGCTCAGTGTTGCTATGCCGCAGTAGATGGCGCCGCAATTTTTGTTATAATCGTTATTTCTAGTTATATAAACATGAATGTCAACATTTTCAATTAGATATCAAACACAACAATGTTAAGAGTATAGAGGGCTGGTCTTTTATTTCATAAGTTTTTCCATTATTATTTTACAAATATGACCGTAAGTTTGGCATATTAACTTTTTGTTGTGTTTACAAAATAGAGTTACCGAGTTCATCAATGATTTTTTTTTGCTTTCAAAACAGTTCTACATAGTTATATAAAATTATTATTCTGCTTTACCTACAAAAATTTTTGAAAATTGTTTATAATTACTGAAGCATTACTATTGACATAAATACAAAATTGCACCTTTTAAATTTTCCATTAAAATTTAAGAAAATATCGATTCTAAAATGCTAAATTGTACTTCTCTTTGTCATAAATATTGGAATTTTTGAACCGTTCTGAGTATTTTGGAACGTAAGTAATTGATTTGTAAATTTTTCTGTGTTCCCCATTGTCCTTCCTAGGTCTTTTATTGTTCACAAATTTTATTAAGTCATTAATAGTTTTCTTTGGGAAATCATTCATTATTAAAATATTCTTGAACTTATCAATAAAAAATTAAATATCTTATATATAAAAAAATCGTTTACAATTTTTTTATAAAAAAAAAATTTTTATTTTTTTATTTCGGAAAGATTAATTTTCATAATTTAATACGAAAAATAGCTTTTACTTAAAATTTTTTTAAACACTCATTTCAATTTACTAATTTCTATGAACAACACTTTTTTTTATAAGTCAGTTAAATATCAATTCTGATTAGAATTCAACGAAATGATATCTGAAAAAGACAAAACCAATTTCAAACTGTGCGATATAAAACTAAGAAATCTTAATATTTTCCAAGTTGTTGAACATTATTAAAATTTTTGCAAAAATAAAAAACAAATTTTTTATGTTTTTTTTATTGGATATTTTTATAGTAAGTATTAAGAAAAAAATAATTTATAAATTTGTTTACCTTTTTAGTAAGACCTTTTTTTTTAACATCTATAACATCTGAGGTGTAGAGGGTATAAAAAGGCCCTTTTCAGGGCCACCACATAAATTCAAAAAGAGATTTTTTTGTTACTGCTTTTTTTTTTATAAAATAAAGGCAATGTTTAATATGATGATTTCATTTAAAAGCAAAAACTTCCTAGATATAAATAAAAAACTCTGTGTAATCTTAAAATAAATTTCATTTTTTTATTACAAATTATAATATATAATATATAGCTCTTTTTTAACAATTCCAGTTTCATATTTTCTCCTACTACATTTTTCCTTTATTCTATTTTTAAACACTTCTTTGGCAATCCTCAAAATGGCTGCTCTCGCAACTCTTCTTCTTCATGAACATTTTGAGTTCTGCCACTCTTGTTCATAAATATGTTCAATGTTCATATGAACATTCTGAGAACCGCCACTCTTGGTTAGTCAGTTTATGATGAACAAATTTCAGTTTGCACATCCTCATTTATATATGATTCTTGATTATACCCTGGCCACATAGAGGTATAATGTATAAAAACACTCTAATATGCAATTAAGAGATGTGAAATAGCCGTCGATTTTGATTGAAAAATATTAAAGCTGATCGATAAGTAGGAAAATTATTAAATGGTGTTATTTTATGTCGCTTTTTGTAATGCTCATACTAATATTATAATTTATAAAACTTGTCTTTTTAACCGATAATAACTTGTACGCTTTTGTAAGGAGACAAACTAGATGTTGTCCTAGCCATCCTACTTTTCATTTTAAAATGTGGAAATACTTCTTACAAGCTAAATTAAATTAAAGCTTCAGTTTTTATTTTTTCTATTTATTTCTTTCTGTTTGTCAATATTGTGCAATTTCTTTTAATTTTATATACAAATTAAGAAATTTATGTATATTATTTAAAATTAAACATGTATTATAATAATAGTTGCCTACTATCTAGCCTCTACAAAGCCTCATATGGCGCTGAGGCATAATTTGTAAATTTTGAATTTAAAAAAATTATTGAAATAAAGAATACATCTAAAAAAATGTATTAAATTTTTTTTTATATTTCAATAATTTATGTTTAAAAACAAAATGTAGGTTTCAAGTTTTTTTTAAGATTGGATCTCGCAAAGTTGACTATAAAAACTATTTAAAAGGAACGGCTTTCGCTTTGCGTTTTATAAAATAAACAACAATGGTTTGCGTCAAAATATTTGTTGTTTGCTTATTTGAGTATCTAGTCCCGCTTGAAAAGCTTTGTTAAGTTTAAGTTAAGTTAAGTTTGTTTCTTAAGTCTTTTGATTTTTTTTACAACTTAAAGCCACAATTATAAACTATATAAATTTATTAAATTTATTTATTTTTTAAACAACCTAAATGTATGCTATAGTTTTAATATTTATATATTTTTTTATGTGTTTTGTATAAATTTCAATTTATTAATTTTTTTTCTTAGCATTAACACAGATAATACAATTTTATAGCGTAAGCTGCAAAATGACCAAAAGCAAGTTTTATTCAGAAAAGTTATTTCGTTTTGGTAGAACTTGCATGAAAATAAGCTTTTTTGATTTGTTTTTTTTTTCGTAAAGCCGTAATTTGTTGGTAGACTCATGGACGATCGCTGTTAACGCAGTTGACTTCTTGCCATTATCTAAATGTATTGTAAGATCCTGATAATCACATATTTCATTTTACACATTAATATTTCTAATGTTTTCTAATATCTGCAACCTCATTAGATTAACTGAGTGCAGGGTAGTTAAAACTCAGAAAAAAATGCTTTTGCTTACTCATATATCATTTTGAGTGGAAAATGTATATTAAAGTTTCAGAGCCAATCGAAAAAAAAAATGGAAGTTATATTTTCTGTTAGTGAATTAATTTGTAATTAGAAGAAAGCAAAATTTCACTTTATATCGATGCATTATTTAAAAAAAAAATTCTTTCCACTTTAGCTTAATATGAAACTAGTAGTTACCCGTAGTTCGCTGAAAATATTTCACGATATTAAAATACAGTTTCTTGTTACTTTTTCTAATTGCCATAATATGATGACCTGAAAATAGAAGCAGTCTTAGAAATATTTATTTATTTGTTTAATAACTATATAAAAATTATCACAAAATTATATTAATTAAGCACTGGCTGCTAAAGCCATCGGCTCTAGAAATATTTTTTAGGGGCTTAGTACCACTATTGTCGAGTTAACCATAATTGTTCATAAATTCCAGAATTAAATTTGATTTAAGCAATTAGCGATTACTGACTCACTGATTTGATGAATGTGTAACGCTGTATATATATTTTAAATAAAAAAACAATTTTTTTAAGCAAAATCGCATAATAGCAAAGGTGGAGAAATGGTAATCAAATAAAAAAGAAACGCAAAAACGCAAAATTGTAATATCGCAAAAAGTAAAATCTCAAAAATACCAAAACGTAAAAATGTAAAAACGTAAAAACACAAAATTGCAAAAAAGTACAAAATCGTAAAAATATAATAACTTGAAATCACAAAAACTTCAATTCACAAAAATTCAAAATCGCATAAACGCATAATCGTAAAAAGTCTAAATTGCAAAAACGTAAAACTGTAAAAATGCAAAAGCACAAAGTCGTAAAAAATCAATAACGTAAAACGCGATTTCGCAATTACGCAATATTGCTAAAACGATTACAATATAAAACAAATTTTTTAGAAATTTTAAAATATCGTTTTTAGCCTATAACACTGTAAAACAATCTGAAAATTATTGCACAGTGTACATCAATTTTCAGACAGAAATTTTGGTTTTAAAACACAATAAATAAAAAACTATAATAAATACTGTTCAAAAGTGAAAAGCAACTAACTTTAAATTAAAATGGATTTCTAATTTAAGGGTTTATTACACTGCACAACAGGCAGTGTAAAGTGTGCGAAGTTAGCCCCCCATTTTTGGAAATACAATTTTTTGAAGATTGTTCTGAATTGTTCTATGATTGTTCTACAATGTTCCAAAACGAGTTTATAAAATGTAATTTGTACCGGTAAATCGAAAAAAACGAATTTAAAACTTTGCCCCCCAGTTTTGTAAAAAAAAAATTGGTGGTTGTTCTACGTTGTTCTAGTTGTTCTAAACATTGTTCCAAAATAGATAAATATGACGCAAACCGTAACGTATGCAAATGAGAACGAAAAACATTTTTTCCGCGATATCAACGTTATTAAACGATATCAATATTTTTATGCAACACAAAAGTTAACGTACAGATTCCAAAATTTCTTTCGTACAAGGTATCCTGAATGGCACCCTCAGCACTATTTTAATCAACACCAAATACACGGGTCCCTTAATTTTACGTCCTCTCTAAAACATGTCTAAGTCTCAGAGCGATCTGAGGGTGCCAATCAGGATACCTTGTACGAAAGCTGTCTTGACACTTACGAAAGCTGGTAACATTGGCACCAGGTTCAAGTAGATGAAGACTTTTTAAGTCTGCAGCTAAGATTTCTGATTTGTTTTTAGATAGATTCAGTATCCGAGTCAATGCGTAAATGCTCTTGCGACATTAATATTGGTCTTAAGATAGATTTAATTCCTGTGTAATCACTATCTGCGCAATAAACGGTTCCTGTTTCAGTGATTATTCCATCAAGATAATGACTAGGACTTCGAAGTTGTAGCACAGGTACTGGGAGTTCGTCAGAATGCGGAACTGGGAGCATGACTGATTGTACAGCTTGGTATACAAAACTCTTTCGAATAGTTATAGGCACTAGATAATGACACTAGCACGTAGTGTCATTATGTTCACCTGGATCTAACCACCGCATAGGAATGGCAAACTGCATTGAATTTCGTTGACCTTCACCGAAAGTTCAAAAATAAAACTATAGTTTTAGAACAAAAAAAAAAAATATTAACTACCTTTGGACCACAAAATTAAGCCGTTATAACAAATGCAACAGCAATGCTTTGGCGTCCACAGTTTATCTTGAAAAATTTCTAGCTCAAAATACCTTTTGTAATTGTCTTCTACTTTACTATTGAAAAACGTAGCTTTATAATCCGGTATAGTATGTTTACCGCAGATATAGCAAAATAAATCAAAATTTTCCAAACAATTGGATATTTTTGCCAAAACAAGTCTAACATGTAAATTTTAATTGTTTACATTAATTTTTTGTTATATTTTAAGTAAAACACTCAAGTCACAAAACAAATTATGTACACTAGGGCGGGTCAAAAGTTGAGACATCAGAATTCGTTTTAGAGGTATGGTTCCTAGGGCAAAGTTTCTTATTTTGATTCCTAGAATACGATTTTCATTGTCATTTGGGTGATTTTTAAATCGACCAGACCTAATGTGCACAATATATGCACCGCAAATTGACACGTTTTCAGTACAAGAAATATAGCACTTGATTTCTGTTTTGATTTTGCTTTTAATTCATTTTGTTGTTTTGTAACGGGTAATATTTTTGCGGAACATTTTAACCCTTTAAATCCCTGTTTTAATGGTGTTTTTTGCTCTTTTTTAAAAGAAGGACAAAAAGACCCATAGCTTGAGGAGTTAGACGGTTAACGTATTCTACAAAAATTTTCTCCGTAACATTTTACATAAATTTGTTGAATATATTTTATACCTAAAATGTAAGGGTCACATGGTTTCTTATGCCGATTAACAATAAGAATGTGCCAGAGCTGGGAACCTCTAACCCCCCCCCCCCCCCAAAATGAAATTCAGATGTAAACTTTCAAAACGCCGATACACGTGCGGACCTTGTACTTTTTTTTGTGTTGTACAGTGTAATAGATGACCTCAGACAAATTTTCAAAGCTCTGCCTATCAAAGTACTCAATATGTATATATGATATGAAAATTTCACTTTGTATGGGAGGTGCCACGTCACCTAAAAATATCAAAAAATTTATAGCCTTAAGTCTATAAGCTACAAATGAACAAATATACTTACTTTCCCTTTTCTATATATATATATATAATATAAGGTGTTATTTATAAGTCGGCCAGTAATTTCTAACCTGAGAGAATAATCTTTGGGCCTCTATTCGCAAGACGCAATAAAAAAAAAATAAGTCAATGTAAAAGCATTGCTTTTTCATTGGCTTCAAGGAATATCATCTTTGGATGTTGTTTTAAGCTGCTTTCAAAGATGTCAATATAAAGTTCATATGAGTAAAACACAGTTTTAAAATTTTAAAATATCAAAGTAGGAAAGGCGATAGTCCAATTTATATTGGGAATTAAAAAAAAAATAGATATTGCGAATACAAAAAAAAAGTAGATCATTGGCGTAGATAGGGGAGGGCTGGGGTAGGCAAAGCCCACCTCAGACTCGCTTTTGCCCACCCCAGACCTTTTTCCTTATTTTTTAATTGCTGTTTTTGTTTGGAATTTTTTTGCAAGTGTGTTGATATTTTTCAATAGCCGATATAATAATCCTTAACACATTTTTTTTACGTAAGTTTTTACTTTGTACATTTTACGAAACTACTTCTCAGTATATACAACATAATAAGCATCATATTATGGTGATTGCCATTTATAAGAGAAGAAGAAGATAAAAACAAAGTAAACGAAACAAATAAATTCTACCTGTCTTAATTCAAAATTTGCACATTTTTGGAAAATAACCTTCTTCAGTAAATATTTATTATAATTTACTAACCAGTTTATGTTTGAAAACGTTTTATTTTTTAGGAATGAAAAAATTTACTGACATTCGCTCTTTTTTTAAGCAAACAAAAATATGCAGTGTTAATTAAAATTCCGAAGAAAAAAATTTTAACGAAGAAGAAAGTGAACGTGAACGGGTAAGAATGTGAAATTTTAACAATAAATGACATAGCTGAAGAGGAAAGTGTGCCTTCTATAAATACGCAGACTGGAGGTAATACTGGAACATCAAAAAGTTGTTTGGAAAGAGCAATATACAATGATTTGGGATCACCAGAATCCGGGTCGCAGCAGCCAAAAGTAGCTTTTAAGAAGACCACCATTTAGGGTCAAACCAGATCCTTTTCTGCCAAATTTTATGATGTTTACGATTGGTTTGAATATAGCGTAAAAGCCCAAAAGGCATTTTGCTTTGTTTGCCGAAATTTTTGTATAGAAAAAGCTAGAGACCAAAACGAAACAATTTGTCATAACTGGATATGAAAATTGGAAAAAGCTAAGTGAGTCTTTAAAGAAACATAATCAATCTGCAAAACATATCCAGTGCCTTCAAGGCTATAAAATGTTCAAAAGCTCACTTACTGAAAACATACACGATAAAGTTTTACAGCACCATTCTAAACAAATCGATGAAAATCGTGAGTATCTCAAAAAAATTATACATATTATCTTGCTTTTAGTACGTCAAAGTCTTGCTCTACGAGGCCATAGAGAAGATTATATTTCAAGAAACAAAGGAAAGTGTTTAGAAATAGCAGAGCATTTTGCCAAATAAGATCCTACTTTTAAACAAAATTTAAAGGAACCAAAAAATTATTGTAGTCCCACAATTCAAAACGAAATAATCAAAATTTGTGCAAATTTAGTATGTGGGTTTTATTCATTGATGGTGGACGAAGCAAGATGCTATAAAGAAGAACAATTATCAATAACAATCAGATTCGCTAAAAATTTGGAAGTCGAAGAAAGATTTCTTGGATTTGTAGATTGTTCGGTTCACTGGAAACATTAATCGTGGAGTCTTTGGAATCCAGAAATTTAAAAAACATCCCAATAGTTGGCCAATCCTATGACGCACAGTGGCTGAAAATCATTTTTCATTGGCCAAAATTCTGTAACTTTTGAACCGATCAAAATATTTTAGTACTGTTTTTTTTAATAGATAGATAGATAGTTGATCTTGACTCAGTGTGAATTTCATTTAAATTGATTGAGTACTTTTTAAGGAATTCTAGGTCAAAGTTTAACTTTTGATTTTTTTTAACTTTTAGCGTGATATATGTTTTTTTTTATTTATTTTTATTTATTAGAAAGTGTCATATTTGGAGTTAAATAATTATTATAAACATTCTTTGTAATAATGAAATTTTTTTAATGCTTACACTCAAAAAAATTTTTACACTCAAATAATTTTTACACGCAACAAAATAGTAAAATTCACTAGAAATTTAACTAGTATTACTAAAAAATTAAAAATGTTTGCTATCAAATTTGCAATTTGCTTACACTCAAGGAATATTATTATTACTACAGAAAAATTTATTAGTGTTTGCTGCCTAATTTGTTACACTAGCTAAATAAATCTGCTAAACATTAGCGCAATGATTCTAATTTTTTTTTGTAATTTTGATATGAAAATATGGGTTCTTATTTTTTGAATCTTTCTTATCTATTAAAACATTGCATTCATATGTGGGAAACCTTTTAAGAATAAAAACTGCAATAGATTTAAATAGCATTTGTAACAATGGTAGGTTCTGTTTATTATTATTTTTTACTAATACTATGTTTTTCGTACTTAAATAACAATGAAAGGCAATTATAGTTATTATTCATTAGACTCAAATATTGATTGCAAATATTCCATATTTTGTTCTGTGCTATTTCTGTTCTTTAGTAGTTTTTTGGCTTCTTCATCTAAATCCCGATGTTCCACTTTCCATTGATTTCGAATACTGGAGATGAACGGATCTGACGTTGCCAATAATATATTAAATAGATCTTCATTTGTGGAATTTCGTGACATTTTTCTAGTATTGTGCTGTCTATAAAATCTGTAATCCTTGTTCCTTGCCTCCTCTGATAGATCTCCAAGTGGCACCAAATGATATTTAATGACATCTTCTCCATGATAAAGGATTTTGTGGACTGTTGCAGACATATTTCTCCATGGGTACTTGGTTGTATATATTTTTGCAGTTTCCTTAGCATAATCTCCAAATTTTCTAGAGTCAATTTCTTCATTGCACGCAAGTACTTCTAGGATTATTTTAAATCTGAAAATAAGCTTTAAATCCACTCCTGTTATTTCAGATGCTGTTTCTGGATCTGAAAAGAATCTTCTTGCGGTATTGCCATCATTTGTATTGCCTGACCCTTGTTTTGGCTGATCTATAATCAATCCAAATTTGCGATATTCATCTTGAACATGTTTCTTTTTTGAACTTCTTAACTCTTTGTTGGTTTCGTTGTTTCTTATTGATCCTGAAGGCCCGAAATCCAAATCATAACTGATTTTTAGTATGTGTTCCATAAGTCGTATTCTGGCATGTAGTGGTGATAATCCAAATTCGAAGGCATCGGTATTATCGAATGATTTTGTCGGGACTTGGTTTAATTGGCTTGATGTTGCTTGGCATATAATGCAGCTGGATGCAGCCTTCGTGTTAGTCAAAGCCTGACCTACTTTTCCATCTATCATTGTCAGCACTAATTGGTAGCTTACTTCAATTTGCTGCCCATCTAACTGTAATTGTAATGGCTGTAGTGTTGCTATTTGGGCCTTGATATCACTAACTTCTTTGTTAATGGCATCATGACTTTCTTTTTTGAATTCAAATTTGATTGGCCTGCAGTATTTCGTAGAAGATGGTGTCTCATTTTTCCAAATATCCATTGTTTGCGTTGTACTACTCGAAGGCTCCGAATCTTCCAAAATCTTTTTCAATCGCAATGGTACAAATGATACCATGAACATATCTGAGTCCGAAATATTTTCACATACAACTTGTTTGTATTGTTTTTGTCCCGAAGAACCATCACATCCCCATTTACAAAATAGAATTAACTTTGTGTTTCCATATTTCTTTAACTCAGTTCCTGTTATTGATTGTAGCAAGCGTTTGGCTGTGTGATCAAGTAAAGATTGTAGTTGTACTTCTGCCGAAATTGGTGTGATTGTAATAGTGTCCTTTGATGGCAAACAGTCTATTTTAGCAGCTGTTATGTGATGATATGCTGGATACATATTTGAGCCTTTTTCAATCGCACGCAATCTGAGCTGAATATATTGGTGTTTTGTTAATTTCAAATCCAGAAATAATGCTAATGCCTCCTCATTTGTGAACTGTTTTGCATCGCTCGGAGTTGGTATACTTTTAAGAATTCGCTTTGTTCTCACTGGACTAGCATTACAAGTTTTTTCAATGATATCCACTTTTGTTAATTGGTTTTGTGCTCGTAATTGATGTAGAAAAGATTCTTTTATATTTGTAGAACCAATTTCCTCGTTAAAATTTTTAAGTTTCCGCCTCTTAGATCTATCGCTGCAGTTGTCCAATGATTTGCGTGGTCTTCCAGCCTTATCTAGCTTTGCTGTTTCTCCACCAACATTAAGTTGGCCTTCTAACCAGTTTGCACTTTTATTATAAAACTTTTGTTTACAGTAGTTAACTTCTCTCAATCGTTTTTTTAGTACTTTGACGAAATTAGATAATTGCTCTTGTATTTCGGTACTAGACGAATTTAAGTTTAATTTTATTTTAACGTAACTAAGAACATCTTCCTGGTTTTTGTTTCGAAAATACTCTTCGGCCAGTTCTTTATAACTAAAGTTCTCCATATTTTTCTCAATATTTTTATTTGCGTCTGTTATCACTTTTTTATCACTTTTTATCACTTGCGAATATACGTCCGTACACTTGAAGTATTAACTTATTATTGAGTAATCCCTTATAGAATCCGTCATTTTATACATTTTTAGGTACATGTTATTCACACATTGATCTTTAATTTCATAGCAGGTAGTACTTAAATTGAACAAAACTGCACTTGTTATCCAGACTTCAATATCAGGTAAAACTAATTAGTTTCTCGCCAATATGGGGTGGTTTTTTATCTTTAGTGGTTTAGTGCCGCGATTATTGACAAACTTATAAAATTGTTTATGACTTTGGTTGACCCTTAAATTTGACAACAGGTAAATTAAGAAAGAGATCATTTGTTTACTGTAGAACCTATTGTGATCATTTTATGACTTATTTTTTTGCTGATCAAAACAAAGCCAATAAACCCTTTCGCCGGTATTTTATTTAATTATTTTACTTTTACGTAGTCTAAAGTAAAAAAACAAAATTTTTTTAGAGTAATTTTTTTAGAGTAATTTCATTAAAATGAAAAAAGTGTTCTACCGGGGGCTCGTGGGGGGTGCAAAAGTATATATAGGGTTAAACAGGATACATTCGCCTTTCTCCGGGTGGTATACGTTTCTTGTTCCCTTACTTCCTTTAGAAGTTCTATTCCACTAAAGTTTAAATTTGAGAAAAATATAGTGGTTTCATAAATATTTCATAACGCCCCTAATATCAAACGTTAGAACTGTGACTACTTACAAAAACTAAAGACTATAATCCTACTAACATTATAAAAAAGACCGCAGGCCAATATCGATGATAGCTTGCGAGTAGTAACCATTTATTTTTGATAAAAAACAAAAAAAAAACACCTTTTGCTGAATTAAAAAAAACAGTTGAGTTTGACAGCATGCCACGCCCACAATTATCAATATTTTAACCTAATTTTTTGGCTACCTTAATCTGGATATATAAGCTACAAATAGGAGTAAAAATTTTAAAAATCGATGACAAAAAAAAATTTGACTTTTGGCCAATGAAATCAAAATTTGAGCCACAGTGTGACGGGACACACGTAATGTCTGGTGTTAAAAACGGTTTACAAGCTAAAATAGCCCACAGGCTAAACTTAGTTATTGTGGATTCGTGTTCACACATATCATCAGCACAAACATTATTTAATGCCATAGATTCCTTGTACATACACTTTTCGAAACCAGAAAATCATAATGATTTAAAAAGTATAAGCCAAGCTCTTCAAATTAAACAGTATAAAATAAACAGTCCAAGCTCAACTAGATGGAGTTGTAAATACGAAAATTGTAAATCAGTAATTAAAAATTACGCTGTAATTAAAAATGCTCTTGAAGAGGAAATAAACCAAGCCAGAGTCAAAAATTCGTTTTAGTTTGTTCATTTTTAATTTTACTCTTAAAACGATAAACCTTTTGAACAAATTTTTTCAAACGGAAAATTCGACACTAGGACAAGCACATGATACAATTGCCGCTACCATTGGAATATTTAAAGATAGTCGTAATAAGTTTGATGAAATTTGGAGCGATATTGAAAACTTTTCAAAAGGAAATAATATATCATTGGAAGCAATACGAGTTTCCAAAAGAAGAAAGGAAACTATTAATAAATATTTTTATATCGAATCAACTTTAGGTAAAAGCCAATTTTTGGATCTACCAGATGATATTTCTTCAGTTGATTTTTGGAAGGCAAATATATTGTCCAGTAATCGATAGCATACTTTCTAATATGGAATACCGATTCCAAAACGTTCCGTTAGCAAAAGCTGTTAACGCTTTCATTAAATTAGATTTGGAAGGCGCTGACGAATTTATTATATATTACAAAATTGTTTTGCATATTGATTGCGATTCTATGAAAGCTGAAGCAATAGTACTTAAGAATATGTTTAAAAACGTATACAGCGAAAAACAATTAAGCGTTGATATACTTAAATAAGCCTTCCTATTAGTTCTGCTAGTTGTGAACGAAGTTTCTCAGCGATGCGTAGAATAAAAACATGGTTACGAAGTGCAATGCTTCAGGAACGATTTTCAAATTTAGCTGTTTTAAATATTGAAAATTAAATGGTTAAATATAAAATAACTTCAGAACAGGTATTAAATGTACTTTGTACAAAAATATAGAAAAATAACGTTTGAATAACTTTCTGAATTATAAACTGATTTTAATATAATTATTATTAATATATTTTTAACTTGCGAATAGTAGTAACCTTTAATGTTTTAAGTACTTTTTTTTTGTTATATTCATTGTTTTTCTGACCTTATTTGTTTTAAAAACTGGTTTATTATTTAATTTCAATGTTTTTTTTTTTTACAAATTTCCTTAAAGGAATATTTTATGTTATCAAGCTGAATTTTTGTGATATGTTTTTTAGTTTAGTTTTAACAAAAAATTATTTTTTTTAAATAAAAGTATTTTGCGTAAATAAAAGTATTTTGCCCACCCCAGAATAATGGTCTAGCTACGCTTATGCTTATAATTATAAATAACAAGGCACGAGTAATATAGGGATTCAAGCAATAGCAACTTTGGCCTTTAACTCAATATTATAGTTCAATTTATATATTAATACGTGAAGGTAAATTTTTAGTTCCCTTTTTAAGCAATATGCGGGCACGGAGGAGTGTGAAAATTGGCACGGTTATAGTTCATATAGAGGAGAAGCTGAGAATGATAAAATTTATGTTTATTTTGTCTTAAAAATATATTAAATAAAATAAAATAAAATATTTCCAATAATTCGCTACGCACTGTTAATGCGAATGATTTAAATTGTATATCAGACGCACTGTGTTGAATTGTGAATTGCTAAAATTAATTAACAAACCTCTAGGCTCATTTAAATATGCAGAAATTTATAAATATATAGTTTTATAAGTATATAGTATATAGATTAAAAAACAACATTGGAAGACAAAAATCGATTAAAAAAATAATAAAATTTGCACTCGAATTCCGAGTGCTGGCCTATACTAGTATTTATAATATAGTTAATTTCATATACTTAGTAGATACAATATGAACGATTTAGATCTTATATAAACTTGTAGGTATTTGTTTGTTTTAGGAAATTTGTTATTTTGTTCGTTTCAGGGTTATTTGTTAGTTTCAGGGGTTGGGTTAGATAAAACTCTAACTGGGTCGGTTCCATTGAAAATATTTTGTCTTTCATAATTAAATCTAGGTCAATGTACAAGGATGTGTGAGAAATTTGGAATCGGAGTTGCACAATTACAAATTTGGGGAATATCAATGTTCATCAAGTGTCCGTGAGTTAATTTGGAATGTTCGAGTCTTAGTCGTTCAAATTTAATTATGTTAATTCTGTGGCAATCCGAAATATAAATAAAAAATCTATTTAAAGTAAAGAAGAGTATTAAATTCGGCTTTGTAGAATATTTGATACCCCCCAACTATACCTTCATCTCAATAGTACAACCAGCATTTGGTACGGTTAACATTTTAGAAGAGGTGCCGATACTTAGGGCCGTATGCAAAGGCCGTATGCAAAAAAATTAAAGTGTACTTCAAGTAGACTTTATTGTATGTTTTTCATACAAAATTTGTTGACAAAGTCTACTTGAAGTACGCTTTAATTTTTTTTTGAATACGGCTCTTAAGCTCTAACCTTTTCATAAAAATTTGCTTATCGTAGATACTATATTTTGTTAAGAAATTGATTTTCCTTTAAAAAAAAACTGATTTTCCTTAAAGAGTACCTTTTCTAAAAATATTATTATCTTTCAAACAGTAGATTTTCTTAGGAAAGTACATTTTCTTAAAAACTTTCCTGTTCCTAAAATTTTTTTTTATAAATTACACCTTTTTATCAAAAATTATTGTTTCCAAAAGCAAGCCAATTTAAAAACAAAAAAAAAATTTTTTTTAAAAAAAACCTTTCCTTCAAAAAGACTTTTTCTTAAAAACGTACTTTTATTATTAAATTTTTCTGTTCTTGAAAAAAATTTTTTTAAAAGTACATTTCAATAAAAAAGTATTTTTTTTTTTTATCAATAAGTACATTTTCTTAAATAGATACCTTTTCTAATAAAGCACTTTTTCTTAAAAAAATAGAGTTTGTTAAACAAGCACCCTTTCTTAAAGAGGTACCTTGGCTTAAAAAATTAAGTTTTCTCCAAAAGCGTTCTTCCTTAAAAACGTACCTTTTCCAAAAAAGGACAATTTCTCAAAAACGCACCTTTTGCTAAAAGAGTAACTTTTCTTAAAGAGTACATTTATTTCAAAAAGTACCTTATCTTCCAAAAGTAAATTTTCTTCAAAAAATAACTTTTCTGAAGATAGCAAATTTTCTTAAAAATATTTATTTTTTGTATATTTTCTTCAAAAAGTAAATTTTCCAAAAATAGTACCTTCTCTTAAAAAGTGCCTTTTTTTAAAAAAGGTAATTTTCTTAGAAAAGTATATTTTCCGCAAAACTACATATTTTAAAAATTACATTTTCTTAAAAATGTACAGTTTCTTAAAAATGTAAATTTTCTCATAAAGTACTTTTTCTTAAAATAGTACATTTTCTTAAAAAAGTACCCTTTCTTAAAATGCTACCTTTTCTTAAAAGAGTAACTACTTGGAAAATGGTACCTTTTCTTAAAATAAGTATATTTTCTTGAAAAAGAAACTTATATTAAAAAAGTATTTTTTCTTATAAAAGTATCTTTTCCTTAAGAAGTACCTTGTCCAAAAAAAGTAAATCTTCTTAAAAAGTATTTTTTCGTATAAAAGTATATTTTCTTAGAAAATTATATTTTCTTAAAAAAGTACATTTTACTAAAAAATTTAATTTTCTTAAAAAAGTACCTTTTCTTAAATAAGTGAGTATTTTAAAAAGTACCTTTTCCTAAAAAAAGTACCTTTTCTTAAAAAAGTACCTTTTCTAACAAAAGGATCTTATCTCAAAAATGTAGCCTTTCGTAAGAAAGTGCTTCCTTTTAAAAACTTACCTTAGAAAAGTTTTTTTTGTGAAAAAATAATATTTTCTTAAAAAAGTACCCTTACTGCAAAAAGTACCTTTCCTTAAAAAATTATGTTTTCTAAAAAAATTATCTTTTCTTTCAAAAGTGCCACTTAAAAGAAATACGATTTAAATAAAGCGTATCTCTTGAAAAAGTACCTCTTCTTTAATGAAACGAATTTTCGTAAAAATACTTTTCATAAAAAATGCCTCTTCATAAAAAGTAGTAGCTTTTACAGCTTTTACATTTTACATTACATTTTCATAAAAGTAATTTTCTTAAAAAAGTAAATTTTCTTAAAAAAACTACCTTTTCTTGAAAAAGTAATTTTTTTTAAATAAGTTTTTTCTTAAAAAGTATCTCTTAAAAAATTATCTTTTCTAAAAAATTTAAATTTCTGAAAAAAGTACCTTTTCTTAAAAAGTTAAAATTTCTTCAAAAAGTACCTTTCTTAAAAAAGTATATTTTCTTAAAGACTTTATTTTTTATTAAAAAGTACGTTTTCGTAAAAATTGCCTGTCATTAAAAAAAAGCCTTAGTTAGCACACTGCTTTTGCTTAAAAATTTTTTTCTTAAAAAAAGCCTTTTCGTAGAAAAGTGCCTTTCTGTTGCCTGAGGATAGATTCTAGTTATAATTCGATTTAAATTAAATGTAATTAGTAAGAGAGGCAAACTTGATCGAGGCTGACAGTATTATAGCTAATTTCATTGATTTCGGAAAAGAGTTTTTACAAAAATTTTTATATTGAATCAAATTCTCTAATTATATTAAGTTTCATTCCGGTGAAAAAAAAAACCCTATTTAAATAGATATTATAAAATTCTACATACTTTGACAAAATGCATTTGCAAGTACAAGTACTTTATAAGACACAAACTTGCATAATAAATACTCGTATGTATATAACGAATATTTGAAATATTCGTATACATTATTTTGTCATTCAAACAGTTCTTTTTTTTTTTTTTTATTAATATTTTGTGTAGTTTATTTACGTTTTTGCATTTTATTGAATTTTATGCACTTAATGTTGCAAGTTTATATACATGCTTGCAATGTGTAATAATGCGACCAACAATTTCTTAAAAAAAATATTTTATAATATTTTTACTGTTAAAAATTTTATACATTCTCATTAATTCCAAAAATATATTTTCTCAGAATTAGAGCCTCAAAAAAATGCACAATAACTGGAAATTCATAATTTCTGGGATATAAAGAAATGAGAAATAACACCTCAAAAAGATATTATGTTGTTCTAGAAACACATTTGGATTTTAGACAAATGATCGCGGAAAAATTTTGAGCCATAGAGAGTTTATTCATGGATATTATGGATTCACAGAAGAAAGTTCCAGAAGTCGAGATATTTTATATGCAAATATCGAATAGAAGCCTAAAAGAAAAAGACACGTTTAGTAGAGCTTGTAGCCCGTGCAAAGTTAATTAAATTAACATTGAACTCATAGTGCCTTTCAGAATTTTTTATTCTGAAAAAAATAATATTTTTTTCTCTTTTTAATACTTTTTTGTATACGATGGAGACATAACAAAAACAAGTACCTTCCGGCCACATTTTTGTAGTTAAGGGTCACATTATGCTTTATGATGCTGAAAGTGAAGTTCGTTAGAAGATTGATGATGTCGCCATATTGACTGATTTGATGACATTTGTTTGATGTCTGGTCGATTGTTTGTCTTTGAATATCTTTGCATGCTGCCGTGTGTGCAATGTAGTTTAGTAAATTTATTAGATTGAAACACCGTCATGTAATTTTTAATAATTTTTTTTCTTGCTGAACTATAGTTTTTATCTACTGTCATAAATATGTGGTTTTTTTTTTTTAATAAAATGTTATAAGTACATCGTTTTTGCAATTATTACTTATAAAAAAAAACTTCACGATCTTTTTTAGTTGTGACTTGACAGTATTAATATATCGTTTTTAGGAAATTAATAATTTTTCATAAATCGAAGAAACTAGACAAAAAAGGTCAAATGGTTAAAAATCGTTTTATTCAAATAAAGATTGATTTGCTGCCACTATTTTGTTTTCTAATAAATAAACATTAAATAATTCCAAATGTTGCGGCTACATCAATTAATTAAAACGTTGTAGGATAAGACCTCTAATTGTTTTTCAGTTCTTTGCAATTTGAGGAAGTACATTTTTGTATAAATCTCTAAAACTAAACCTTTTCCTATTTTATTAAAAGTACCTTTGCTATTTATTTTAGCATATTTGGGGTATCGTAAACTCAGCCTAGCCCGACTATGAAGTATTGCCCAAACAAACCTAGAAATTAAAGCGAAACTTAGAATTTAAAGTATAAACTTTTGGGCCGATCTTCCTGATAGAGTCTTACTGTGTATCTGGAAGGAACTATAGGCTACAAATTTTTTGATATTTTTAGTGGACGTGGCGCCCCCATACAAAGTATCATATATATGTGAAATCAACCAATAAGAAAATAATTTTGGAAGTTGATATTTCCAATTTAGTTGATTTTTGGTATGTTGATAGTACAATTGGTTTATGTTAAAAATCCAAAATTTTGAACAAGCGGTTTATGAGATATTGACTTTTGAAATTTTTAAAATTGCTTAATTTTTGCATTGTTTTGAAATCTTCAAATGGAACCTATTGAAAACTATTTAACATAGAGAGCTAAAATTAGTGTTGTTCTCTTCAGATTTATACAAGCTTTAATTTGATATGTAACTTGGCTGTATTATAGTACATGGAAAAAAAATCATGTGAGTCCGATCAAAAGGGAGATGTCTAAACATCTAATAATTAAAGAAAACATCAACATCATATTTTCCAGTGCATAAAAAATAAGTCGATTATGCTGTTTTCTGAAATTCAATTGATGTTTTCTGAAATACAATTAATGTTTTCAGCAATTCAAATAATGCTTTTTGAAATTCAATTGATGTTTTCTGAAATTCTAATTATGTTTTCTGAAATTCAAATGATGTTTTCTGAAATACAATTGATGTTTTCTGAAATACAATTGATGTTTTCTGAAATTCTATTGATGTTTTCTGAAATTCAATTGATGTTTTCTGAAACTCGAATGATGTTTTCTGAAATTATATTGATGTTTTCTGAAATTCAATTGATGTTTTCTGAAATACAATTGATGTTTTCTGAAATACAATTGATGTTTTCTGAAATTCTATTGATGTTTTCTGAAATTCTATTTATGTTTTCTGAAATTCAAATGATGTTTTCTGAAATAGAATTGATGTTTTCTGAAATTATATTGATGTTTTCTGAAATTCAATTGATGTTTTCTGAAACTCGAATGATGTTTTCTGAAATTCAATTGATGTTTTCCGAAACTCGAATAATGTTTTCTGAAATTATATTGATTTTTTCTGAAATTCTATTCATGTTTACTGAAACTCAAATGATGTTTTCTGAAATTATGTTCATGGTTTTTGAAATACAATTGATGTTTTCTGAAATTTTATTGATGTTTTCTGAAGTTCTGTTGATGTTTTCTGAAATACAATTGATGTTTTCTGAAATTATATTGATGTTTTGTGAAATTCTTTTTATGTTTTCTGAAATTCAAATGGTGTTTTCTGAAATTGTATTGATGGTTTCTGAAATACAATTGATGTTTTCTGAAATTCTATTTATGTTTTCTGAAATTCAATTGATGTTTTCTGAAATTCTATTTATGTTTTCTGAAATTCAATTGATGTTTTCTGATAAACAATTGATGATTTCTGAAATACAATTGATGTTTTCTGAAACTCGAATGATGTTTTCTGAAATTATATTGATGTTTTCTGAAATTTTATTTATGTTTTCTGAAATTCAAATGATGTTTTCTGAAATTCTATTTACGTTTTCTGAAATTCAATTGATGTTTTCTGAAATTCTATTTATGTTTTCTGAAATTCAAATGATGTTTTTTGAAATTATATTGATGGTTTCTGAAATGCAATTGACGTTTTCTGAAATTTTGTTGATGTTTTCTGAAATACAGTTTATGTTTTCTGAAACTCTATTGATGTTTTCTGAAATTCAATTGATGTTTTCTGAAATTCTATTTATGTTTTCTGAAATTCAATTGATGTTTTCTGATAAACAATTGATGATTTCTGAAATACAATTGATGTGTTCTGAAATTCTATTGATGTTTTCTGAAATTCTATTTATGTTTTCTGAAATTCAATTGATGTTTTCTGAAACTCGAATGATGTTTTCTAAAATTATATTGATGTTTTCTGAAATTCAAGTGATGTTTTCTGAAATTCTATTGATGTTTTCTGAAATTTAATTGATGTTTTCTGAAACTCGAATGATGTTTTCTGAAATTATATTGATGTTTTCTGAAATTCAAGTGATGTTTTCTGAAATTCTATTGATGTTTTCTGAAATTTAATTGATGTTTTCTGAAACTCGAATGATGTTTTCTGAAATTATATTGATGTTTTCTGAAATTTAATTGATGTTTTCTGAAATTCAAATGATGTTTTCTGAAATTATATTGATGTTTTCTGAAATTTAATTGATGTTTTCTGAAACTCGAATTTCAATTTCTGAAATTATATTGATGGTTTCTGAAATTTAATTGATGTTTTCTGAAACTCGAATGATGTTTTCTGAAATTATATTGATGTTTTCTGAAATTCTATTTATGTTTTCTAAAATTCAAATGATGTTTTCTGAAATTATATTGATGGAAAATGTTTAGAAAAGAACATATCATAATTTTTCACCAATACAATCATAAGTCACACAGCGTTATCTGCTTCAGCTCACACCGATATGAGTTACGCTGTTTTTGTGATTGTATTGTGAAATAGAAATTTACCCCCCTGCGCGTATAGATGTTTACACATCAAAAATAAAAATCTTTTTTTCAAAAAAATTTCGAAATCTAAAAATCGAAATCTTTTATTTTTTGAAAAAAAAATATATTGTTCTTGAGAACATATGTCCCAAATTTGAAGATGAGATGACAATGGGTTCATATTGAAATAAATATTTATTTATAGCAGTGCATCGTAAATTCATTGGTATTGAGATATATCTTGCCAAATTTGATTTTTAATAAAAGTGCTATACATCTAAAAATATTAACATAAGCTTGAAGTTTTCTAATTAATTGTACAGTTTTATGTTTTATTATTCCATTGAAGTTAATTTTGTTTAAAACTATTTATATTGAAATTAAAAATATATATCTATTTATAAAGATGTTCTTGTTTTTTTTTAAACAAAATCTGAGATGCAACCATCATTTCTTCAGCTGTAAATTTATAAGTTCTCCAAGTTTCTGTTCATGGATTGACCTCGCAAATTATGAAGTTTTATGGTACAGTCAAAATGTCTGCTTTCCTTTTAAGTAAAGGAAGAGCATGGCCCGCAAGGATGGAGAAATGATACATTTACTTCTTGTTCATTATCATTTTTTGAAAGTACTCATGACAACCACCAATTATTGTCCTAATCACAAATTACAAATCATGAAAATTGATCAAATGGCACATCTTCGGCATCGGATCATACTTGAATTTTGTGTTCATTATAACTTTCAATTTAAGAAATTATTTTGGTTTTCATCTTAAGTTTTGATTGAGGTATGTATGCATGGTATTTTTGTGTACCTGTAACTGCAATGGCGTCATTAAATCTCTTTTCCAAAAGTATTTCATGTTCTAAATAGTCTCAATTTGGACATAAAAAAATATCGCTGTCGAGATATGTTCCGTACTCCACTCAAACAATTGAATAGGTGTCAATATCTGATTTTTTTACTGGATTTTGTAAGCTAACTTTGGTTGCAAGCCTTTTAACCGTACCGCCAACCCCATCACATGCGATGTTGCATAAAAATGCCACTCTGCTTCTACTCCTTGAAAATCTTCTTTGTGACAGCATAAGTTTGAAAGGTTTTTACGGTTCTTGTATTGAGATGCAGCACCATCATTGAAGTAACAAACTTTTTACAAATTTGGTGAAATTTCATCCTTAATAAATGAAATGAGAAAATCTTTATAAATAGATATATATATATATATATTTCATTTCAATACAAATTGTTTTAAACAAAATTAACTTCAATTTAATAACAAAACTTAAAACTGTACAATTATTTTGAAAATTACGAGCTTATGGTAATATTTTTATTAAAAATCAAATTTGGCCAGATATATCTCATTACCAATGAATTTATGATGCACTGCTATAAACAAATATTTATTTCAATATGAAGTCATTGTCATCCCATCTTCAAATTTGGTACATATGTTCTCAAGAGCTGCAAGAATACAATATATTTTTTTCAAAAAAATTAAAGATTTAGATTTTGAGATTTCGAAATTTTTTTGAAAAAATGATTTTTAATTTTTTTTTTATAATACAGCCAAGTTATGTATCGTATTAAAGCTTATATAAATCTGAAGAGAACAACACTAAATTTAGCTCTCCGTGTTAAATAGTTTTCAAGATAGAGCCATTTGAAGATTTCAAAACAATGCAAAAATTACGCAATTTTAAAAATTTCAAAATTGAATATCTCTTGAATATCGCTTGTTGAAAAAATTCAAAATTTTGGATTTTTAACATAAACCAATAGTACTACCAAAATACAAAAAAATGAATTTATTCTGAGCTATGAAGGTCCAGATCATTGGTTGATTTCACATGGAATGACCCTATAGCTTTGCAAATTTGTAAGATTTCAGCTATTATTTATTTTAGTAGCCAAGCAGAAAACGGGCGGGATCGGATAAGTGGGCGTGGCAGCTCCTATACAAAGAAAATATTCAATATCATATATCTTGATTGCTATGACATGTATAGCTTTTCAAATTTGTCTGATGCCATCTATTATTAATTTGAGTAGTCGGACAGAAATTTTTTATTAATAATTATTAATTAACGCTCATTGCCATAAAATAATTTAAGGCTTCCTAAGTAAGTACTATGAATTTCAGAACCTAGTTTAGCCGATTCTTTAAATTACAGCCTTTTTTAGTGACGCCCATTATTACAAATAAAGAAATTTTTGATATGTGGAAAGCACATCAACGCAAAGAAAATCCTAAAATAACAACTATAATAATTCAACACGTTGAGAAAGTTTCCAAAAAATTTTAAAATTAGATCAAATGAAACAAAAAATCCTAAATTTCATTAGTATTGCAAAGAAAAGGTGGCAAAATTCTAAGCATCATAAGGATTTTTTTGAATATAAGGAATCTGAGTGGCTAAAAAGAGAATTTACATACTTGGAATGTGAAGATTGGGTAAGTTTACATTTTAGAAATATATATGATTAAAACAATTATCAATTTTTTATGAAAAGGATGGTGGGACAAGTCGAAAATCAACTGGCGGAAGACCTGAGGTGGCATATAATGTTTGTTCTGAAAGAAGTAAGCGCCGTAAAATAAATTAAATTTGTGGGAAATATGAAAAGGAATTAATTCATAAGGCTTCTGAAAAACTTTGTCGAGTTAAGTGCAAATATCGCTTTAATGAAGAGATACAAATATCAAATGGTGCTTTAGCCATTTAGGTTTACTAAAACTACGTATGAGGGTCTTAGAGATTACAATGAAATGCTATTGGGTGCAAAATATTATCCTCCGTATACTAAAATATTGGAAAGAAAAAAAGAATACTACCCAGATAATATAATAATTGAGGAAACCGCTAAAGCTTCAAAATCTTTTAAATCACACCTCAACTCGAATTTTACAATCAATTTATGTAGACTTGAAGAATATTTCTGAAAAAAAAAAAATAATATTGATTGGAAAGTGGGGTATGGATGGTTCTAGCGGTCAACAAATCTTTAATCAAAAGTGGCAAAACGAAGAAAATTTGGAAAATGTGGATGAAAAGAATATTTTTATGGTTACATTTGTTCCTTTAAAATTAATTACAGAACAAAGTAAACAAATAGTTTGGAAAAATGAGAGACCATCTTCAATCAGGTACTGAGGCCAGTGAAATTTAAGTTTATAAAGGAAACCGCGGAAACCGTTCAGAAGGAATACAAAGATATGTGTGAAGAGATACAAAAATTGTTGCCAACAGAAGTAGAGTTTAATGAATCCATCAAATTTGAAGTAAACTACAACCTTATGTGTACAATGGTTGATGGTAAAGTCGTAAATATTTTAACTGCACAAAAATCGTCAAGATCATGTAATATATGCAACACAAAGCCAAGTGATATGAACAACATTGAATATGTGAAATCATTAACCCCCAATGAAAGTAACTACGAGTTTGGGCTAAGTACTCTCTCCATTGTTGGATTAGATTTATGAAATGCATTCTTCACATTTCGTATAACCAAGATTTCAGGAAGGCGTTTGCTTCTAAAGAAAATAAACAAATAAAAGAAAATAGAAAAAAATATATTCAGAAGGAACTAGGAAACAGAATTGGAATCTGTGTCGATATGCCTAGACCTGACACTGCCAACTCAAACGAGGGTAACGTTGCTCGAACTTTTTTTTAAAAATTATGACGTAGTTTCAGAAATTTTAAACATTGATATCGGTCTAGTAAAAAGATTTTATTGTATCTTGCAAGTACTTGCATCTGGTATAGAAATAATATTAACAAAATTCAAACTATATTGCAATGGAACTTATACACTATTTGTGGATCTATATGGGTGGTATACTATGCCACCGTCAGTTCACAAGGTGTTGATGCATGAAGCAGAAATAATATCTCATTTGGAACTTGCAATAGGCGCGATGTCAGTAGAAGCTCAAATGGCATCAAATAAGGTATTCAAATCTGCAAGACTTAATAATAGCAGGAATTTTTCAAGAAAAGTAAACAATGAAGATATAATACACTACCTCTTAGTATCGTCTGATCCTCTTATTAGTCACTTAAGAATAAAGAGAGAGCGAATTAGTTTTTTTGCAATTAAATGTTATTTTTTTATACTTAAAAGAAAAGCTTACATTTAAAACTACATCGCATTTGGTGCGTGAATTTTAATGATAGTTAACTACGTTTTTTATTTAACAGTTAAAATAGATTTAAATTGATATGTTCCTAAAAAGAAATTAATTTGACTTTAAAACAAAAAATAAACTATTTAAAACATTTCACTACAAAATTCAATAAGTTTCTACTTCATAACCCTTTCACGACCGATCTGAAAGGGATCTGAAAGGGTTAATAACATATTTTTATTAACTGGAGAATGAAATTGTTTTCATTCGCTATAGTTTGACAGCCATTTTTAATTAATTTATGTAGTGAATAAAAAATAGTTTTTAAATTGAAAATAATGGACGTGGCACTTTTGTATCACGCCCAAATTTAGAATAAAAAAGTTATGGGGTTTCGGCCGGATCTTACAACTGTGCAGTGGGGGTGGCACCGCACAAAGAAATGAAATATATAATATCAGACAACTGGAGTACTACAAATGAGAAAGCCTTCACACTTTGCACGGGTCCATCAGATACTAATGTTAGTAGTCAGATAAAGGAGATATGTATTACTATGAAAGTGACTGTCTTGAATCTTTTGCCAAGTGCATTAATTACCAATGTGAGTAGTTGCGGAAAATAAGGGTAGAATCTACATATTAAAATATCGCCCAAAATCAAAAATTGTTGAATTATAAAATATCTAAATGATATTGATAGCTTGCTCCAGAGTTTAGTACTTTTTCAGAAAAGGGTACTTAATTAAAAAAGGGTACCTTTTTTTAAAAAGTCCCTTTTTTAAAAAAGCACCCTCTTTTCTAAAAGTAAATTTTTTGAAAAAGTACATTTTTTAAAAAAGTTCCCTTTCCTAAAAAATAATTCCTTAAACTAATAAATATACACATAACTACAATAACTATAACATTAACATGAATTACAAAATATACGTATCTTAAGAAACACAATAAACACGTTGAACATTTCACATTTTTTCAACAGTTTTTTTTTTTACATTTTCATTCATAACTCTTGACCCGATGGATTGATTTTGATGATTTTGAATTGTAATTCCTTTGGGATGCAAAAACGAAGAATTATTCTATAGCATTTATATTTGGACTACTGATTAATGGCAATTTAGTTCTATCTGATAAGGTTCATTTGTATGGGGACTAGGCGTGAACTTACATGGGGAAATTCTTATAAAATATTTATGAAGAAGAGTGGTGCAAGAAAACCCATACTGGGGATCTGAGAACGATCTTGGGCAGCCGAAAATGTAGAAACGCTTTTCCCATTACATGAACAGGGATTAAATCGTAGAGATAAAATCCCAAATGATAATAGTTTTTTTTACCATTCAACAAAGACAAATTGTATATGGCGTGTCGTAAACTTAAAGCAGGGAATCCCAGACGGAATCCCAAATGAAGTGCTAATCTTAACAGCAAAACTATAGCCAGAATTTCTACTAAACATGTACAACCTATGTTTCGGAAAAAAGTGTATTTCCCAGAGGCTGGAAAAAGTAAAATCTAGTGCTGTTGCGAGAAAGATAAGCCCTTAAACGAACCTAGTTCATACAGGCCACTTTGTATGCTGAATACATTGGGTAAACTATTTGAAAGCCTTTTACTACTTAGACTATAGGACGAGATTGAAAGATTAAGAAGAGTTTCTCCCAGACAATATGGTTTCCGAAAGGGAAGAAACACCGTACATGCCATTCAAGATGTTGTGGATATTGCAGCAACCGCTAAGAACACAAAAGGTTTTTGTGCCATTATCACCTTGGACGTAAAAAATGCTTTTAATACAGTGAAATGGAAGGTAGTGTTCGATGCACTCATGGAAAAAGGGATAAATGCTTCCCTCTACAACATAATGGTAGATTACTTATCCAGATGAATTCTCACGTATCAAATGGATATCGGAATGAAGGAATATATTGTTTCAGCAGGTGTGCCACAGGGATCAGTTCTTGGATCGTTTTTGTGGATCGTAATGTACGACGCACAGTGGCGCCATTTGAGTTTTTTCGTTGCAAAAATCATATCTTTTGAACCGAATAACATAATTGAACAGTTTAAACAGCAGATAGATAACTGTTCAGCCTATGAAATGAGCGTTTGGAAAGGGTGCTACGCTTTGTAGGGGCCTATTTATGGGTTATCAAAGTTAAAATTTGTAGAAAAATCAATTTTATGGTAACTAAAAAAAATTATTTTTACATTTTTAGATTGTTTTTATTTTTTTTCTTTAGGGTTTTATGTTTTAAATTATTATCCAACAAATTAAAAAAAAATTACTTCTTTTTTAAATTTATTTTTTCAATTTTCTGTAAAATATTCATCACAATTGTAAGAGAAGGTATATCTAAAAGACTAATCATTTCTAAATTATAATTATTTTATAACTCTATTCGTGACTTCACATGCCCAGGAAAGAAATAAGTGGATCGGAAGATGCTGCCAACATGTTGAAGAGGTCCTCATTTTGCCTTACCCTTGATGCTTTGAATGTGTTCTGCAATCTATATTTTTTATAAAATTTGTTAAGAGACTCCTGTGCTTCTTCAGAAAGCTCTCCAATTGGCAAAGACTGGTACTCAATTATATCTTTGCCATGCGCCAATATTTTATGGACGGTCGGGGTCAACTTCTTCTTTGGATACATTTCTGCTAAAAGAGATGCAATTTTTGATGCTATTCTCCATATTTTGTAGAATTGACATTTTCTTTGCAGTTTAAAACATTCAAGATCGTTCCCAATCTTTTCACGATTTGATTGTCAATTCCAGTGACTCTAGTTACTGCCTAATCATTTTCAAAAAATCTCCTAGAAGTGTTTCCACATTTTGAGTTACCGTATCCGTGCTTGGGATAGTCTACTTTTAGTCCAACTTGTTTAAAAAAGCATCCTGTATTTGCTTATTTCTGATCTTTTCCTTATCCTTTATTGATGTATTTTCATCGAAGTTTTCCTCCTCTTGTGGTAGGGTATACGCCAGTTTTAGCAAGAACTCCATACACCTTATCCTTGCGTGCAATGGTGACACTCCATATTCGTAATTCTCCTCGTTTGTAGAATCGTTTAAATTACGAAAGTTCTTCTGACTCTTTTTGCAAATCGGGCATGACAATGTTGAGCTTGTTCCTGTCAGTTCGTTTACGACTTTTCCGTCAACCATGGTAAGGTGGAACTCGTAATTACATTCAATATATTTTCCTTCTCCAATTTGCAGCTTTGTAGGCTTAATCTTGCTTATTTGTTCTTCAATGTCCTTCACCGTGGTCCTTATGAGTTCTGCCGATTCCCTTGCAAACTGAAACATTATTGGTCGGCAATAATGCACCGATGACGGACGTGGATTTTTCCAGTGTAGGGAAACATCAGATTTTAGCCGCAAAGGAACAACAGATGCCATAAACATATTTCCGTCTGATATTGTAACGTCATTGGAAGATATCCTTTGCTTATAAACGCTGTGTCCGGATGATCCATCGCAGCCCAATTTTCTGATCAATGTCAGTTTCTCAGGAAGAATTTTCACCTCATTTTCAGGAAGACTCTCCAACAACCGTTTTGCTGTATCGCCCATGAGATCCTGCAGATTGGCTTTCACAGAGACTTCCGTAAACTTCGTATGCAGTGGTCGTGAATTTATTTTGGCTTGCGTAATATGCTTGTATTCTGGTAAAACGTCAGCCCCGTGTCGCATCAAGGATGCCCGTAGTATCTCATATTTGTCTTTGGAAAGTTGTAAGTCCATAAACAAGGCCAAGACTTCTTCGGAACCATACTTTTTAATGTGTGCGTTTGTGGGCGTGGGAATGCTTTCCTTAATCCTTTTTAGTCGCAGTGGGCTTGCATCAGCAACAGATTTTGTAATCTGCGACCTAACTCTTTCACTATCCTTTGTATATTTAATAGACAGCGCGTCCGATAAATGCTTCGTGGTCAAGTCATTGGTGG
Source organism: Cordilura impudica (assembly GCA_963682025.1). Lineage (NCBI taxonomy): Eukaryota > Metazoa > Arthropoda > Insecta > Diptera > Scathophagidae > Cordilura > Cordilura impudica. Next base: position 88,300,058 of record OY821519.1, on the reverse strand, counting down.
CATAGGCAAGTTTCCTCTTTCTTGTGAAAATTGAACACTCCTCAATACTTTTTTTTTGCCTTCCTTTTGCTCCTCTGGTTGATGTGGTGGGTTTATCTGCTGCCAATATATCCAGGATGGTGTTTTCATTAAGCCAGTCCACGTATTTGAAGTTCTGAATGGTTCGATTAGATTTCGCCCATTTTGCCTTAATACTTGCATATATCAGATAAAAATTATTTTTTATAATTTCGCTTCTCTCAATATTTCCGTATAAGCTATCAAGTTCTTCTAAAGCAGCTTCCGTGAAAAACTTTGGTGTGGTTGACCTTCTAAACAGTTCAAATAATTTTAAATTGTTTAACGCCATGTTTTCAGTACTTCAATTGTTTAACGCCATGGTTTTAGTACTTGTTGCGCCAACTTTCAGTCGTAGACTAATCCAGGCATTATGCTTATTTTGCAATATATAGGCTTATGCTACCATGCCTAAAACTTTACCTGTTCCCTGCATACATATGGATTTAGGCTGAATTATGCAATTTTGATATTATGCTCGTGTCTAAATAAGATTTGTGCCTACCTGGAGGGACCATAAGTCAATATTGTTCTTGACCATTTGTACTCCAAAGTAATATTTAAGTGAGGTGCGTACCTGTGAATTTCAATGAGTAGTTTTTTGTGCATCCTGTGTCTGTAACAGAATATTGGGAGTAGACTTTGGCAGAGGCTCACAGGTAGGCAACCGACTTAAAATGCAATTTTCAAACTATTAGATCAAACTACTGTCAGTCAAAACATGTAAGGGATGCACGCCATACAATTTCTGCAACCATGTCTTTTTAATCTTTTTTAGCTCTACAAGTCAAACGGGCACGTACTGGCAGATAAAACCTTTTGAATTATGTAAAGAAATAATCAAAGAACATGGTTTGCAAATATGGCAAATATAGAAAAATATAGATTTTTTTTATTTTCCGTCAAAGTTGAAAAATAATGAAAAAACGGATAGTTTTTAAATAGTGATTTACCAGGAGAAACACAAAGCAAACAGTTAATTTTTTTTTCATCATTATACATTTAATAAATACATCAATCAACACCAACAAAAAATATGGCGATTCGTTACCTATTTTTCGTGATATTACACCTGAAATCGCAACAAATTTACTAAAAATTGTGTGTTTTTTGAAAACCGAAAGTTGGTCAACTTTGAACGGTTATATCTTCTAAACTAAAAATGTGATATTATTAAAAGTAGCATATTTGAAATCGTTGAAAAGTTTCCTATAACATGAGTATATTCAAAACTTCGTCGGCGCACATGAAAATTTTGATTTTTGCAACCTCGTTTGCTCTACGGGCGCCACTGTGCGACGGCCTACTGAGTATGAACTTACAAAACGGAGCGAAGATAATCGGTTATGCTAACGATATTGCTTTGGTCGTGTCACACACTCTACCGAATATGAAAGAGATATTGACGAACGACAGCCTCAGCAGGTGTGATAGATGGCTGGGTGAACATGATCTGAAGCTAGCCACTGCTAAAACGAAAGCAATATTAGTCACAGACCACAGAGTGTTTGATATACCAAAACTGGAAATAAGGAATAACATCGTAAAGTTCAGTGAGAGTTTACGATAGTTGGGTATAATAATTGGATGACTTGTACGTGATAGAGCGCTGAGAACTGCATATACTTTGGCTAGGATAATGCCCATTAATAGAGAACCGAAGTATTCTACTAGAAGACTTATAAATAGTGTTATACAATCGCAAATAAAGGGTCCGCCAATAACTTTTTTTTTTTTGAAAATGCTATAAAAAAAAACTACTGAACATTATTTCAAATTTCTTTTTTTATTTCAAAGTACAATCGTTCCGATTAATAATGGAAAATAATTTCATTCAAATGGCTGCCTCGGCTGGCCATGCAGTAGCCTACACGATCGGTCCAATTTTTAAGCACATTATCGATTGTGTGCAGCTCTATTTCACCAATGGCTTCACGAATATTGTCCTTTAAAGCGTCAATTGTCTCTGGCTTGTTGGCGTAACACTTATCTTTGATGGCACCCCACAAATAATAGTTCAACGGTGTCAAATCGCAGCTCCGAGGTGGCCAAATGACATCAGCTCTGCGGCTGATAATGCGAATTTCAAAAACAGGGCGCAAAATATCGAGTGTAGCTTCGGCTGTGTGGCACGTAGCACCGTCCTGTTAAAACCAAATGTTGCCAATATCCTCCTCTTCAATTTTTGTGAACAAAAATTCGTTCAACATGGCCCGATAATGATCGCCATTGACTGTAACGGCCACTCCTTGCTCATTTTCGAAGAAAAATGGCCCAATTATGCCTCTGGACCAAAATCCGCACCAAACAGTGACTCGTTTTAGGTGTATCGGCTTTTCAATGTATGCGTGCGGGTTTTCTGTGCTCCTGCGACAATTTTGCTTGTTTACATACCCGCCAAGATCAAAATGAGCTTCATCTGAAAATATGATTTTTTTTGGCAAAATCGGCATCTTCTGTAAGTCGACCGCAGGCCCACTTAGCGAAGCGAGAACGCAATGGATGGTCAGTTGGCTTCAACTCCTGAACCAATTGGACTTTGTATGGCGTCATACCAAGGTCTTTATGCAAAATTCGTCTCAATGATGCCTCCGAAATGTTCAATTCTTGAGAACGACGGTGAATTGATGTTGATGGCGTTTCACGCACACTTTCTGCCACAGCAGCAATATTCTCGGGTGTACGCACTGCTTTTGGCTTTTCACGCTTTGGTTTATCGATGGGGATGCCAGTTTCTTTCACTTTTTTTTACAAGATAACGAACATACGGAGCTGATGGTGCTTCTGTTCTTCCAAAATCCGTACGCAATTTTCGCACACATTCTGCAACATTGCCATGATTTTCAAAGTAATGTCGCAATATATCCCAGCGTTGTTCAAGCGTATACACAACCATATTCGTTCAGCGGAAAGATAAAACTAATTATCTGTCAAATCAGACATGAGCTAAGTGTTACCATTCACGAAATAAGCACTAGTTGAAAAAAAACGTTAGATGGCGGACCCTTTACTATACGCTGCTCCAACACCAGTAACAGCAATAAATCGAAAATATGGAACTGAGCAACTATTAAAGCCCCAACGAATAAGTGCTTTAAGGATTATATCAGAATAGCGCATTGTTACTATAGGTGCTGCCCTTTTGCTAGCTGGCATTCCTCAAAATGTTTCCAGGAGACACTACAGTGCGTAATAGTGTTAGAAGAGAAGCACGACAAACGTTATTGAGACAATGACAAGAACGCTGAGAAAGGGACTATAAAGGTAGATGGACCATATACCGATCATTACCAAATGGGTGGATAGAAGACACCGCTACATGAACTACTATCTTACACAGCTAATAACAAGACATGGTTGCCAAAATAGTTACCTAAAACGATTTAGGATTAAGGATGTGGCAATTGCGACGCGTGCGGAGCAGAAGAAGATGATGCAGAATATATTTTTTTTAACTGCGAAGAATGGCATGCTCTGCGCATTAATTGAAATAATAAAATCGGAGTTGTATTAACGGCCGAAAATATTGTGGGTGAGATGTTGAAGTTGAAGGAAAACTGGAAGAGGTGCCACAGAACACCGAACCCCCAATCTACCTGTAGGATGATGATATTCTAACGCGGTACCGGGGTGGCAAGGAGAAGATATCGTGGGGCCACTAGATGAGAGCGCGTCCATTTAAAAAAAAAGACGGACGGTATAATAAAATATGGGTCTAGGTCAATTGGTTTTGGTAGTTACAAATATCAGCACAAAGTCATTATACCCTAACTATATACCGTATATAAAGGGTTTTTCAACAGAGACGCTACAAAAGTAGGAAGACAGGGACAGCAAACGACGCCATATTTCCTGCCGCTCTTTTGACACTTCTCATCAGTAAGGTTTGCCATTTCCTGACGGAAAGATGTACGAGCCAACAACGAGTCGAATTTATTAAAATTTACTACCGAAATTCGGAATCAGTGGCCTCAACGTTAAGAGCGCTACGTCCAATTTATGGTCATCATAATCGTCCTAGCAGATCAACAAATGAGCGTCTAATGGAAAAATTTGAATCCACAGGCACAGTACAAAATGTTCCCGTACCAGTGAGACAAAGAAGAAATTGACGCAAGAACTGAAGCCGCTTGACCACCAGAAGCGTCGTATGTTCGTGAATTGGGCTGAGCAACAACTTGAAAATGATTCGGATTTTCATCGAAAAATCATCTTCAGCGATGAGGCTCATTTCTGGCTGAATGGCTTCGTCAATAAACAAAATATGCATTGTTGGTCAGACAGCAATCCACACGCACTCCATGAGTCATCATTGCATCTCGAAAGAATTACGGTTTGGTGCGGCTTATGGGCCGGCGGCGTCATTGGGCCGTACCTCTTCCCTGATGATCAAGACCAGCACGTTACTGTGAATTGGAATCGCTACCGTTCAATGATAACCGAATATTTTTGGCACCAATTGGATGATATGTATTTGGAGGACATATGGTTCCAACAGGACGGCGCCAGCCACACAGCGAATGTCACAATCAATTTATTGGAAACCAAGTTTGGAGAACGTGTTTTCTCACGAATTGGTCCAGTCCAGTCTATGGTCTATGCCAACAAGCCAGCGACGATTGATGAACTTCGTACGAAAATCGAACGTGAAATTGCAGCAGTATCGGCCGATTTATGCTTGAAAACCGTCGAAAATTGGGTTCAGCGTCTGGACTACTGCAAGCGTGCCCGTGGTGGCCATACATAATGGCATCGAACGTTCTTTCACAGGAATAAAGAATTTCATTGATATCCAAAACCGTTTTTGTTTTATTTAAAAAAACTTTTGTAGCGCTCTTATTGAAAAACCCTATATAAAGACGAAAATAATAATTTTGGTTGATTTTTGTATGCGGTTTTAGTGCAAATATCCACAATCACTACTCCCTCTTTTCTCCTATCCATATCATACTTTCCTCATATTATCACAGCCGGAGTGATGATGTACGCTCGTATACTGGTCTAAAAATGGACAAATTCGAAATATTCTTAGAATTTATTTAATTACAGCTTTACGTTAAACAAAGCTATTTAAGCCGATTCCAAATAAGAAAATTTGATTGCCTATTGGCAGAGCGATATTCTGTAAACTTACACACAAATCATTTTCCAAATAACATTAAGTATTTGCTAACTTTAATTGCGCTATAAGGTTAACAACATAAGCACAGACAGACAGACAGACAGACATTACTCAATACACTCTACAAATAATTCTGAGTTTTGTTAGGCTAAGTATTACCAATACTAGCACAAACTAATTAGTGTCTGTACCATAGATTTTAGTACGCCATAATTACATTCTCTAACAATAGTTCATTAGTTTTAAATAAACAAACACAGCGATGATCCGGTTGTAATTCCCCAACAATTAATATGATTTCGATTATTTTTACTACCAGCAAAAAAGAAAAAAAAAATCTCATTAACATATTTATTTGATATTTGTTTATCTTTATTATAAATTATATTCCATTTATTATTTATACAGATACTCATGTGTAATGAACTTTCCTTTTCGATTACATTGAATATCTTGCAGCAATTAAATAAATGTTAGAAGATTTTTAAGAATATTCTTTGCTATTTGTTTATCTTATTTATTTTTCTTCACTTAAGATGAATTAATTAATCATGGTACGCTCGATGTATAGTTAGCATACCCTATACCATTAAGTGGTGGGGGTATAATGAGTTTGTGCTAATGTTTGCAATAAGCGGATAATTGCACCAAAGCTATATCACAATAGATTATTTTGATACCAGGAGCACTGAAGTCTGAAATAAATAAAAATTAACCGAATTATTTTTCTTAAATTCAGATTTATCCCAAGTTTTAGGAACGGAAGTTCTATACATTTGGTTATTATATTTTAAGCATCGCATCTAAAAACTCAACAGCAGTTATAAAATATTTGAATTTTCTGAATAAATTGTCTTTTATTAGCTTGGGGTCATATGCGACCCCAATTTCAAAAGGGTTAGTGGTTTCATATTATTTTTTTCCGAAACCCTAGGCTATTAAGATAAAATATAAAATTTTAAAGTAGACAAGTGATGAATTTTTGATACAAAGTATTTAGAAATAATACATTTACAGAATATTTTATGTAATCCGTAAAAATAAAATCCTTGTCAAAAAAATTCTGGCATAGGGATTTACCTAAAAATGCACTCAGCTAATCCCTAACATGCACTCAACAGGACCTTAAAGAGCTAAATAAATATGTTTAAATTTTGTTAAAGAAAATTTTTCAAAACTGGAAAAAGGAGTTTTACAATTTTTATCAACAAAAAATTTCCATATTCGGTCTTAATTGGTTAACAAGTTGGTAATAAAACAATACTTCATATCTGAGTACTTACAGGTATAGAGACTAAAACAAAATATTGGCTTTAATTAATTTCTTAAAGTTGAAAAAATGCAATTTCATGATCAATTTTTTTTTTGGCACAAAAGTGGTCGGGTCCCGAATTGTATATTAATTTGTCAGAAGAATGTAACTATAGAACGAAATTTTCGTAAAATCTGAAAAAAAGTCATACTTTCCCCATATAAACACACTTGAAATTTTCAATCGCTTTGAGTTGAGAAGGGAATTTTTTGCCTTTTCTATACTTTAAAAACGAATTCGGTACCAACCACGAGGACCAGAACAACCAACAATATATCGATGGATTCCTTATGTGAGACGAACAAAATAATATATGATACGCCTCACGAATTTTGACTGGACTCCTGCTATAGCTCTGAGAAGGGTACCCATATAATTGGATTTCGGAATTTTTCGCCTTTCCTATATTTTAAAAACGAATTCGGTACCAACCACGAGGACCTTATGACGAGACGAACAAAATGATATATGATACGCCCCAAGAATTTTGATTGAACTCTTGCTATAGCTCTGAGAAAGGTATCCATATAATTGGATTTCGGAACTTTTTGCCTTTTCTATACTTTAAAAACTAATTCGGTACCAACCACGAGGACCAGAACAACGAAAAATATATCGATGGATTCCTTATGACGAGATGAACAGATATATGATACGCTCACAAATAATTTAATTTATTTGTCATTTTTGAAAAATTAAATATAAAACAAGTAAGAGTGTTAAATTCGGCTATGCCGAATCTTTGATACCCTCCACCTAGGTGTTCTTGCACTATTTGTAACAAATTTATATAAAATATTTGAAAATGTAAACAATTTGATCAATTTAGTAATTTATTACAACAAATACTCTGAATTTTCAGCATTTACGTTTAACAATTTTAAAGTCAATAGAAGATAGTAAACAAAATATATTTTTAAATTTCGGATCTTTTTCGGAATACTTGACCATGTCTTATATTTTAAAAGCACTAGCGTTAATCAGTTTTATTTTTTCGATCTTATTACATCAGTTTGTCATTCCATTTGTAACGCATTGATAAATGGATGTGCGTCCATGTGTTTAATGCAAAAGATTTCTTACTTTTGTCGAATTGTAGGGATTTTTTGAAAACTTAATATTATATACATTTCAATTTTAAACTTTAAAATTAAAAATATCTATCTTTTTAAATCTGGTAATAACTCTATAATATGGAGAAAGTAAATACGTGGCTTCTATAATAAGAATGACAAGTAAAAAACACTTTTGTGCAGTTTACTTGTTTTGTGCATTTTTTTTAATACATTCATAAGTACGCCATCTCTTCGATTATATTAAGTAAGTTTGTAAATAAAAAGAATATTAAAATATTATAAATGTAAACATAATTGATTTTAGAAAAATGTCCGACTCGTTTTTCGATGATGCTGAAAACACATCAAAGAAATACAGAAACAAAGGTTTTACTCAAGTTAGTTGAGAGACGAGAAGCTAATGGGATGGAACAGGTCAAAGATGACGACTTTAAATACAGATGCAAGGCTTGTGAAAAAATATTAAATTGCGATAAATCAGATCTAAGTATACATGCTAATAACCAATGTCTTAAAAAAATATCTTTTAAAACCAACAACCAAAATCCTGTTTACGTTATAAGATCCCGTTTGCAAGCCATTTTAATTAATTGTGTAAATTTTAAATGCATATAAAAGATGAATTATACAGAATAGTAAAAATATTTTTTTTTTAAATATCTGTTGGTTTTTTTTTTATGTTGTTTTTATGTAATTCTAATGATATTCTTATCTTATTTTTTATGATATTTTTTTCGTATTTATGTTATTTTGCATTATTGAAATTGAAAATTAGCAAATTAAAAAATAATTTTTTTTTGAAAAATTGAAAAAAGTAGTGTACGGAAAAATGTAGAGAGAAAAAAAGTGGGTGTAGGGAAAAAAAGGGATTTTTTTTTCATTAGCGTAGAGATTTCTGTAAAAATCTACTGGCATCACTGGTACCTATTAAAAAACAATGTAAGATTTCACAAAACAATGCGACGTACGTCCGCTTTGTTCAAAAGCTTTCATAAGACGAAATGAAATTGTTACTTATGCATGAAACACATAGACGACAGAGGCTACACAAACACACGGATACAAATGCTGCTGGCTGCAATTGTAGTCGTGTAGTCAACTACTTAATTTTTTTGAAAACGACAGCAACATATAACAACAATATAAACAGCTGTTTTAATACAAAATCATTTTTATTTCAGTAGTGCCAATTATATATTTTTTACTTTAATAAAATAAAAAAACATGTATGATTCTATATTAAATTGTCTTAAATATATTACTTATTTATAATGCATTATTGCAACGTAAAAATAAATAAATAAATTTACTGATTAATAGAATTATTATAGCATTTCATTTTGCGATTAATTTTTTCAACAAAATAAAATATTTCATAGCACTAATATCTTTTACATATTTTGTTATATTGTCAACACTATTTTTATTTTGTAGCCAACAAAAATAGAAATTAGCCTAAGTTGAATACAACAGCAAAAGTGGTCTTGTAGTCGTGTAGCTGTGTTGGTGTCAAAATAATCGTTTTCATATAAACGTGTGTATTTTATTTTTGGCAGGCTGTAGTCGTGTAGCCGCTGTCGTCTATGTGTTTCATGAGAGAGTTCGGTTTATTCGTGCTGCTATGCACATGTTTGTGTGTTAACAAAAATATACGATATCCCAGTCATCATTTCGAAGATTGTTTTAACAAAAATTACCTTACTGTGTCTTCTTCGAGCACTTTTGATGATTAAAACCTGATTAATCACATGCGCTATTAGAAAAAGACTAGAAAATGATTTTTGCTTACTCTTAAAAAGTGATTTATAGAAAAATGACATTAAATATGACTCAAAAATGAGTCGAAATTGATCAGATAAGCGGATAAAAAGGACTCTGAAGAAGATTCGCGGGTAAGGTAATATTTCCTCTCAACAAAAGAATATTTTGTGATCAGCAAAAGAGCGCATTTATGACTGTTTTAATAGCACAGAGGAGTCAAAAAAGACTCCACATGATCACTTATTGCATAAAATGTTTACTGGGATTTTTTTCACTATCTGTAGAAACAGTTTTTTAAGTAAAACAAATCTGCACACAATTTCAATTCTATTTCGTTTACAATGATACGATCACTTTGTTTACTAGCTAGTAGTAAAATAAGAAAATAGTATTATAATACAGCGTAATGATGAATTGTACTTCTCAATTAGTTTATTTTTAATGTGCCATAAGAAGTTCGGTTTGTGTTAAGAAATGAATGAATAAATGTTTCCCAAGGCGAAGCTTACTCATTGCACTTTGACTGAGTTGAGCCCGCGACTATTCCTGAAGTGGATAGCTCGTGCCTACAATTTTTAGTAGTTGGGAATGGCGTTTGTGCAAAGGGAAGCATGAACTCATGTTTCCCAGGGCGAGGCTCAATCATTGCACTTTGATTGAGCTGAGCTCCGCGATTATTCCTAATGCGGAATAACTCGTGCATTAAATTCTCGGCAGTCCGGGAATGGAGTTTGCCTGCGCCAAACACTAAATAATAAATTTTAAAAATGTATTATAATTAAATATTTTTACATCTATATTATATTATTATCATCTGACAAAAAAATTTTTTTTAAACACCAATTTTTTACAGGGTAGAATTTTATGGTTTCACTACTACTTTTGAATGCAAGTATGTACTAAAAGTAGAACCCTTAAAATCATACTATTTTTGCAACCCTAAAAATTGCAGTAGTTTGTATAAATAAAATAATTTATATATATAATATTTTTATTATGCGCTTATTATTGATATATATATACAGAATATATGAATGTGATTTATAGTATTTTGATATTTGCAACAGTAGTATGTATGTATCAATTTGTAATATTATGTGATCTTATAAAAATCGCAGAATATTGATATTGATTTTATATAGTTTCTTTTATTAATTAACAAACTTAAATATTCCACCATAAAATGTTGATATTGGTGAATTTTTATATTATTACCACAACGACCATAAAAACAACAAGTACAGCTGTGACAAAATACAAAATTTAGAATAACAATATAGGAAAACATCACATTATTGTCACGATTTAACAAAGACAAACCTTCTCTTGATGTTGGTGTATGATTCTCACTAACAACAAGCGCCCTAGCTTTCCTATTGAGAACGTTATCGTGACAGGAACAACATAGTCAAATCATATTTTTTCAAGACTTTTTTTACTCCATCGTTCAATTCTCGGGACCAGATAAACCGATTTGGACAATTTTAAACAGCAAACTTTTTAAGATGTTAATGAATCATTTTTTGTACCAACGAGCAATCTGGTTGCCCGATTGAAGCCGTCATCGTGATTTCCAAAGACGGACAGACGGCCAGCCGGACAGACGGACAGACGGACATCGCTATATCAACTCCGCTTGTTATAAGGATCACAAATATAAATATCGTATGGGGTCCAGATTTTTTTCTACTTATTGCAAACGGAATGACAAACTTATATATACCCTCTGCACACTGGAGTGGAGGGTATAAAAAGAACAACTAAAAAAATTGTTTTGTTGAGAGTTTTCATTTTCTCGGTTATTAATTTTTAAAAGTAGATTAAAAAAAATAGTTAAAAAAGTAGATAAAAAATCTGTGCATAAAAACGGCTCCATCTGTAACTAATGGTCCCGGCATGGCCCGAATAATGAAGGAAGGAGGCCGAATGTATAGCGGTTTGTAAGAGGCAGTTTATCGTAATATAACTGCCTGCAAAGAGTTTGCCAACGGTCCAAATGGCATTTAGTAAATGATTATTAAACATCTTGAAAAACAATTTGTAACCACTGATGCTCCGTAATGGTACTAAGCTCATGGCCATGGCAAGATACTGAAGTTGAAGATGTGCCAATTTCGTATTGCTATTTGCCGGTTTTCAGCTCGAGAAAGCCGGCGAAAATTTACCTCGGATATAGCTGACGGTTATGCAAAAAGATAGATATTCGATATTCTGCCAAAATTGCTATGTCTATAAATTAAAGATTATCCTGATGTTGCCCAAGTAAGGAATGCTTTTACGCCATCATTATGTCCAAACAATATGGCCAAGAGGATTTCCTTACGTATTTGGTTGCTACAGCCTGTGCTGCTATCTTGCCAGATAAGGGTACATTCAATGTTGGCAATATTCGTGTATGCAAAATCTTGGGCAGTGGCTTATCCAAGTCTGAGGTGGTACATGTCACGGTTGTTAAAAGTTTTGTTGAAGGTGGTGTTTCTTCTGCTGAGGAGGCTAAGATTGCTATCTTCTCCTGCCCCGTAGATGAGTTAATAAATTTCTCGACTGGTGAGGAGAATTTGCTGGAGAGCTAAAATGGCGCTAAATTTCTGTTTGGCGGTGGCAATGCTTACAGGAAGCAACGTCTCTATATTTTTTATTTCTCTTAAAATGATTCCAAACTTCAGATCGTTTTGACATTGCTACAATTTTTTAGGAACAATGAATTTAAAAGTTATTGATACATTTATAACCAACTAATAGTAATTATTACTTGCCTTAATTATTAGTTTTTGGTAATTCGTAAGTGAAATACCAAGAAAAAAAAGAGAGATGAAAACGAAATTCGAAGGGATAGGTAAGAAAAATCGGCGCCGATTCGCTTACCTATCCCTTCGAATTTCGTTTTCATATCTCTTTTTTTTTTTTGGTATTTCATTTACGAATTACCAAAAAATAATAATAATAAAAAATTAAACATTTTGCGTAATAAAATTTTTGATTACTTGCAACTACTCTTCGTAAAGAATAAAACAATCTCCATTGTTATTTTATAGGTCATACCTCGCGGATTTGCTGTACATTTCCAGCCTATTAGAACCACAAGTGCTCTCGAAGCATTGAAAAGAATGGGCAATTTTATAAGTTTCTCGACGCTGTCCATAATGAAGATTTCCAGCCGTCTGTTTCTTTAAATAACTTAGTTGCGGGTGCTTTATCTGTTTTGCCCAAAAAACGTAAAAAACTATATATGTACATATATATATTTATTTTCTTTTTTTAATTTTCCAAAGTCTGGACGTTATGACACATTCAAAAGTGACACAATATCCAAAAATGAAGTGGCATAGTGTCCATGGACATTACGACATTTTTAAAGTTGACATAAAGTCCATGGACGTTATGTCCCATATTGGTGTGTCATAGCGTCCATGGACATTATGACATTGGACGTTATGGCAGGCCACCCAATTTTTAACAACAAATTCCCGAAATTTTATAGCAACAAAAAAAAAAAAAAAATTAAAAATACTCTTCGTCACTACCTCAGGAAACATGTTACCTTTTAAACGCATTTCGATTTTTTTTATGTCACATGATCCGGTACCGATTTATGATGTTCAACGCAAAAAAAAAACAACGCTTCTGGAGATTCGCTTTCAATTAATTCAAAATTTTTACAAAGATTCTTCAAATATTATACTGTAACGTGTATATGAAATAAGTAATCCAACATTATTCGTATCTTCAAAAAAGAATTATGAAAATACAATATTTTTTTTTTAAATTTTTAGACCTTACCCACCCCCCTTAAGTATACCTAGCAAAAAAAGTGAAATACTTCAAAATGAACAGGGTATTGCATTACATACAAAGTAACACCATTCAAAAATGTTATTGATTTTAGTTGTTGTTGTGTTTTTTTGTATGGAGATTTTACACACATACGCTACAAAAAGTGGTGAAAATGGGCTAAATTTATAGCGAGGGTGCTTCCTTCCAATGACAACATAATGTTAAATTCATTGTTGATAATGTCAAATTAGAACTACTACTGGCTCAGGGATGTGGTTTCTTCACTGAGTTTTGGTAATGTTTTTTTTGTTGGGTACTTAGTTACATACAGAATCCAGCCCTCGAAATTCGAGTGCAAATTCTAGGAAATTTAATTTTTTCATTCAATTTATTTCTTTCAATGCTTTTTTAATCTATTTAATTCATTAAATTTTTGCAGTACAAATATTTGTTGAACACACAGAAATAAGTGCATTAAGGTATTTGAACCACCTTTTATACCACCTAAAGGAGTGTTACTTTTAGGGAATTCACAATTCAACACAGGTCGTGTGATATTCAATTATTGTAATGAAATTCGATTGCGCTATTGTCGTTATTGGTTTATGTCCAAAATTATTTTTCAATTCAACACAGGGCTTTTCATATACAATTTTTGCAAACAAATTTTATAAACACACACACAGCATTGTATAGTTTTTTGTATGTGTTAGTAGCAACTTTAAATGAGAATTACTCAAAAAAAAAAATGTTCCAGACGGTGCAAATCTGGTGGACAGCTAAAAAGAAATACCTTTCAAATGAGGAATGTTTGGTGAAAATAGGATTTAAACTGACAAAGTTACATTGGTCACAAGACATCGCCTCGCCTATTAATATTATATCCAGTTTATTGGCTTAGCAAAGTGGTATCCAAAACCCATTCTCGAAATGCATGGTATAGAGTATCGTCTTCTTTACTTGTTGTATGTATGCATGAGTGTGGTTTTATATTTTAGTAACAAAGACCAAAAATTGTTATATACACTTAAAAAATCATTAATTATTTTTCTCATATTTTTTATTTTTTTTTTTATTATAAATAATTTTGTTCTTAGTTTTAAACAAAGTTATCAGTTGTCATGAAGATAAATTAAATGATTAAGTTATCTTTGAATCTATCTTTAAAAATTTAATCACTTAACTTATTTACATAATAAATCACATATGAAAGTGTGAAAGAACAGAGTGAAGATTTATTGGCAAAATTGTGCAAAATAGCTAATGAGTTATTTCTGAAGAATCATTTCTATAAAATTAAATTTCTTTAAGACTATGACAAACAACATTATATTATCATCCCGTTTACATAACACAAACGATAAAGGTATATACATATTTTCAAAAGATCATAATTTGTTCCTATATAATATTTTGAAATTATATTTCAGAATGAATTATATGCCTTCTTCTATATTTTAAAAATTTGTAAAACGTATTTTGCAAATCTTCACATAATATTAGCCTCCAGCGAAATAAAACGCAGCCAGCCGTAGCAATTTTTAGTTTATGTGTATTAAAAGTGCGTTTCATCGTTATTTGTTATTGCTGAATGTTTGCAAACACTTCCCTTATGTTTATTTATGAGTGTTATGAACTCACTTAATATCTAGACATTGCACAGTGGGATCTTATGTTAGAAATTGTAATAAAAATTGTTGTGCAGAATTTTATTTAAACTACATATAATATTGAAGCAAAAAGAATTTTGCTTATGTTACAGTTTCAAATATTTTGTATTATATTTGCACGAAATGGTTTTTTATGAATGGATACAGGCTAAAATAGATAAATGTAGTAAAAAGAAATTGATTTGGAAAGTCATCTGCAATTGTAGTAAAATTTTAGAAAAAAAAAACTTTTAAAATTTTTGTCTAGCACATAGAAATTTAATTGAAAAAGGGCTTAGAAAAACCACTGCTGACGTTCACTTAACATCATGGATCACCAACAATGTTTCTGACGGATCTGACCCTATCTATGTTTTATAAAAATTCCACCAGGAAGAATATTGAATTTCTACTGGAATCTCTAAATTTACGAAATTTTCCCAAATATCGAACAATTAAAAAATAATGGGCGATTGTCAAATAATAATTAAAAGCAAGTGAGATGTTAAGTTCGGCTTTGCCGATCTTTGATACCCTCCACTGGCGTCATAAACTCAATATTACAATCAATGTTGGTACGGCTACCACTAACTGTAAAACTGTTTCTGATATTGAAGCTTTAAATTAGAATAACAATTAAATTTTAAGTGAATTTATTTTCTTTTTGGCCAGTTTTTATATAACTAGTATGGCCCAGCACTCGAAGTTCGAGTGCATATTCAAGGAAATAATATTTTTTCATTCAATTTTTGTCTTCCAATATTTTTTAATCTATATATGATGAATTTCATGTAAAAATCGAGATGCATTGAACCCGACCCCCTCAGATATCGATGAAATTTTGTTCATAGCTAAATTTGATCAGTACAAACAAACCCTCATTTTTAGAAATGACTGTTTTGCGATTTTTTGGGCGTGGCACAGTGGGAAAGTTTTCGAAAAAACGCGAAAATGGTCGAAAAGTGCTCCATTTAAAATGCAATAACTCAGAATCGGCTGAACCGATTTCCACGATCTTGGTATCATTAAAAAGATATTTTAACAGGCTTTATGACACGTATGAAATAAAAAAAAAAATACACTGTAAAAAATTTTATAACAAAAAGAAAATTTTAAATAACGAAAAAACCAAAAAGCTCAACGGTTTTTTTACAGTGTATTATTTTTTTAGAAAGGTTTATCCTTCACCTATACCATATCCAAAAAGTAAAATGGGTTCTTTTTTAGTTTTTTTTATATAATTTTTTAAGTAGTGTCACTTCTAGTAATAAGTACCTAAAGTTTTTGAAATAATTCGAATAACAGCGAAAATATCAGGTCACATTCTTACACATTTACAAAATAGTTCAACAATTCTAACATTTTTTAAATGGTTACAAATAAAAAACCATCAACAATTGTTTATATTATTTGCCAAGTTTTTATTAATTTGTGTTTTATTTTATTTACATTTTTTTTAAGTTAATTATTTGTAAGAAATTTTGCGCTGCTCAAATTTGGTACAGTCAGAATATCTGCGCACATGTACAAAAGTTTCATTTATTGGAATGAATGGATGAAAGCCTTGAGTTCCTGTTATAGTTTGAGCTCTACACTCGCTTTTTTGTATGTCACCATTACAAACAACGAATTTGAGAACATCTTTGTAGTCGGTAAATGTTCATTCTCCTTCAAAACAAAATGATTTTAAGCTACTTTTTTCAAACATCAATTTCATATTCTGATGCAATTTGCATACACAGATATTTTGCTGGTTTCCAACTCCAAGTTTCATACAATTTTTTGACCTTAACATTGTAAATTTTGTAAAACCAACTTTGGCCAACGGATGTTTTTTTTTAAATTCGTAGTAAGATTCGCGTAGTGAAGATAACATCAGTCTTTTTTGAACTTTTTCACGTAAGTTTCCTTGTTTAATAGTAATTGAATCTTGCGATCCAGGCATCATTCGGCTAATTTCATCATCTCCATAAAATAATTTGACTGTGCTTAGAGATTCGGTTGGTAAACTACGTCTGCTCATTTTTAAAAGATTGATATCTGCAAACTTCGTTTTATTCATTTGGATATCTTTACTTTTTTTTGATACAATCGTGAGATATATCATCCCCAAAACGATCTTTAATTTCTGCGTAACTCATATTGATTGGTAAGAGAGGTAAAAGTTTTTGCTTTTCCAAAAGATTTGAGCTGTTCTCTATTTGATATTTGATGTTTTGTAATTTTCGCGTTCGTCTACACTTGTTGAATGAGTAAAATCGATCAATGCACTCCTATTTCTACTGTGTATTGTTCACTAGTTTACTGACAGGTACTTATAAATGGGTGCATATTTTTTTACGGTGGCTATATACCTGTTTCACCATGTGTGGGTTTTAAATTTTCCGAATAATGACCACCCTTAAATTTCTGTAAAAAAAGTCATACATGTAGCCAACTGAAAAACCCAAATAATCAAAAATTACTTTGCTTACGCAATCATAAAAATTAAATAACCCTTTGTTTATTCCGTTTTGTTAATTCTGAGAATCATAAAAAATATGATCGAGGTGTTTTCCGAAGAATGTTGTGGATATGTAGGGCAAAGTTTTGAAATTCATAACTTTACTCAATTGCGAATAAAAGCGAATTGAGTTGGCAAATCATGTGTTGTACTGTGTTATTTTATATGTAAATATAAAATATAAGGGCAATTACTAGAAGTGACACTACTTAAAAAATTATATAAATAAAACTAAAAAAGAACCCATTTTACTTTTTGGATATGGTATAGGTGAAAGATAAACCTTTCTAAAAAAATAATACACTGTAAAAAACCCTTGATCTTTTTGGTTTTTTCGTTATTTAAAATTTTCTTTTTGTTATAAAATTGTTTACAATGTATCTTTTTTTTCAAACGTGTCATAAAGCCTGTTAAAATATCTTTTTAATGATACCAAGATCATGGAAATCGGTTCAGCCGATTCTGAGTTATTACATTTTAAATGGCGCACTTTTCGACAATTTTCGCGTTTTTTCGAAAACTTTCCCACTGTGCCACGCCCAAAAAATCGCAAAACAGTCATTTCTAAAAATGAGGGTTTGTTTGTATTGACCAAGTTTAGCTATGAACAAAATTTCATCGATATCTGAGGTGGTCGGGTTCAAAATTTCAGTTTTATCTTGATTTTTAAATGAAATTCATCATATATGGGGCGTTTGATGTCAATTATCCAACTTTTAAAACTGATGTCTTCCGATTGGGATGAAGGTTAGTCCAAGGTTATTGGATAGTAGCTTAGACACAATTTTTTAACAAGATTGGTCCAGAACTCTCTGAGTTAGATGGGGTCAAAATTTCACATTTTGACCAAACAGGTGTTTTTCTCGTCCATGTAACTTTTTACCTATTGTTCTTAGCAAAATTTATCCCAAATAGTTTAGGTAGCTATTTCTTTTGGAAAAAAAAATTTTAAAAAAAAATTTAAAAAAAAAATTTTTTTTTGACTTTTTTTGAAAAATTTATTTTTTTTTTTTTAGCTCAAAAGAAAGTTAAAGTTTTTTCCTTTAAGAGCTTTTTGGTCGCTTAGTGGGATGCAAGTGGGATATCTAACAAAAAATGTTTTGTGGTCTCAAAACAACGGTTTTCCAATTTTTAGCATATGCACTAATTTTAACTTTCTCCTATTAGTGTGTGTTTCTAAAACCTAAAAAATAAAGCATACACTGAGAAACTAGACAAATTAATTTTTAAAAAATATGCCAAAATTCAAAGTTTGGCCTCGGCAAGGAATGGGTTGTTGCTCGATTTATTCCAAATTTTTAGCATGGAAAACTTGCACATTTGATTATTACATTTAAAGCATCATATCTATATGACCCCAAGTCCAAAATGGATAATGGGGTCTTATTATTTTTTTCAGAAACCCTAGGCTAGTAAGATAAAATATAATATTTAAAAGTAGAAAATTGATAAATTTTAAAACAAATTATTTCGAAAGAGTATATTTAATGATTTTTTTTTAACTCATTTTTCTCGAAATCCCCAAAAAAGTCTTTGTAAAAAAAATTCTGGCGTAGGAATTTACTTAAAAGTTCACACAGTTAATCTCTAATATATATTTAACAAAACTTTTATTATTTTTTATAAAAATAAAAAATTTTATTTTCGACCTTTATCATTTTGATGATTGAGTTTGAAATTATTCAGGCTCAAGATCAAATGTTTTTACTTTGAATAAGGCAAACACATTGGCACATTTGTTTCAAAAAATTGATCTATATTCTGCATGACAGGTTATACAGCTATTTCAGGAGGAGTCACCAACCCTCATCAGTAACCAAAAGCAGTAGATAGTTTGTTTGGTAAAAAGTTAAATTCATATATATTTGCTGAAAACAATAAAATGTTGATAAAGTCTACTTGAAGTACACTTTAATATTTTTGCATACGGCCCTTAATCTTTTAAAGACTTTGATAAAAACCTCTATTTGTTTTTTCGTAACCATCTAAAAAATGATTTTTCTAGTGTTTTTTTTGGTCTAGTAGTCATTATTAAGTCCCATTACTTTTAATTTTTTATACATATAAAGCTTATATAGGAAGAGTTAGAAGAAGTACATGAACAAGTTCAAGACATTGTCGTTCATGCTCTCTTGAACGGTGTTCATTATAGAACAACTTGAAGACATCGTCGCTTATCATGTCGCTAACGGAGTTCGGCTGTCAATAATTTAGACACGATTTCGCTCATTTTCACGTCAACAGACCCATACACGACAAAACCTGATTTTGTCACTTAATAAATATGTCGTCAATAGCATTTGATACGCGTCCTTATAAGTTATTTGTCATCCGAATGTTCGTTAGCTGAATTTTTTTATTAAATCTCTGCACGAGCAAGTTGTATATTTATATATTTTCGCTTAACTTCTCGTCATCACAGTTTGACAGACGACAAGCAAAACACATTGTCGCTCATATTGTACACACTACAATACAGATATTTGTCGTGAATTGGTCATCAATGGGATGCGGTACGCGACCATCTGAGTACTTTGTCACCCAGCTGGACGCTAACGACAGTATCCATTAAAGAATCGTTCAAGAAAATCTCATCGAAAATTGTCGTGCGTGACAAATTACAAAATACCTTAAAGGAATCGTTAAAGACAATGTCATCTACGACGATTTCGAAAACTGGGAACTTTTAGAAACACACATAATTGAGATCAAAATAAAAATATGTGTTTGTTGGTCTGAGCTACCCAGTTGGAAAAATCGTCGCTGATGACATTGTCTTTAACAATTCCTTTAGGACATTTTATAATTTTTCATGCACAACATTTGTCGATGAAGTTTTCTGTGATGATGATATAATGGATATTGTCGTTAACGTCAAGCTGGGAGACAAATTACTCAGATAGTCGTGTATCACATCACGTTGACAACCAATTCAGCGACAAAATATATTTGTCGTGTATCAAGGTCCGTTGACGACAATATGAGCGACAACGTTTTGTACTTGTCATACATCGAACTTTATTAATGACAAGTTAAGCGACAATGTCTATGATTCTTTCGTGCAGAGATTTAATACAAAATTTCATTAACGACCAGCTGGATGACAAATAACTCATATGTTCGTGTACCACATTCTATTGGCCACAAATAAAGTGACAAAAACCGGTTTTGTCTTGTATGAGTCTGTTGACGTCAAGATGAAGTCAAGTTTTTCGTAAATTGAACACCGTTAAAGACAGCATGAGCGACAACGTCTTCAAATTGTTCACGTACTGCATGTATGCTTTGCATGCTCAAAAAATAATTTTCTTAGTAAAAATAACGGGACTTAAATACGGCTACAAGACAAAACAAAATAATTAGAAAAATCATCATCAATTATATAATTCAGTTGGTTAACAAAGAGAGAACGTGTCTTTTAAATTGTACGAAAGTGTAAAAAGTTAATACTAAAAATTTATAAGTGATGTTGGATGATAAATACTTTAAAAAAGTTGGAACAAGATTTACCATCTGAAGAAACAATGCAGAATGTAAGTAAAATTATGGGGTTATTATGCTCGAAATCTGGTTACAAAGAGACGTATTAGCAATTGCTCTCGTTGCCAGCCTAACATTAAACATAGTATTGTGTTATAGCAGTGCATTTCGGTATTATTGTCAAAACAAAATCAATATTAATATAGTGAAAATAAAAACAATTTAAACAAACAATTTTAAGCGCACACGTGGCTGTGACAATGCTAACGCTAAATGCGTTGGAAATATGAATAAAAGAACTAAAACTAATAACAACAATGCACAAAGTGCAACTAATTTAAATTATTTTTCGCCTCTTCAAACTGTCGAAGACGACATTTAAAATGCAAAAACGAGGAAGTTCATAAATTATGCAAAGTTAACAAAATTGTTGATCACTTTAAAGGAACTCAGGCAAAAATATTCAGTAATTGGATATTTAAAGGTTAGGTGGGAGTTCCAACGGGCCAATAAAACACAGATAACTCAATGCCACAACAGCCAAATGTTTGGGCATGGCTCTAGTCGTTGCAAGGTTAAAACCTTTTGTTCTAACTGTGCTGGACAACATAAGACTTCTGACTGCAATGAAACTGAAGTCAATTGTGCAAATTGTAACGAAAGCCATAAATCCACTTTCGATCAATGTATAAGTAAGATTAATTACGTCAATAGTAGACAACGTTTACAACAAGTATCAAGACATCGCATTCATGAAAATGTCAGTCGCCCTACTAGAAGTAATTACAACAACAATTATCCCGACACATTGCGGCAACATGCACCTGCTCCAACTGGCATTTGGCAAGCTCAGAGAGGAGTTATCAACTACGGCAACAACACCGGCAGTAACATCCCTAGTAATATAAATACTCGTAATGAATTGTTCTCTTTACAAGAGTTAAAAAGCCTAACTTTAGAATTAATTACTAATCTTAGGAATTGTAAAAATAAATTAGATCAATTCGAGGTAATCACTAACCTTGCATGTAAGTTCTTATCTAATGATTAATTATGATATGAATATTATAACATGGAATGCCAGAGGCACCGCTTGATTTTATGTTACCTCGACTCCATCTCAATTGGAGGTAACCCAATGCAATGAAAAGAGTTTGGTTTGGTTTGGTTTTCTACCTTGGGTTTAACAAATTTTTTTTTATTTACCCTTCATTTTAAGGGTTTTTTAAAATTTTAAGTATACATACTTAGCAAAACTTATTTAATTTTTTTTTTTTTTCATATTTTAGCAAAATTCTACTTTTAGAAAAATTTTCAGTTTAGCAAAATTTTATTTCTTAGCAAGATTTTAATTTTAGGGAAATTTTAATTTTAGGAAAATTTTTAAATTTAGAAAAATTTTAATATTCATATATACACAAAATTTAATTTTTAAATTTATATTTGGAAAAATTTTAGTTTAAATTTATGTTTACGAAACATTTTAATTTTAAATTTATATTTAGAAAAATTTTAGATAAATTTATATTTAGAAGAATTTTAGTTTTTGGCACATTTTAATATTAGGAAAAATTTTAGTTTTAACAATATTTAATTATTAGGAAAATTTTTTTTTTCTTTAATTTTTAGTAAAATGTTACATATAAAAAATTTTCTTTTATAATTTATACTTAGAAAAATTTTAGCAAAACTTTTAAATTTAGCAAATGTTCATATCTCACAAAATTTTTTTTTATTTAATTTAAATTTTATAGTTAGACAAATCTTAGGAAAAATGTTAATTTTAGTACCATTTTATTTTTATAATTAATTATTAAATAGTTAATATTATAATAATATACAAAATATTTAATATAATTGATGTTTACCAAATGAACTGTACTGTACAAAACGTCCAGGCGATATGTTCGCATTGATGGTGATGGATTTAACGGTGGTTTTTTTTTTGAATAACTTGTTTATTTCAGTTTTCCTTCTTTTAAATTGTTTCGTTACAATGTTAGGCAACTTTAATTTTTCTGGCGAATTTAATGAAAATATTTAAATGTTCAATTGCGCAAAATCACAAAATTGTTGGTTATATTCTCGAGTACTTTATTTTAAAGTTTATTTTATAGTTGATTTTATTATGTTTTCAAGTTAGTGTGATAAGAAAATATGTCACTTGTAGAACAAATTTTTTTTTTGTGTATTTCTTTAAAAACCTTTTCACTATCACATTTTTTTTTTAACACGTCAAAAAAATCTTGATGCAAAACACGAAACGATAATGGAAAATTGCATTTAACTTGCATTCCGTTTTGAACGTCATCGAATTTTTTTAAAGTTTGTTTAAATTGCGTATTATTTTTTTTTTTATGTTCTAACGGCGAGTTTCTTTTTATATCTCTACGATCACCGCGCGCCACAGAACAACTTGTCACACCTTTCAATATCAAAACTTGAATGAATTTTCAATTCTGGCGTCATCTTCATGACACCAATTATATTCTTTCTTTTTTTTCTTCTGACCAGCACAACCAAAACCAATAAACCTGTTTTTTTTTTTTATTACCTACGCTCATCCACTCATTGCATAGCCTATGTATGTTATTATGTAACTTTTTATCTCTTTATCCCTAATACACATAGATATACATACATTCGTTCATAATCTCACTCTTTTCGTAAAAAAAAACATACCAACTCATATTAAAGGAGAGAGAGTAAGTGAGATTATTTAGTGAATGAAGGGGCAAGCTAATACCAATAGCTGAAAACCGAGTGGGAGAACGAGAAGGATTGCAAGCTGTAGTTGACCCATACATACATGAACAATCATGAATTCATATAAACAACGAAGAGACAAACAAATCGCTCCATTAATCAGTTTGCAAAAATAGAACAAAAAAAAAATTTCCATTAATATGTTACCATATAAGGTGAACTTGAAAATGATTTCAAGATCAAGGTTATATTTTTTTTCTGCTTTCTTATTTTGCTTGTAACAGAAATTCTTTTGTTACAGTAAAGCGCAAAACAGATCACCGTCACATTTGCTTAGTTACTGAAACAATATTTCTATTAGGGCAATGAATTTTACGTTTATAGAAATGATAGGATTAATGCCAGAGGAGGTGGTGTAACCGTTATAAAAAAAAAAATGTACCACACCAACTTTTACCCATTGTTAACACTGATGTTATTGAAAACATTGGCATCACAATTTTCACACATACAGATTGTATAAACATTTACGCATGCTACTTCCCTGGTGGCTTAGCGGGGATAGATGGTACAAGAAAACGACAATTTGCATCTGATATTCATAAATTGAGCTCAAGCAATAATTATCTGTTAGGTGGTGATTTTAATTGTAGACACCAATCATGGGGCTGTACAAGAGCTAATTGTTGGGGAAATATGTTGAATGAAAAACTTGACTCGATTAATATTGATATTATATATCCATGCGATCATACTTACATACCTGTAAGTGCTGGTAGGCAGGGTCCTACGCTCGATCTGTTTCTAACTAATATTGTTGATTCATTTTCGCCCGCAGAAGTCATAAATGACTTAAGCTCCGACCATTTACCCGTAAAAATTTCTTTAAGAGGGAATTATAATAATTCAACAATGCTTAAATTTGATTTTAATAAGGAAAATTGGAGCAAATATTCAAATTTTTTAAACAGACATTTAGTTATCCCAGACATTAATAATATTGTTTCTAATGAACATATCGATCAAATACTATCAAATTTTAAAAATGTTCTAAATAATGCGATTACTCTTTGTGTATCTAAGAAACGACCTTCATATGTGAGGAACTCAATTCCAAATTATGTTAAACATTTTATTCAACAAAGAAACTATTATCGACGTAACTGGCAACGGCACAGGAATTTGCACGATTTTTATGATATGAAAATACTAAACCTAAGAATTCGTGAAGAAATAGCTAAGTTCAAGAATTATTCACGGAATAGCTTACTGTCTACTTTAGATAAAGGCTCCCCACCTTTCTGGAACTTAACAAAAATATTAAGAAAGGAATCAAATAATATTCCCATCCTGAAACAAAATGGAATTCGTTATACCACAAACTCCAAAAAATGTGAATTATTTGCGCAAACATTTGCTTTATACCATTCGATTTCTGCTAATCTTGGTGATCCTGTCAAATTCAAACCATCCAGAAATTTTACAAACAAATATTTCAGAAATCTCTAGAATAATAAAATCATTAAAAAACAAAAAGTCGCCTGGAATTGATGGCATTAACAATAGGTGCCTTAAAGCACTTCAATTTAAAGGTATCAAGTTTATGACAATTTTTATAAACTCTTGCCTTAAACTTTGTTATTTTCCACAAGACTTTAAAGAGACCAAAGTTATCCCAATTAAAAAGCATAGTAAACCATCAGAGTGTCCATCTTCTTACCGTCCCACTAGCTTATTATCTTCAGTAAGTAAAATCCTTGAAAAGGTACTGAAAAATAAATCAACAGAATTCATGGAAACCAATAACATTATTCCACCTCAACAGTTTGGATTTCGAAGGGAACATAATACAGTCCATCCTCTGATTAGGACTAGGAACTTAGTTAAAACGAACTTTAACCACCAAAAATCTACCGGCATGGTATTACTTGACGTCAAAGCTGCTTTTGATTCACTATGGCATGACGGCCTCATTTTTAAAATGATGAATCTTAATGTCCATATGCACTTAATAAAGATAATTCATAGTTTCCTTTCATGTCGTAATTTTAAAGTACATATTGGTTCAACATGTTCCGAGCGCACTGTTATTACCGCAGGTTGTCCCTAAGGTTCATGTTTATCACCTATATTGTACAACTTGTATACAGCTGATTAGATTATTGCAGTTAGATTATTGCATGATGTCAATCTTTGCTGATGATACAGCGGTCCTAAGCTCTGAAATACATTCCGCAGATATTATAGCCAATCTACAAAGAGCGTTAACTGAGCTATTATCTTATTTCAGAAAATGGAAAATAATGTTAAATGGCGATAAAACAAAGGCAATATATTTTACTAGAAAAATTAAAGCATGTTATCTGCCACAAGCAAATATTAATTTTGATAACTACTCCATACAGTGGGATAAAAATGTCAAATATTTAGGTGTACTACTCGACCCCAAACTAAAATTTAAGGACCACATACCTTATATAATAAATAAGGTAAACATTTTAATCCGAATCCTATATCCGTTTTTAAATCGGAACTCTCGTCTTAGTATTGATAACAAAAAATTAATTTTAAAATCAATTTTCCATGCTGTCATGTTTTATGCGGCTCCAGTGTGGTCCACTAGTGCAAGTTGTCATATCAAGAAACTTCAAATATCCCAAAAAAAATTATTAAAATTAATTTACAACCTCCAATGGTTCTTTTCCACTGAAAGACTTCATGCTCTTGCTGGTTTAGAATTGGTCTCAGGAAAAATAATAAGACTCACTGATAACTTCAATATCAGATGCTTAAATTCTGAATATGTTCATATTAATGATTTAGCATCATATAAGGTAGTTTAAGTAGTATTAGTGTGTTTTTATTAAAAAAATTAAAAAGTCAGATAGGTTTTCATAAGTTTTTCCTCCAATAAAATTATGTATGTTTTAAAATTTTGTAAATTACAACTAATTCTTAAGTTGAAAAAGAAGCATCTTGATCTCTGTAAAAACAATAATATATAAGTGAAATGTTAATATTATAAATGTTAATAATAAATTGAATTGAATTGAAAAAAAAAAATTATTTTTTTTATTATTGCAGGCTTGTGCGATGAAACGCATCGTAGACGGCAGCATCAAAAATATAAGTCGAGTTTTAGGGAAGGACATAATAATGAATTTGAACTACGACGGAACAAAAGAAAAATAATCACTAAAAACATATGGAAACGTATTAAATGCTATATTTCGTAAGTTAATAAAAAAATAACTCTTTGATTGGTCTTTGTGTAAATTAAATCTATTTATATTTTCTTTTAATAGAAGCTCAAAACTGAGGGCCAAACGTACGAAGATTTTACGAAAGATTTTTTTCAATTTTTATCAATTAAATATTCTTCCTTTATTTACATATTTTAACAAATTTTGATATTTACATATGAGATCTTATCTTTACATATAGATATTGCAACAAATAATACATAGGATCTAGAGATATTAAATAGTTTTTATATTATTTTTAATGATTTTTAAAGGAAAATGGGAGAAAAAACCTTTATACAATTTAATAAATTCAAATACTATCTGAAAATATTTATATGCTTATAGAAGGTTTATTAGAAATAATAGACCTCTACAAGCATACAATTTTCAATTTGGTGATTTCTTTTTAATTTTACGTTATTTCTCTACATTCTCTTATCAGTGGGTAAGAGGAATTTTCAATTTTGGCAAAGTAATTATTGTTAATCCTTGTTATGAAATCGATAATTTTTTCATAACCTGTTTCTTCATGGAGAAGATTTATAGGATACCTCCAGGGCTTTTTATTTATCATTTTAAGACATTTGTTTTGTATAATTTGTAAGCGTTTTAGGTGGCAGTTGGCAGCGTCACTCCAAATAGGACACGCGTCTGTTAATATTGGCCTTATAACACTTTTGAAGAGTAGATTTTTGTTTTGGTGGTTTAGAAATGACTTTCTATTTAGCAGTGGCCATAATGCTTTAAATGATTTTATAGCTTTTTGGTACGTAGCCATAATATGTTGTTTAAATGTAAGCTTCTTGCCCAAGACAACTCCGAGATATTTGACATCGTTAAGTACATTTATGGTATTATTTCCAATAAGAAGATGACGTCTTGGCAGTCTTTTGGGAAATTTGTTGAATGGAAAAATTATTGCTTGGGTCTTATTTGGATTAATTTTGATTTTCCATTTGTGGAAATATTTACTGCAATTTACAAGTCCTTTTTCCATTTTCTTCAGGAGTGCACTTGTAAGTTTGTTTGAAGAAATTAACGCAGTATCATCTGCGTAATAAGCAATTTTCATATATTTTGGGACTTTAAAATCGGATGTATATATCGGGTAAAGCAATGGCGACAAGACTGATCCTTGAGGTAACCCTGAGGTAATAGTTTTTGGAGTTGATGTTTCATATTTAATCGCAACTTTAAAGCTTCTGTCGTGAATGAAATCTGAAATAAGTTTACATAGATATTTTGGTATATTTGCATCAATAAGTTTAAATAAGAGGCCATTATGCCAAACGGTGTCAAACGCTTTTTCAATATCTAACAATATTACACCCGTTGAACGTTTATTGTTTTTATTGGTGATTATTTGATTTTTAATTCTGTTTATTTGGTGAGTAGTGCTATGTCCTTTTTTAAATCCAAATTGTTCTTTAGCAACAATAGAATTGGTCGTTGCAAATTCACTAAGACGAGAATGTAGAATTTTTTCAAATATTTTACCAAAGTTACTTAATAGACTGATAGGTCTGTAGCTGTTTGGGTTATTTTTTGGCTTGCTAGGTTTGTTGATAGCTATAACCTTAGCATTTTTGAAATGGTTTGGGAAATAGTTGAGTTTGATGCAGCTGTTAAATATTATAACCAGTAATTTTAGAGCTTTGAGTGGTAATTTCTTTAAGAGCAGGTTGGGAACATTGTCAAAACCAGGGGATTTTGAGGGTTTTATTGATGAGACAATATTCATTACTTCTTCAAGAGGTGTATAAATTGCAGATTCAGAACTGGGGTTTTCCTTCTTAAAATTATTTACTGTTGTATTTATTAGTGTATCTGCCGAGTGGTTATAGTTCGAAGTGAGGTTATTTGCTTGGACAAATGTATTTGCCAGGACTTCAGCCTTGTCCTTATTAGATGTTATTTTTGTATTTCCGACTTTAAAGTGAGCGATTTGATTTTTTCCTTTTCCTCGCAAGTTCCTGCTTATTTTCCAAAATGATTTATCACCTGGTTTTAAATTGGATAATAGTTGAGACCATTTCTTATTGCGCTCGGAATTAATACTTTTATCAATCATGTTACTTAGAAACTTAGTACATTGACTATAAAAAGTTTGCTCGGCTATATTTGAAGATCGTTGGCTTTTTCTTTTAAAGCTTCTTCTTAGTTTAATATATTTCACAGTACTTTCTGGTAATGTGTAATTATTTTGTTGGGTTATTTTAGGTGTAGACGCATCCCTTGCTTCGAAAACTACATTTATAAATTTTTGTATTTCCTGATCAATTATTACCTTTGTATTGTATATATCCGAATTTAACGTGATTTTATTGTCTAAAAAATTCATATAAATGTTCCAGTTGGTTGAACTATAATCGTAATAATTGATGTCAACCTGCGAGACCGTTGATCTTTTAATTGTACATATAATGGGGCGATGGTCTGATGGTATTTCGTAATCCATTGTTTTTACGTCTATATCTAAAGCGGAATTGCTTAAAATAATATCGACTGTGGATGCTTCGCGATTGTGTTGATGGGGGAATAGGGTTGGACTATTAGGGTAGTGAATGAAAAAATTGCTTGATTGCTGTAGGTTGTTGAGTGCAATTCCTGCAGTATTATTTGAACGGCAATTCCAAGAACAATGGTTGTCATTTAGGTCACCAAAAACTATATATTCTTTGGTGGAAGGTGTTAGGTTCAAGATATCAGCACAGAAGTTATGAGTATATCTTGGTGAATATAACGAAGATACAACAATAGGTCTATTATTTATAATAACTTCAATTGAGATGTTTTCGATTGATGAAGTGTTTGATATAAAGAGGTTTTTATGAGCGACAGATTTATGAATTAACAGAGCTACTCCTCCTCATCTTGCATCTGTTCTGTCACTTCTATATAAATAATAATTTTTGAAAGAGGGTCTATGATTTTCTGAAAAAAATGTTTCATTCAAAGACGCTATTTTAATATTTTCTCGTTCAATTAGTATCTCAAATTGTTTTAATTTAGAAAAGTTTGAAATGCCATTAGCATTCAAGTGAATTTTACGAAAGAGAAAATAAGGAAAATCAGTAAAAAGTTTCAAGAAAATATTAATCATTTCCAGTTAAATTATTTGCAAAATTAATAAATTATTTTTATAGTTTTTTTTGTCTATGTATTTTTATATATTAATTCGTTATTGTGACTAATTAAAATTAAATAAAAAAAAAAAATAAAAATGTGTACTTTTTACTTTGTTGGCAGAGAAGTGTCCCTCATACAGGCGTTGACGATAGTATGAGCGAAAGTGTCCCTCATATTGTCGTTGACGACAGTGTGTGGGAATATGTCTATTATATTGTCGTCAACGATAGTATGAAGGATAATGTCGCCGGAATGGACGTCAACGATCACATTGTAGATGATATCGCCTAAGTCGTCGTCGACGACAAGATGGAGTCGATTAAATGGTCGTCGGCGATAATGTGGAACTTTTTTCGCTCATACAATCGTCAACGACCAGATAAGCGAAAGTGTCTCTCTTATGGTCTTGTATGATTCAGCGGACATTTGTATGAAAATTTCGTCGACGATTTGTTTGAACTGTCCTCAATTGGTCTTCCAAGATTTACTATTTTCTTGTACCCATCGTTTAAGATGTCTTAAAGACGTGGCCAACTGGGTATGTTTGTTAACATATATGTATGGGTTTTTTATTCAGTGTGTGTTTTTTTCTGAACTCTGATAAAAATATTTTGAAATAATTTATGCACTAAATATCAATTACATGGTTAAGTAATAGTTCATAATTTAAATTGTTAAACAAATATGGCACATATACGGATAAAACGTTTAAACAAAAGTAAAAGCAATAAATATAAAAATATTTATTAACTAGTTAGTTGTCTTGCGATTGTTGCGCCCGTTGAAAATTTATTCTTTTAATATTGTGAATAATAATGTGAATTGTGAATATAATATTACTTAAAAAAAATTACGTATTTCACTCTGGCAACTCTAAAAAGAGTAAGAGCTCAATTCGGATCCTTGGTTTTCGAGATAAAAGCGATTGTTTTTCGATGTGTGTAATATGAATATTTGTTCCAGAGATTATTTAAAATTTTAAATTATTAGCTAAGAGTGATTCTTTAAATTTATATTGAAGTATGTAAGACTTTTTGCAATATTGCGTAGTTGCGATTTTGTGATTTTGCATTTTGGCGATTTTACGTTTTTATGACGTTTTACGTTATTTCAATACCGTTCGTCCTATGGCCGATAAAAGCTTATATGTGACCTGGTTTTGGTTTTGGAACGGAAGTGTGGTTATTCATCTAAGTATTTATTTTGTGAAGTCGTTAAGAATGTTTGTCAATAGAATCTGAAATTTTACCATTTTATTCATTTAAGCCCACTGTGAGCCGGTACCAATATTTTAGAAAATGAAGCATCTACATTTGAAAAATATTTACGTTTATACATATTTTACGCGTAGCATTTACATTGTTGTTTGAGCAGTCATATTGGAAGGGGTAGGCCACTATCCAAAAAAAATGGTTTAACAACTTTATTTTCACATGGTAAGAACCATGTAAACATCCCTATTTGTAAGCAGGCTCTTACTAAGTAATAGTTAATAGTAAATTATTTAGGGAATTAACCAATTTTGTTACCACTTGTCCAGAATTTGTGCTTAGTCAGACATTTCAAATGTAAATAAATCATTTAAGTACTTCTACATTTAAAATTAACATTTATATTATAATTAAAAAAAAAATGTATTCCGAATTTTTATCTTTTTTTTATTATGGTTGAACTAACGCTTTATCCAACTGAAATATTTGTTAACCAGGAAATATATATTAGACTTTATGATTGTACTTTATTTTTATGTGGTTGTTTTCTTTATGTGATATGCGTGAATAAATTTGGTTAAACAATAAACAAATTAACATAATGGAACTTAAGAATATAATTGTAGGGGCCATTTTTGCTACTACTCTGTTCGCTCAAAGAAATTAAAGATTTTCAGATATTTGGCTGTTAAAATTGTCATTAGCAAGTGTCTTTATTTGTTGTTGTATTGTAAAAAAGTTTTCAAGGAAGAAAATCTTTTAGTAAATATTTTGCTGATATAACCTGCATTCTTGGCATCCGGATGTGGTAAAAATTTTTTTCATTGCCATGGAATTGAGCATGGATTTGCAATAAGGAGTGAGATTGAAAAAATTTAATACTATTTCCTCTTAAAGAATTGAGCTGCCAATACAACCGATAGAAAAGCATCCCGGTTAGCTCAGTGCTCGGGCTATTTGGTGCGAAAAGTTGAAGCCACACATAGAGTTGTATAATTTTATGTATGTGTTAGTAACAACTTTAAACA
Organism: Cordilura impudica; assembly: GCA_963682025.1. Lineage (NCBI taxonomy): Eukaryota > Metazoa > Arthropoda > Insecta > Diptera > Scathophagidae > Cordilura > Cordilura impudica. The sequence goes on along the minus strand of OY821519.1, from coordinate 88,268,005 downwards.
ATCATAACTCAAAAAAAATTTTCCAGACGATGAAAATTTGTAAATTTGGAACAGCTAAAAAGAAATACCTTTCAAATGATAAATTCTTTGTCAAAATCGGGGTAGAACTGTGTAACTTACATCGGTCACAAGAAATCCCCTTGCCTGTTAATATTAGAGATTATTTTTTTTGTACTTGAATAAAACAAACGTACAGAAATTAGATTATTTCGGAAATTAGAATTACCATAAAAACAAAGAGGTTCTAATATGCGAGCGTATAATATATAGCATCTGATATGAACTTTCTCAAATCTGCAGGCAAAAAAATCAATAAAAATTTTACTCAGATTTGGTTTATGCTTATTTTTTATAAGCAATTAGTTGGACATAAGGCCAATTCTCGAAACGCATGGTATAGGGTATCACATAGCCGGTCTAGATTTACTATATTATTTTCTTATTTATTATTATTTTTATACCCTCCACTCCAGTGTGCAGAGGGTATATATAAGTTTGTCATTCCGTTTGTAATAATTAGAAAAAAAATATATATAAAAATATATAAAATATAAAATATATATATTTGTGATCCTTATAACAACCGGAGTTGATATAGCGATGTCCGTCTGTCCGTCTGTCCGTCTGTGGAAATCACGATGACGACATCAATCGGGCAGCTAGGGTGCTCGTTGATATAAAAAATGATTCACTAACATCCTGAAAAGTTTGCTATTTAAAATCGTCCAAATCGGCCGATTAGGGCCCGAGATTTGAATGAAGAACTAAAAAAAGTCTTGAAAAAAATATAATTTTCTATGTCGTTCTTGTCACGATCACGCCCTTAGGATAGCTAAGGTGATAATTTTCAGTGAGAATGATTCACCAAATACATGGGAAGATTTCTATTTAAAAATCATTAAAATCGGTGGCACAAGTCCAGGGAAATCTCTGAAAAATTAAAAAAAAAATAAAAAATATGATGTTTCTATATTGTTCTTGCTGTTATTCTAATTGTTGTCATAGCTGGACTTGTTGTTTTGGTGGTCATTGTGGTAATAATATAATAAAAACTTAAAATCTGGTAGAAAAATTTAAAAGTTTCTATTGTTTTGGCATCAGTAAAAAAATTTATTAGATCATTTCTGTCATTGCAAACTTTCAGATAGATTGGGTGACGGGAAAGGGGTTAAAATCGATCCAAAATTTTTTCGAAAAGCAGACACTACGAGTTAATATAATGGGAGTAAAAATTCACCAGCATCTAAAGCAAATAATGCTAAAATACCTAGTTGTTAATAAAAAGAAAACAATGTAAATTTAGCAAAAAAAAGTTTTTATGTATTAATTTATTTAAAGAGAAAAACACAAAAATAACGTTTGATGTCGTATTTTTTGTGTGTAATATTTACATATACATACATACACATATTAAATAATACAAATAATATACATATATTCTATTCTATACATATATGTATATCCATAATAACTGTAATTAAAATTTCCAATTATAAATTAGAAAATATTAACTGAATTTCAGAAAATCATATTAAAACGTCGGAAATAAGAATTTTAAATTTAGAAGACATCAATTGCATCTTTAATATACATATAAATTTCATTCGTTAAACACAAATTGAAATTCCAAAAAAAAAACACTAAATATGTTTACATTTAATAAATGTTTACATTAAAAAAAATATTGGCATTCACGAGAAATTAATAGGTTGTCAGTAACTTCTTTTAACGATTGTCGAATCGTTAAAAAAGAAAAGCTAAATTATCAGTAAAATTTTTAAACGATATTCGCTATTGTTAAAGTCAGCTGTTGTTGTTATCTAAACGACAAACATTTTTGTGTTGTTTATTCAATCGATAAAAACTTAAATTTTTAGGTTGAAATAAATAAATAAAATCATAAAATAGTGAAAATATTTTGCTTCTATTAAAAAACTTTTTTATATAAATAAAAAAATTAAATAGCATATTCAATTCATTATTTCATTTTCAAATAAATAAACAGAAATATTAGTAAAAAAATAGAGATATTAAACATAAACATAAAATCATCCCGTTAAACACGAAGTAATTTGTTTTTTTTCTATTCTTCTTTGTGTTTTTCGCTTATTTTGACAGAGATGCCACTCGTTTACAATTTAAATAAATAGAAAAATAGATTTGTCGACTGTCGTTAAGATGTATGTACTTAGTGAATCACTTAATCCTCAGTGCAAACAACAATAGCTGTCGATATATTTTGCGATTGTCGGATCGTTAAAATTCTGTCGGATCGTTAAATTCGCACTACAGAAAACATTAATTTAAGTTCAATGAATTTTAGAAAACCTCAAATGATATTTAAGAATTGCGAACATAAAAATTGTTACATAAATAAAAGCAATTTGATGAGAATGTTATTTATATATTATTTTTCACAATTTTTTTTTGGATGAATATTTGAAGTTTTTCAGAAAATAAAGATAACAAATTATTTTATTTAAAATGTTTGGAACATTTGGTTTTTTGCGTTTGGCATCCCTAATTTGATTATTTATTATTATAAATTTATTCTCTATGTTTTCCAAATATGGCAATATTTTAATAAAAAAGTTGAGAGAGCTTTTTTTTGGTTATTATTTTGTTACTCCATCCGACCAATATGGCCGCAATGAAAAAATATTTCGCCAGTTAAAAGAAACTATACAGCCATCTCCAATTAGCACGATTTAATACATATAGCCACCCTACACAACCATTACCTTTGCAATGGAGGTTAAGGCGAGCTATTTAATTAGCAAAAACTAATATATACGTCATATAACCGGAAACGCATGCATATTTTTCCAATATTTTATTTACATTTATTAGCAATACTCAAACCGAGGTGGAGGATATACCATAGATTGACTATTACTACTTATTTTGGATAAAAATATTTTAAAATTTTCTTTTTTTTTTAGTATTGATATTAGAACAATTTTAGCCAAAAGTTATTTCAAATCTTTTCGAATTACCTTCTAAGACCTCAAATCATGCTTATAGGAATCAAAATTTTGGTATTATAATGCCGGCTGCTTTAAATAATGAATTTCATTTATATTCTATGAAATACTTAGGTAACTTATAGGTTTTCTACTCTAGTAAGAGAAAAAAATGATAGAGATTAAGGGCCGTATGCAAAAAAATTAAAGTGTACTTCAAGTAGAATTTATCGTATATTTTTCATACAAAATTGTTGATAAAGTCTACTTGAAGTACACTTTAATGCTTTTGCATACGGCCCTAATTCTTTCTATAGAAGACAGGTCAATGTTTTTTACAACAAGAAATTATAATATAACCTGGTCAAAAAGAAAAGCAGTTAAGTTAAATTATAATTGGTAATTTAATCGGCAACAGTTTTGAAGTGGCAGCCGTACCCAACATTGGTTATAATATTGAGTTTAAGATACAGGTATAGGATATAAAATATTCCGTATAGCCGATTTTAATACTCTTAATTGCTTCTTTTTTTAGTAGATTCTTTATTAAAGATGGTAAAACAAATGTACTTTATAAGCATTTCCTGTATACATTTTTTTAAGCCACCATGTATACTCGTCTATAAGTATTTTAGACACAAAATGACCCACAAAAAAAAATATTTTTTTTTTATAAAATATTTTAACCAGTTGTGCAATGGGTGTAGCTGTTATTGATGCTACCAAACAGTTGAGATTACTCATTATTTTTTGTTAGAAGATAATAAACTGGAAATTTTCATAAACTTGAATATTATGTACATAATAGGTAACTAACTTCTAAATAGATGCCGGTAATAACCATTGTTATAAATCACAAATTGTTAACTATAAAAACATAAAACACACATAAACCATAAAAAAAAAACTTGACAGCTGTCGTACTCGTTATGTTCGATCAAAAGGTCAAGAATACTTGGTAGAGTGTCATCAAATGTTAATGGAATATTAGAATGAGATATTGCTGTAATTTGGTATTTGTCATCAAATAATGTTACTCATTTATTGTTTAACACATTGAAATGATAATAAAGCATAATTCAAAGGCGACCATTTGTCTGTCTGTCCGTCCATTAAAAGTGCGATACACGAAAAAACTGTAGTATTTGAGTGTAACTGGGATCTCTTAGAGGCTCAAGAAATAATTAGTTTGGCCAAATTTACATTTTCATTCAATATTCAAAAAGTATCCAAATTAATAAATTATATGTGAAAATTATAATAACTTCGGTACGCGCTTAATTGTTTAATATTTTTTTTCGAAAATTTTTTATTTATTATATTTTGTATACAAAATAAAAATTTACTTCTATAGAAATGTTTGTTTTCGTTTTTCTTTTTCTTTTTTAATAAAATATTTTTTATTTTTGAGTCAAGGTACTTGAGTTTTACTCGTTGATTATTATTTTTTTTTTCTTGTAGAATTATTTTTTTTCGTTGTTTACTTTTTATAACATTAGAATGAGTATTTTACTATTTAAACCATTAGATTAATAGGTGAATGGTTTGATGGGTTTATTGTAGTTGTAACCATCTGGACCCAATGAACCGGACTCTTCACCAGCACCTGGAGTTTTTCCGGGATAGGAAGGTTGCTGTTGTGTTGGCTGTGGTTCGGGATATGATGGCTGTTGCGGTTGGGGTTGATATGACGGTTGTTGCGGTTTGGGTTGATATGACGGTTGTTGCGGTTTGGGTTGATATGACGGTTGTTGCGGTTTGGGTTGATATGACGGTTGTTGGGGTTTGGGTTGGTACGATGGTTGTTGTGGAGTAGGTGTTGTGTAGGTTGGTTTGGTTTCTGGACCTGGATAAGAAGGTTGTGGCTGTGATGGTTTTGGTCCTGGATATGCTGGTTGTTGTGGTTTTATTTGTGGTTTACCTTCTGGACGTGGTCTGTAACCATTTGTAGGCTCAACTTCATTACCTTGTGGGGGCAAATATTCGATACCTGGTTTACCAGATGGTTGCTGGGGACCTGGCCCTTGTGGTGGTTTTGGAGTTGGTTGTTGAGGTCTACCTGGACGACCGGGTTGAGGGCCTGGTGTTGGACAGCCTGGCTGCAAAGGTCCAGGTCCAGAACAATCAGGTTTCGGGCAGCCAGGTGTACCAGGTTTTGAACAATCGGGTTGAGGACATCCAGGTTGGCCAGGTCTTGAGCAATCAGGTCTTGGGCAGCCTGGTGTACCAGGTTTGGAACAATCTGGTTGTGGGCAACCAGGTGTACCAGGTCGGGAGCAATCGGGTTGTGGGCAGCCAGGTGTACCAGGTCTGGAACAGTCGGGTTGTGGGCAGCCAGGTGTACCAGGTCGGGAGCAATCGGGTTGTGGGCAGCCAGGTGTACCAGGTCTGGAACAGTCTGGTTGTGGGCAGCCAGGTGTACCGGGTCGGGAGCAATCTGGTTGTGGGCAGCCAGTTGTACCAGGTCTGGAGCAATCAGGTTGTGGGCAGCCTGGTGTACCAGGTCTGGAGCAATCAGGTTGTGGACAGCCTGGTGTACCAGGTCTCGAGCAATCGCGTTGTGGGCAGCCAGGTGTACCAGGCCTTGAGCAATCAGGTTGTGGGCATCCTGGAGTACCTGGTTTTGAACAATCAGGTTGTGGGCAACCAGGTGTACCAGGTCTGGAGCAATCAGGTTGTGGGCAGCCAGGTGTACCAGGCCTTGAGCAATCAGGTTGTGGGCATCCTGGAGTACCTGGTTTTGAACAATCAGGTTGTGGGCAACCAGGTGTCCCTGGTTGTGAGCAATCAGGCTTAGGAGCAGGGCATCCTGGTTGTAGGGGTCCTGGTCTAGAGCAGTCCGGTTTTTTTTGAGGAATAGGTGCGTAAGTAGGTCCAGGTCTTTGCGGCCTCTGATCTGGAGGCAAATACTCAGGACCGGGTTTTGGACCTGGTTGTTGAGGACCTGGTGCTGGACGTACTGGTTTTGATCCAGGTGCTGGTCCTTCAGGTTGTTGGGGCTGTTCAGGAGCTGGACAACCCGGCTGTGGACGTGGAGCTGGACTACCAGGTCTTTGAGGACCGACAGGAGAACAATCGATTTGACCTGGAGCTGGTCCTGGTTGATATGAAGGTCCTGGTGCTGGTCTGCCGGGTTGGGGTTTAGGTTGTGGTGGTCCATAACTGGGAGAAGGAGCAGCAGGTTGTGATTGTGGAGGTACATAACCAGGGCCAGTGGGCTCAGGGCCGGTTGGTAACTGTGGTTGTGAGCCAGGTCCAGTTGGAAGTGGCTGTGGTTGTGGCCCTGAAGCAGGACCTGATGGTTGTTGAGCAGGTGGTCCATAGCTAGGAGCAGGAGCTGATGGTTGTTGAGGAGACGGTTTATAGCTGGGTGCAGGAGCTGATGGTTGTTGAGGAGATGGTTTATAGCTGGGTGCAGGAGCTGATGGTTGTGACTGAGGAGGTATATAACCAGGACCACTAGGCTCGGGGCCGGTTGGTAACTGTGGTTGTGGCCCAGGTCCAGTTGGAATTGGCTGCGGTTGTGGTCTTGCAGGTTTTTGTGGAGTTTGTGGTTTTACAACTGGTGGCCCGTAGCTAGGACCAGGACCTGATGGTTGTTGAGCAGGTGGTCCATAGCTAGGACCAGGACCTGATGGTTGTTGAGCAGGTGGTCCATAGCTAGGACCAGGACCTGATGGTTGTTGAGCAGCTGGTCCATAGCTGGGAGAAGGAGCTGATGGTTGTTGAGGAGATGGTCTATAGCTGGGAGCAGGAGCTGATGGTTGTTGAGGAGATGGTCTATAACTGGGAGCAGGAGCTGATGGTTGTTGAGGAGATGGTCTATAGCTGGGAGCTGGTGCCCCTGGCGATTGATAATCACTATCTTCTATACCATTACCCGAGGGTGGTTGGGGAAATGGCACTGATGGCTGCTTATAATGATAACCATCTTCTTGCAAATCAGTATCTAAATGTGAAACATCACCATAGACACTGACAGCAGCCAGTACGGCTATCAGTGAGATGAAAAATTTCTGTAATGAGAATATAATTTCAAAATAGAATTATTAAAATTTATGTAAAGTTCTAGATACTAAACGTAATATTTATAAATTATTTATAGCAAGTGTGTTCTCTCAATTTTTACGTAAAATAAGTTTTAGTAATCTTTTGTTTTGTTTGGAAATATTAACTTTATTGCTAACTGTATATCGTATTAAAATGTTCACTGTACGAAGGCGGTGCCAGAACAACCCGACCTGATGTATAAATGGCAGCAGTAGTTGAGAAAAAAATTACCTTGCTGAAAAGTGGCAAACTTCTAAAATATATGTGTTGAGTTTCAAAGTTGTTTAGAATTTTTTTTTTGTTGGAGTCTTCAAAAGTAATCGATCTCAGTGAATTTGTAAACATGAAAACCATTGGTCACCGTTATGTAATTCAACAATTTCATGGAGGAGTCTGCTCCTTTGATTACGACTATAAAATAATGGGTGGCAGAGTTTAGACGAATCCGTACGAGCTGCCAAGACGACCACGGCAGTGGTCGACCACTTGAGTTGGCCCCGCCAGAAACGGTTAAGAAATTCCACAAAACGTTTTGTTTAATCATTGGCTGAAGGTGCGTGAGCTAGCTGATATGATAGGCATTTCAAAAGTTGCTATACATCGCATATTGACCGGGAATTTGAAGAGCCGTCCGCAACATATATGCCGCGTTTGCTCAAAATAGATGGCGGTGTTTCATCGAAATAAAGCCAAGTTATATTGTCGATTCGTTGCCATGGATTACTCATGGGTCTAATATGACTTACTATAAACAAGGAAACGAAGCTATTTAATATCGCTGGGAAAAGGAGAATATTTTGGAAAATAAAGAATATTTGTTCAAAATTTGTTGTGCGTTTTGTTGTCCAGTCGGGTTGTTCTGAGATCGCCCTCATATTAGTCACATTTTCAGTGCTTCTTTAATCAAACTTACTTATGTTGACTAAAACCTTTTGTAGCTTTCAATATATACTGACAAATATAGTAGCAGAGCTTTATGCTAGGATTACACATGTAAGCAGTGGCATTCAAATATTGTATACGTATTATCAACGAAAAAGCGTAAACATGAGAAAATTTGCTCACAAATTTAAGTTACCGAGTTCATCATATAGGGGAAATGGTTAATGTTTGTTAAGACATGTGTGAACTCTTGATCTTGGGCCTTCCTAAATTTCGATTTACGAATTTATGGTTCATATTTTCTTGACTTGTTCGATAAAATTTTTAGAGAGAGGAGGTTTTTGATAGGAATCGTAGAAAAATCATTAAATTACATTAATTTTTAACAGACCTGTTCAAATATGAAAACTTTGTATAAATAATAATTTAGGATACACCAAAGAAGGCACAGTCTACTCAAATTTTATAGAATGTATACAATTCTGTGTTCATAGATAGTGGGTCATCTTATGGAAAGTTCCCTAAACAAATAACTTGAGTTTAGACTATACATGGCCCTTCCAACCAGATTACTTTTAATAAACATGGTCTTCGAGAGATAAAAGATCAATATTTTAATATAAAATTAAAATACATAAAATATATAAAACAGGGATGGAGTTCAGCGAAATATACAGAATATTTCATAAAAATAGGCTGAAAATAAAAAACAAAAAGCGTAAATCTCGACTAAGACAGAGTTTGTGTTTAGAGTGTGAGATTAAACTATAAAAATGTTACTTCAAGGCCGATAGATGTAATGTCGGGAGTACCGCAAGGCAGCCATCTCGGACCACTTCTTTTTTCTTTGTTTATGAACGATCTTCCGAATGTTATTCGGTTTGCAAAGTGATGTCAAAATTTTCTTCTGTTCTAATCAACACTCTGATCATGTTTTTATCCAAAATGATTTGAATTCATTTTATTCTTGGTGTAATTTAAATTTAATGGAGCTAAACCTTAAAAAGTGTAAACATATGCGTTTCGTCAGAAAGAGGCCGATATCTGTCAACTATGTGCTGGGTGGTTATTGTCTCGATAAAGATCTTGGTGTTTTATTGGATCATAAACTGACCTTTATTCCTTACATAACAATTACTGTCAACAAAGCCAGAGGTGTACTTGGTTTCATAAAACGTTGGGCTAAAGAGTTTAATGATCCCTATGTCACCAAAACTTTATATACGTCACTTGTGAGACCTATCCTGGAATATGCTTCTATAATTTGGGACCCAATCTACCAAATTCATGCCGGCAGTCTGGAATCTGTGCAGAAACAATTCCTTTTGTTTTGTCTTCGGAGTTTAATCTTCAATCCAAGTAATCTTCCATCCTATACCAGCAGACTTGCCCTTAATAAGCTACCAACTTTAAAAAGCCGGAGAACTATGCAAAATGTTTCATTTCTTCTTAATATAATTAATGATGATGTTTGTTCTGGTTTCCTGATTAACAATATATCATTCAACGTTCCTCAACGACCAACACGTTACTTCTCACCTTTATCTGTACAGTTCTATAGAGCTAATTATGCAAATGCAGACCCTCTCAGGAGAATGTGTATTCAATTTAATGTACTTTATAGATTTATTGATTTCTCATTAAATACTAATCTAATTAAAAGTAAAATAATATGCTTTCTAAATTCATGAATATTTATGTACCAAAATTAATTCTAAAATGTTTTTCTTTGTAAATAGTCTGTAAGGATTAATTCCATAGACCAATATAGGAATAAATAAATAGATAAATAAATAAATAAATAAATGGTCCTTCTAACCGTACAAGTTTTAATAATTAAGACTTATCCAATATGTTTGCATTTTCTAATCTTCAAAAAATGATAAATTTTAGCTTTAATAATTTAATAATACAACTAAATTTTTTATAGTTTTTTTATAAAATTGATTTTTAATTAAAATAATCATAAATTTTGTATTAGGTCTACTTAAACTCCGAAGGATGAGATTCACTAGTTTTTAAATAACTCTTTAACAAAAACAAAAATCTGTTTCTCTAACTCACAAACTGTCATTTGTTTCTCTAAACGGATTAACCAAAATATTAACAAAAGGAAATTAGCTTATATGAAAAAAGATTAAGAACAATTTAAGTCACATAAATTAATAGTAAAAATATTTGATTGAAAAATTTTTTAGCAGTGCTTAGATCGATCGAGATCTTTATTATGTTAAAATTATTATTAAATTTTAAAGTTGTTTAAATGTTATAAATTCTGATCGCTCAGCATATCGAGAATCGTTTGATGGTGGTATAAGAACAATTAAGACTGCACTGTACAACACATTTTTTTTGGGGGGGGTGGCGAAGAATACCTAAGTCAGATGAATGTACAAGGTTGTAAAGCAGTCAAAGCGTTTGCTTATGAGTGGACACAGTATAACTTTATGCCCATTTAAAATTTTCGTTTTTTTTTGGCCAACTCTGTCCGGACTAAGATGTAAAAACAAGTGTAAAAGTTCACCCGATATAAATTTTGAGTTCGAATGTCCACAACCGAATTTTAAGAGAAATTTTTTCGTAGAATATTTTAACAATATCTGCCATCTATATGGGTCATTTTAGTCCTTATTTGCAGGAACTACCACAAAAATATCCTAAATCGCGCATTTAGGGCGTTCAAATGTTCTGCGAATATGTTTTACATCAAATTTCATTCTGGGTTGGCGAAGACGAAAACGTCATCAGAAAATTGTATACATAAGATCTATGGTTCCGAAAAATAAGATTTTGAAATTTCCATCTGCGATAATTTTCATATTTTTCTCAAACAAAGTAGGCGAAAAATAAAGAATATGAATAAAAAATTTTATATTTATATTGATTTTTGGGCAAAAGCGTCATTCTCATTCTATTCTAACATTAGAATTGTGGAAAAAGTGAAAATTTAGAAAAATGGAAGCCTGTAAGTTCGACATTAACAGATCTCGTTAAGTTTGTGGTAAGTTTGTCCCAAGAAGAGAGCATTTTAGTGGAGATTTTATAAAAGCTTATGAAGTTTATTTCAAACAACAGATAGATTTTGAAACTCACATTTTAAGAACTAAAAGAATTACAGATATAAAATAAAAAAATTGGCTAGGATCCATACTTGGAAGAATATGTATGTATGTTGGTGGAGTAAGCTCAAATGTTTACCAGGAAAAAGATAATGAAGAAGACGAAGGATCTCAGTTGGTTATTGTTTGCGATTTAGATACTGAAGATAGTGATGAATAAAATTAATTTGTAATTAAATCGTTATTGAAAACAATCGTAATTTGTTTCGAAAACTACATAAAATTAAATCTGTAAATTAAAACAAGTAAGAAAATTATAGTCGGTCTAGACCGACTATACGATACCCTATACCATGCGTTTAGAAACCCTATCTCTTAGGCCCAACTAACTGGACATAGAAAATAAGCAAAAAACAAATTTGAGTGGGATTTTTATTAATTTTTTTGGCTGCAGATATGAAAAAGTTCATATCGGATGCTATATCTATATAGGGACTTGGTCCAAAAATGGACCGATCCTGATCATGTTTGGTAAAGTCTCTTGTATTTTGCAAAAATATGTACAAACAAAATTTGAGAAGAATCAGTGCAATATTTTTGTTTTTTTATAGATTTAAGTGAAGATCGGGAAGCAGCTCTATATGGGGTCAAAGGGATCATTTTTGGACTACTCATTAATGGATGTAATGAACGCATACAAACCCAATTTGAGTAAGATCTATATGACAATTTGGATCTTATGGCAATTTATGTCGATTTCATATGGGTAATTTGTATGGGGGCTAGGTCTGAACATGGACTGATTCTCACCAATTTCAATAGCGTTCATCCCACGGCCGATAGAAGCTTATGTACCAAATTTCATCAAAATACATTCATATTTGCGACCTGCAGTTTGATTAAAAGCTTTACATGGACACACAGACGGACGGACATTGTTAAATCAACTCAGAAAGTGATTCTGATTCGATCGGTATAATTAAAGATGGGTCTAGGTCAAATATTTTTGGTTGTTACAAACAGCAGCACAAAGTCATTATACCCAAACCACATAGTGGTATAGGGTATAAACATTAAAAGCCGAACATTGTAATCCTTGAAATTCATTAGTTTCAACTTTTGTCACTTCAAAAAAAAAAAAAAATGAAAATTACCAAGAAAAGGAAAAGACATTAAAATATTAATTTAAAAAAAAAAACATTAAAATATTAAGATAGGTGTAAAAACATAAATTTAGAAAAAAATTCTTAACATTGTTAACGAAGGTGGGCTGCATGTGATAAATAATAATCAATCCTTTCAGTGATTTAACATGGCCGGATGACGTTCAAATCTTCGCCACGTCCTAGTAAAATTTGCTGCAGAACATATTTACAGAACATTTTAATCCACTAAACGATCTTCTCAGGATACTTTTTTGTTATTTATTAAAAAAGGGACATAAATGACCCATGAAAATTTTAGATATTGGATTAAAATGTTCTGTGAAAAAATTAGCCTTAAAATTCTGTTGAAGACATCCGAACTCAGAATTTGAGTCTAAGTTAATACAGTTTTGGCGAAAAAAATTAAAAAATAAAATTTGACTCTGTCCATACAGGACCAAACACTTTGGTGGTTACACTATAATAACCTAATACATACAATCATTCCGTATATGAATCATCCACCCCCAAGACCATGGCCATCATTTTGTTCCACAGTGTAAACAAAGTTTTATTTCAAAATCACTTTTAAGAGCCATAAGCGCAACACATATTGTATATTGACAGCCATATAAGACGATATATTGGTTTTACGTTTATTTGCAATTAATATCGTAAGATATTACATCTAACTAATATTAAATGTCAATTATTACGATTCATCGTAAATATTATTTAATTTATTATTATAACATTTGTAAGATTTTTATCTCAATATTCGAACATCATTAAATCTCTATTATCTGATGGTTCATTTAAACAAAAGTGATGCCATCACCATCATCGTCATCGTCATTATCATCATCATCATCATTATTATAAGGGCCTTTAACCGTATGAATTATAAGCCCCTTTTTTTTCCAAAAATACTATCGAAATTATCATTAAATCACTTTTTTAAACAATTGAATAAAAAAAAAACACAAAATGAAAATAACACAAAAACCGAAAACCTAAAAAAAAACACTGAAAAGTACATTTGAGGATTTATACTTAATATTGTCACGACTTTGGTATAGTTGGTTGTTAGAGAAACAATAAAAACTGCAGACAGTAGTTTGTATATGAAAACAAAAAAAAAAAAAAAAAACAAAATATTCTCATTATTTATTTTAACTCATCTGTCCAACTGACGGTAGGTTGTTTGGTTGGTTGGGTTGGTTGCTTTAGACGAATCTCATGAGGATTTTGTAATATATATACTTTATAGATTATTAAATGCGTTTATTTTATTGTATTGTGTTGAGTTGTTGTCTTTTTCCGCCAATCAAACAAACGAGCAAAGAAAAAAATAAATATCATCTTAGAATTGCAACATCATTCACTTTTATGATGAGGCTGATTTTGTGTGGGAATTGAAGATTGAAACATTTTTGATTTTTTTTTTTTAATTTTTTAAACACTTGCATGATTTTTTTTTATTATTTAATTTTCTTATTTTTTAACTCACCATATTTTTTTATTTATAGATATAATTGTCTTTTTTTATATGTATTTTTTAATAATATTTTATAATAATATTTTAAAATCTATTAAAGATTTAATAGTTTTATTTTTTCTTTGCCGAAAACACCCCAACAATAAACCGCAGTATGTTGTCTGTTTAAGTTTAAATAAGCGAATGCTTCACTTAAGTTCTCCCTTTGCCATTTTTATATAAAATTCATCATAAGGAATTTCCAAAAAAAAACCAACTACAATTTTTACAGCTTTAGAAACTACTACAAAAAAATCAACAACCTTTTTTACTCTACGTCACAGCAACCAACATCATCTATCTCTTAATTCGTTAGTTTAATATTCAACTCAACTCTTTAGTTACGAGTAAGGCTTTTAATATATTTTTTTTAACTTTATCTCATCTAGCTTACAATTAGCTTTTTTTTTTTGTTGTTTTTGTATTATTTTCATCTCTTTAGATTTTAAGATGTACTCGCACACCTTACATAGTCCGCAATTCATATTTTTTGTGTTATTAAACAGAGCTTCTCAAATGTGAACTTTTAACAGCATCTCTAGTTTTAGCAGAGAGAAAACTTTTAGGAAAAAAATTATATTAATTACACTGTACGACATCCATTCTGGGGGGGTGAGAAATTTCAAGTCAAGGTGAAAGTAGTGGGCCAGCATATTAAAATCTCTAAAGGGTTTGATATCAAGGTTCAGGAAATACACACATGAAACACACAATGTTCTGTTCAAAAGCAGCCAACACATATCTTTTTCTACGGTGCCCAACACAACCATGACTGTGTTCGTTTTAATATTTCGTTATTTACACGAACATTTTTGTGTCACGTACTTTTTGTTTCAATCACACATAAACCACACATTTTTGAGTGTTGCTTTATTTGAAGTTCATGTTCTGGTACGTGTACTAAAAAAAAAAACAGAACATGTACAATAAACAGGTTCGAGTTCAGTTATATTTTAAGTCGTGTTGTGGCTCGTGTACTAAGAAAAAACAGAACATGTACAATAAACAGGTTCGAGTTCAGTTATATTTTAAGTCGTGTTCTGGCTCGTGTACTAAGAAAAAACAGAAAATGTACAATAAACAGGTTCGAGTTCAGTTATATTTTAAGTCGTGTTCTGGCTCTGTACTATGAAAAAAATAGAACATGTACAATAAACAGGTTCGAGTTCAGTTATATTTTAAGTCGTATTGTGGCTCCTGTACTAAGAAAAAATAGAGCATGTACAATAAACAGGTTCGAGTTCACTTATATTTTAAGTCGTGTTCTGGCTCGTGTACTAAGAAAAAGTAGAACATGTACAATAAACAGGTTCGAGTTCAGTTATATTTTAAGTTGTATTATGGCTCGTGTACTAAGAAAAAATAGAACATGTACAATAAACAGGTTCGAGTTCACTTATATTTTAAGTCGTGTTTAAAATATAACTGAACTCGAACCTGTTTATTGTACATGTTCTGTTTTTTCTTAGTACACGAGCCACAACACGAAATAAAATATAACTGAACTCGAACCTGTTTATTGTACAGGTTCTGTTTTTTTTTTCAGTACACGTACCAGAACATGAACTTCAAATAAAGCAACACTCAAAAATGTGTGGTTTATGTGTGATTGAAACAAAAAGTACGTGATACAAAAATGTTCGTGTAAATAACGAAATATTGAAACGAACACAGTCATGATTGTGTTGGGCACCGAAGAAAATTTAAAAACAAACATATTTGATATGAAAATAAAAATATGTGTGTGTTGGTCTAAGTTATGTTTGTTTACATATATGTACGAGTTTTTTATTCAGTGTGTGTTTTTTTCTGAACTCTGTTTGATATTCTCAGGCCAAACTTTTCTTATGACCTTTTTTATTTATTTATTATCTTAATGTTTGTTTACTTAGTTTTGCAGCTATAACTCAAGAGCCATCGACGATTTCTCATTTCAGTCTTCAGCAAATGGCTTCAGTAAATCAAGTTCAACTAATTTTAGCGAATGAGATCTGCAAAAAATTGCTTTTTTCTCCTTGTTTTAATCAATTTTTAGAATAACATAACATATTGCGGTTTTATGGTTGTCATTAGAGCTGGGAATTTATATATTGGCATATTTTTTTTAGAAATTTGTTTGTTTGAATTCTTACCTATCTGTAAAATTAATAAGCAAGATGATTTCTTGTGACCGATTTTACAACTTTAATAACAAACCGATTTTGATTAAAAAAATATAATTTGAAAGGTATATCTTTTTAGATGTCCACCATATTTACAGGTTTGCACCATCTGGAATTTTTTTTTTGGAGTAAAATATATTTAAAGTTGCTATTACATAAAACACATATTTAAAACTATACAATGCTGTGAATTGTGAATTGGCTAAAATTGATTAGCATACCTTTAGGCTCGTATACAATTAGTATTAACAATCCCGGATATGTGTCTCCTGTGTGTTCAACAAATATTTATAACTGTATGAAAAATAAATTTTCCTAGATTTTCGAGGCCTGAGCGCTGCTTGTTTGTTTGTAGCTTATAGAGGGCTAAACCATTGAAACGATCTTATTGATATTTTTTACAGAGTCGTGCTGTGTATCTGAAAAGCTATAAATATTTTTTTTTGATATTTTTGGTCGATTTTTAACATCGTACATCTGTGGTTTTCTGGAATAACCGCGTATGTCCATTTTTGTCAGTTTTGAGTTAACAATGCCAAATATATTAATTTTTAACGCTCTTTACATGTGTTCAATTTAAAAAAAAAAAAAAATATTGACCATTTCTCAGCTTTTTCTTTAAATAACGACGTAACTTAAATGTTTATTAAATTAATTTGCAGCACTAACGACGTATGTCAACCTATGTTTGATCGCTGACAAATTATTTTCTCACAAAATGACACATAGCGACATACGTTGTTATTAATGAAAAAAAATGCAAAATAATTTTGGATTAGTTTTCAGTTTATAACCACTTGTAAAAATTAGTGTATTTATTTCTGTTATTTTTTGTCACTATTATTCTTGAAACCTTGTTATTTTCTCTGCCTAAGTCCCGCTAAATTTTTGTTGATGAACAAAAAAATCCATTTTGCAAGCAACAACAACTTATGTCTACATGGGGGGTTGCACTGGTAGTTTCAAAGAAAACGACGTTTGTCGACATAAGTTGTTTTATCTGCACACACTTTAAGTGTAATTTACATATTGTTTTTTCGTCCTTCTCTAGGATCTATTCCTCTGAAGAGTTTTGACTCAAAATTTTATATAAAGTATTTATTGCCCATATCTACAGGGCTGTTAAATAAAAAGTTCTAAAATCTGTAAATCGAGCCCATAATTTCAAATAGAACGTTTTTTGGCTCCCCTGAACATTTTGATTTTGTGACATACGCGGTTATTGTAGAAAACCACTGATCTATTGAGTAGTATGACCAGGAGAGCTTTGCAAATTAATGTGAGATCACCTAATGTTAATGTTAGTAGTGAAAATGGGCAGAATCGGGGCGTGGGCGTGGGCGTGGTCGTAGTACCTCCTATATAAAGTAACTATTCAATGTCATATATCTCCAGTGCTATGACAGATACAACTTCGAAAATTTGTCTGAGATCATATATTATCAATGTGAGAAGTCAAAAAAAAAAAATGGACAGAATGGATTTGGCACCCCCCCCCCCCCCACACACAAAGTAAATTTTACATGTCATATATCTGGAATATTGTAATAGTTAAAACCTTGCGAATTTCCGAGAGCCCATTAGATGGGCCTGATGAAAGTAGTGAGCAAGGCAGCGCTCATCTATATTTTAATACGTGAAGGTAAATTTTCAGTTCCATTTTTAAGGAATATGCGGGCACGGAGCAGTACAAGAAATTGACATAATTTAGTTCATATGGAGGAGAAGCTGAGAATGATAAAATTTATGTTTAATCTGTCTTAAAAATATATAAAATTAAATAAAATTAAATATTTATAATAATTCGTTACACCCTATTAATGCGAATGATTTAAATTATATATCAGACGCTCTGTGTTGAACTGTGAATTCCTAAAATTGATTAACATGCCTTTAGGCTCATTTAGATATTCATAAATTTTGTATATATACAGTTTAAAAAAACATTGGAAGACAAAAATTGAATGAAAAAATAATATTTCCTAGAATTTGCACTCGAATTTCTAGTGATGGGCTATACCAGTGCAAAGTAAATATATAATATCATATAATTGGAGTACTATAAAACGGAAAGCCTTCAAATTTTTACGAATTTATCGGATATAAATGTGAGTAGACAGACAAAAAATATGAGGTACTATGAAAGCGACTGTCTTGGAACTTTTGACAAGTACATTAATTACCAATGTTCTTAAGTGGTCGTGGAAAGTATGGGTAGCATCGCCTCTTCGAAAATCGCCAAAATCAAAAATCGTGATAAACAAAAATCGCCAAAGAAGAAAATCATCAAAATCAAAAATCGCAAAAATCATAAATCGCCAAAATCAAAAATCGCTGAAATAAAGAAATTACCAAAGAATGTTCTAAATTCCAAGTCAATAGCTAAGTGTTGCCATATTAAATTTGGAAAAACCATGTTTTACTCATGGGCAGCTATAGCATGCAGCTTGCTCCAGAGTAAGAAGGTCGAAAATTTGGATAATATTTGCACCGAATGAAAAAACAAAAAATATTGTGTAACACGAAACATTGGATTAAAAACTTTAAATAAATAAAATAAAATGTTTTAATAAACGGTTTTAGTTTTATTCGACCTTTAACGATTAGTTTTCAGAAAAAACGTTTTTAGATCCTACGACTAATTAGTCGATGCATCGATTCTGAATATTTTGTTTTGAAAAAAAAAAAATTTTTTAATTTTACAATACAAAAATTTTAGAAAAAATTGATTATGAAGGTATACATGTCCATTAGGGTGGCCCTTCATTATATGGAGAAAAAAAAAGTATTCAAACTCTCAGTCGCATCCCCTAGAAATATGCGAATAGCAAAAAAAAAAGTGAGAAATACAAAGTTTTGGGGCAATCAAAAAACATTTAGAGGTGGCTCAACGCGACTGAAAATTTCAAGTGGGTTTATATGGGGAAAATATGACTTTTTTCAGATTTTACGAGAATTTTGTTCTATAGTTTAACTTTTCAGACAAGCTGTTACAAAATTCGGGATCACTGTTAAATTATCTTTCCAAAAAGCTATAAAACTTTAAAATCGAATAAAAACTCGCCAAGAAATAGCAAATGCACCTGACCACTTTTGTGCCAAAAAAAAACTAGGTCATGAAATTTGATGGCATTTTTTTCAACTTTATGAAGTTGATTAAAGCCATAATTTGTTTTTGGTCTCTATACTTATAAGGACTCAGATGTGAAGTATTGTTTTATTACCACGTTGGTAACCTATTGCGCATTGAGACCGAAAATGGGAAATTTTTTTGATAAAATTTTGAAAACTCCTTTTTCAAGTTTTGAAAAATTTTCTTAAACAAAATTTAAAAACAATTGATCTAGCTCTTTAAGGTCTTATTAAATGCATGCTAGAGATTAACTGTTTTAATTTTCAGGTAAATCTCTATGCCAGAATTTTTTTCACAAGGATTTTATTTTCGCGGATTTCGAGAAAAATGGGATTTTTGTAAGATATTCTGTAAATGTACTCTTTCTAAATACTTTGTATCAAAAAATCATCACTTTTGTACACTTAAATGTTATATATTATCTTAATAGACTAGAGTTTCGGAAAAAATTCAAAAAATTCAAATATTTATATGCCTTAGGTTGATGATCAAACAAATTTTTTGCAAAGTAATATTCAAAGCTTATACAATAAATTTGTCCTGGTGAAAACAAAGAAACTTAAGAGTGAAAAACCATGGTTCTCACCAGAAATAAAGTCCTTAACTGATAAGAGAAACTTAGCATATGAGCGTTGGAAAAGATTTACAACGACCGAAATTCATACTATTTTCAAATTCTGTAGATCTCAAGTGAATTTAAATATACGAACTGCTAAGACACAATACTTCGATGACAAGTTTAAGACAGCTATCTGTTCTAAGAAAAAATGGAGAGAAATACGTAACATGGGTCCCAATAATAATACTATAGCAACTGACAACACAATTCATGTAAATGAGTTAAATTCTCATTTTGCCAATATACCAATGCCAGATATTGATGAAAACTTCTACAACTCTTCAAGTACAACAAATAATAATGTCCCAAATAATTTACAGACGATGTGCTTCGAATTCAAAAATATTACCCATATAGATGTCTTAAAATCTATTTTAAGTATTAAATCGAGCTCTGCTGGATATGATGAAGTCCACCCTAAATTTATAACATTAATCCTAAGTTACATACTGCCGCACATAACACACCTTTTTATACCCTATACCACTATGTGGTTTGGGTATAATGACTTTGTGCTGCTGTTTGTAACAACCAAAAATATTTGACCTACACCCATCTTTAATTATACCGATCGAATCAGAATCACTATCTGATTCGATTTAACGATGTCCGTCCGTCTGTGTGTCCATGTAAAGTTTGTAATCAAACTGCAGGTCGCAAATATGAATATATTTTGATGAAATTTGGCATTTATTCTTTCATTGACCATGGGATGAACGCTATTGAAATTGGTAAGAATCGGTCCATGTTGAGACCTAGCCCCCATCCAAATGACCCCTATGAAATCAACGTATATTGCCATAAGATCCAAATTATCATACAAATCTTAGTCAAATTGGGTTTATATGTATATATTACATCCATTAATAAGTAGTCCAAAAATGATCCCTATTGGACAACTCTTAGTCATAGGCGCCATATAGAGCTGCTTCCCGATCTTCACTTAAATCTATCAAAAAACAAAAATATTGCACTGATTCTTCTCAAATTTTATTTGTATATATTTTTGCAAAATGCAAGAGACTTTACCAAACATGGTCAGGACCGGTACATTTTTGGACCTAGTCCCCATATAGATATAACATCCGATATGAACTTTTTCATATCTGCAGCCGAAAAAATTAATAAAAATCCCACTCAAATTTGGTTTATGCTTATTTTCTATATCCAGTTAGTTGGGCCAGAGAGATAGGGTCTCTAATCGCACGGTATAGGGTATCGTATAGTCGGTCTAGACCGACTATAATTTTCTTACTTGTTAATATTATTGTATTAAAACCACATCAACTTTTCCGCCAATGTGGAAACATGCGAAAATAATTCCAATTCCTAAACAAGATAAGAGCTATAGACCTATAGCAATATTGCCATTCTTATCGAAGGTCTTCGAACGCTTAATTCGAGCACAGATAAGCCAACATCTTTATGAAAACAAACTTCTAACTGATAGGAAATCAGGATTTAGGCCAAAGCGTAGTTCTATCTCTGCTCTTGTTGATGTCTCAGAGGAGATAAGAACTAAATTATATAACAAGATGAAGTCCTTTTTGGTTCTTCTGGATCATTCTAAAGCTTTCGACATAGTGGCGTACTCAACACTTTGTTTTAAGCTTAAAAATATGTGTAATTTTGCACCTACCGCTAAAAAGCTTATTGGCACATATCTTAATGGTAGAAGTCAATCTGTTTACAATGGCATTGAGATATCAAACACTTTACTAATTAAGCGTGGTGTACCTCAAGGTTCAATACTTGGTCCACTTTTGTATTCCATATACTCCAATGACTTACCCTCACAACTAGAAAATTGTAAAATACAAATGTATGCAGATGATGTGCAGCTTTACATCAGTTGTATCAGTCGGATGCCATAAACTGCATAAGAAAAATTAATGAAGATCTCAAAAAAGTATCTAGATGGGCATCAGCCAATGGGCTTTGTTTAAACGCGAAAAAGTCAAAAGCAATGATTATTGGAAACTCTAACATTCGACCTACCACTCTGCCACCACTACTTTTAGATAACTCAACTATTGAGGTTACTGAAACTGCCAAGAACCTCGGGATAAATTTTAACAAAAAAACATAACTGGTCTGATCATGTAAATGCTACCTATGGTAAAATGCATGGTATGCTGAGAACTGTGTGGATGACGCAATATTTTACACCATTAAATATTCGCATGCTCCTTGCCAAAACCTATATACTGCCGACACTTCTATATGGATGTGAGCTATTTGCCAGTTGTGATTCAATAAGCAAACAAAAGCTAAAAGTAACTTATAACAATGTTGCCAGATACATATTAGGACGTAGAAGATTAGATGATATTTCGCAGTTTTCAATGTTTCATTCGAAAATCTGCTAAAATGCCGAACTCTAATATTTCTGCACAAAATAGTTAACACAAAGCAACCAGATTATCGTTACAAAAGGCTACAATCTTCCCGATCTAATAGAGGGAATAAAATAAACTCAATTCAGTATCAAAAACAAATATCTGAAAGACATTTTTTTATGGAAACTATAAAACTTTGGAACCAACTACCTCATAATATACAAACCATTAGCAATGCAAAGCTCTTTAAAACAACAATATTTCGCCACTTTGATTATCTTAATTTTTTGTGTTGCACTTAAATTTTTTTCTTTTTCATTTAAAAAAAATTTTTTTTCTTCATTTATTTAAAATAAATATTTATGTGTAACTACCTATCAATTTTAAACAAAATTATTTTTTTTTTTTTTAAACTTAAATTATTAAAATTATTCTTTAATTATGTCATATACATAGTTCAGAAAAAAACACACACTGAATAAAAAACTCGTACACATATGTAAACAAACATAATTTAGACCAACACACACATATTTTTAACTTCATATCAATTATGTGCGTTTATAAATTTTCTACGGTGCCCAACACAATCATGACTGTGTTCGTTTTAATATTTCGTTATTTACACGAACATTTTTGTAGTACGTACTTTTTGTTTCGATCACACATAATCCACACATATTGGAGTGTTGCTTTATTTGAAGTTCGTGTTCTGGTACGTGTACTGAAAAAAAAAAAAAACAGAACATGTACAATAAACAGGTTCGAGTTCAGTTATATTTTAAGTCGTATTGTGGCTCGTGTACTAAGAAAAAACAGAACATGTACAATAAACAGGTTCGAGTTCAGTTATATTTAAAGTCGTGTTCAGGCTCGGGTACTAAGAAAAAACAGAACATGTACAATAAACAGGTTCGAGTTCAGTTATATTTTAAGTCGTATTGTGGCTCGTGTACTAAGAAAAAACAGAACATGTACAATAAACAGGTTCGAGTTCAGTTATATTTAAAGTCGTGTTCAGGCTCGGGTACTAAGAAAAAACAGAATATGTACAATAAACAGGTTCGAGTTCAGTTATATTTAAAGTCGTGTTCAGGCTCGTGTACTAAGAAAAAACAGAACATGTACAATAAACAGGTTCGAGTTCAATTATATTTTAAATTCATTTTCTGGTTCTTGTACTACGAAAAATTGAAACATCAATTCGCGATCTGATACACCCCGATAAAAACGACAACAATTGCTTCAACCAAATTTATTAAAATTTTATTGACCCTTTTTTATGACTTACGTTGCAAATTGTTTACAATTGTCAAATATTTTAAAATATTATTGGCAATTTTTTTGTGATTTACGTTGAAATTATTTACAATTGTTTTTATTGACTGGTTTTTATTTTAATAAAAGATGGTAATAAAATACTTGAGACACAAAAACTGCACACTGCACTTAAATCTTTCTTGCAGGATTCAATCAGACGTGTAAATTTTTTCGTTTCGCTATTAAAAGCTGCGTATTTTTTATAGCAAAACTTATTTTTGTTATTGCTTTGAAATTGTTTTAATTTACACAAAATATTTGCAATTTACACAATAACACAGTACACTTATAGATCACGATCTGAAATAAATAGCGCACGCACTCGCTATTTATTGCAAAATCAATTGCGTGAAATTGTAATACTTGCAAGCAATTGTAACGTAAGTCATAAAAAAGGGACAATAAAATATGAAAATATTTCTTTGGGTTTTTTTATTGACACTCATTGAGTTTTTATGCAAAAAACCCCAAAAAATCATTGAGAAAAGGATTGTGCATTGACACTAATTGGTTCGCAAATTAAGGGTGGGTGATTGTGATTTTTATGATGCAAAATTTGTTTGTGTCTAAAGTTATTTGTTACCAAAAAAAAAAAAAAATGTTTGCAAAAGATCCTAACAACCAACAAGTGTGTCTTTTAGGCCGCAAAATTGGGTTTTTCGTCTATGACACTAATTGGTTATGAAAATAGGAGTGAGTAATGCAAAAAAACCTAACAACCCACAAGTGTAACTTTTATGATGCTAAATAGTTTTTGTGTCTTAAGTATTTTATTACCATATTTTATTAAAATAAAAACCAGTCAATAAAAACAATTGTAAATAATTTCAACGTAAATCACAAAAAAATGGCCAATAAAATTTTAAAATATTTGACAATTGTAAACAATTTGCAACGTAAGTCATAAAAAAAGGTCAATAAAATTTTAATAAATTTGGTTGAAACAATTGTTGTCGTTTTTATCGGGGTGTATCAGATCGCGAATTGATGTTTCAATTTTTCGTAGTACAAGAACCAGAACACGAATTTAAAATATAACTGAACTCGAACCTGTTTATTGTACATGTTCTATTTTTTTTTAGTACACGAGCCTGAACACTACTTAAAATATAACTGAAATCGAACCTGTTTATTGTACATGTTCTATTTTTTCTTAGTACACGAGCCTGAACACGACTTAAAATATAACTGAACTCGAATCTGTTTATTGTACATGTTCTGTTTTTTCTTAGTACACGAGCCACAACACAACTTAAAATATAACTGAACTCGAACCTGTTTATTGTACATGTTCTGTTTTTTTGCAGTACACGTACCAGAACACGAACTTCAAATAAAGCAACACTCCAATATGTGTGGTTTATGTGTGATCGAAACAAAAAGTACGTGATACAAAAATGTTCGTGTAAATAACGAAATATTAAAACGAACACATTCATGATTGTGTTGGGCACCGTAGAAAATTTAGAAACGCTCATAATTGATATGAAAATAAAGATATGTGTTGGCTGCTTTTGAACAGAACATTGTGTGTTTCACGTGTGTATTTTCTGAACCTTGGTCATATATTATTATGCTTTTTTATTTTATGTTAAATTAAATAACACCTTCTGTCTTACTTTATCTCCCAAGTACTGTAATATTAATAAGATCTATTTCTTGTTGTACTGCATTCTTCAAATAAATAATTAATTAAAAAATTAAATTTTTTAAAACTTGAAAAGAAATTTTCAAAATTTTATCAAAAAAAAATCCCATTTTCGGTCTCATTGCTTAATAGGTTAGCAAGGTGGTAATAAAACAATACTTGATATCTATGTACTTACAGATATAGAGACTAAAACGAAAGGTTGGCCTTAATTAATTTTTTAAAATTGAAAAAATGCTATTAAATTTCATGATCTAGTTTTTTTTGGCACAAAATTGGTCTGGAGCATTTGCTATTTCTTGTCGAGTTTTATTCGAGTTTTATTCGTTCAAAAGATAATTTAACACTGGTCCCGATTTATGCAACAGTTTGTCTGGAAAATTAAACTATAGAACTAAATTCTCGTAAAATCTGAAAAAAGTCATATTTTCCCCATATAAACCCACTTGAAATTTTCAATCGCGTTGAGCCACCTTTAAAAGTTTTTTGATTGGCCCAAAACTTTGCATTTCTCACTTTTTTGCTATTTTCATATTTCTAGGGGGTGCGACCGAGAGTTTGAATATTTTTAAATGAAGGGCCACCCTCATGTCCATAAATCTTGATAAGTCGTAATATGCTCTAGATCACTATAAAATGAATATAATTCTCTGGAAAATCTTTAAATAACTCTTTTTGATCATTATTTGGTCCATTAATTGCAATATTTTTAAAGCTTGATAGGAAGTATTTTGGATCTCTAAACGACCAATGTTAAAACTCGATGAATTGAAACTCTAATTATTAATTGTTCTTTTTATAAATGAAGATAATCAGCCCTATTCTTGAAACGTTGTTATTTGAATAAGAGTGAATTTAAAATCACATGAAATTGAAATTTTGGGTTTCTTGAAACCAATTTTTTATTTATTTAATGGAAACATATGTTTGAGTTAAGAACAGTATGTTTGAGTTAAGAACATATGTTATCTAGAAACCGGGGTGCCATATGGTTCTTTATTCAATTTCACAAAAAACTTTTAACTATTTTGTGCATGTTTTTCCTTAAGTTTATAGAAAAAGTATAAAGAAAAATATTTTCTTTTAAAATAACAACTTATTTGTTCATTTAATTGTGTTTGTTCTTCAATTTCATTCAATTATAAATGACTTTTCTATTTTTAAAAAGTTAGTCATCACCAAAAAAAATTTCGATATTCAAATAAATTGGATTTGACTGGCATTATTACTGTTTCGAACATATGCAAAACAAGTAAAAAATATGTGATTTGATGAAAAAAATTTTTTTAATTCCTTTTTTGCAATAATTAGTGCATAAAGAATCTCTGTTATAATTGAAAAAATTATAATGGAAAATAGATTGTGCAAATAAAAAGTTTTTATTATAGTTATAGAATAGCATCATCGCAAAAAGTGCGTTTTATTAACATCGACCACTTATTACGAGTTTTTTTTTTAAATCAGCGCAAAATGTAGACGTTTTTTAAAATCGTTTTTTTTTTCATAAAATTAATGTCTAATTTTTTAAAATAATGACAAGGTTCAATAAAAAACATGTTAGAGTTTAAATATCAATTAGTTTTTTTTATCTCTTAAGACCTGCTTAGTAGAAAAAAAGGGCATTTGTTTTGATTTCACAGAGCCTTTTCTATGTGAATTAACACGAGAAAAAATATTCTTATTGAAATTAGAGAACAGTAAAAACTCGTAAATTTAAGAATTTTTTCATTTACGAATTTTTTTTTTGTGATAGTGGTTTCAAGAACAGGGGTGAATATTTCAATAAATTTTTTTTTATGTAACGCATTCCATTTTTAAAATATTTCTACATTATCATTAATGCTTATATAAATATCTAAATAAAAAGTAAAGTCAATAAATGAATAAATAATTATCTCTAACGGTGGTCGTGAAACAAAATGATGAAGAAACCCCGTCAAAGAGTCTCCAAGATTTGTTGCATTTCCTTGCAAAATTTTTATAACACATCAAAATGCAATGTACAATTAATATTTGTCTATGTCTGTATTATGGCATGTTTATTCATTCGGCACTGTAGAAGTTTTAAAGAAATTTTTAACCCGGCAGCCATCGAAATTCAAAATTTTGGTCTATTATTTAAAGAAGACGGATAAACATCAGACCTTGTTTTACTTTTCCTCTTAACTAGCGGCCATATTTCGTTAACTGTGACTGACTAAAATTATTCCTAGTATTTTGTTTTTGAAAATAAAATAATAGTTAAGGTCTAAAAATTTCGATAACGAATGCAACGATTAGAACCCTGATGTGACATTTTATTTTCATGTTTGTTTCTTAAGTCTTTTGTTTTACTACAATTTTAACTTAAAATTGAGACAAGCCAGAATTAAATGTTAATAAATTAATCATGTAGTTGAAAACTGATTGTTATAGCAGAAAATAGAGCTAAGGTTTATTCGAATATTTTTTTTTTTTTGAGAAAGCCGCTTTCGACCATAGTTCTTATAATGAAAATGTCAAAACAAAATCAATTCAATATTATAATAATTCTATAATTATTTTAAAATATATTAACGTATTTAGATAACTCAAATCGTTTTAATTTTATCCTACATCAGGGTATAATGATTTTTTTTGCTGATGCTTGTAAGATCCAAAAATAATTGAGCCTTAAAGCTACTTTTAATTGATAATATCTAAATCGATTAAGCGATGTCCGTCTGTCCATCTGTTGTTGTGTTGTAATCAAAAACATAAGTTCAAAAGTTAAAAAATTGATATTTTTTTAACACCAAAAATATTTTTTTTAATGAAAAATCAAAATGTTAAAACCATCAGTTCATCATCAAATTAACACAAGTCAATTTTAACATGTGTAATTCTTTTGCGTTTCAATTTTTTTTTTTTCAAATAAAACCATCAACTGCACATTAATTAATTTGAGAACAAACATGTATGGGTAAATGAGTTCATTAGCTTTTGTGTGTTAATGAAGTTTTAAAATAAATTTTTTTTCTAATAGGAAATATGAAAAATATTCATAACTTTATTTACTAGTGTTTAAAATGTCATTAGAATTATTGTTTTAATTCAAAATTAACTTTAAATGTAAAACAATTAGACAATAAACACTAGCTCCATAATGAATTTACTTCATTTATAAGTAAAAAAAAGTTACACAATCAAACATATTGGGAAACTTATAACAAACAAAATTCATAAGCAATTGAATATTAAAAGAATTGTTCTAAAATTATGGATCATCTTCCAATTAATTTAACAAACAAACAAAAAAAAAAAAACAAAACAGATTTAAAAAATAATATGACTATAGAACTTCATTAGCATACAATAGCCAAATAATTAATTTAACCATTAAACATTTTTTTCAAACTCATAAATGTTTAAATACTAAATAAATGCTAGAAAACAAAGAATAACAAAGGCAAGTTAATTAAGTTTTTTAAGACGACATTAGTTGTGCCCTAAGGGCTTTTTAAAGGCGATCTTTAGGATTTAATTTTGTTATAAAGAGTTTTGGTTAAAACAAGTGTGTGTGTTATAAGTTACTGAAGAAATTATTTAAAAAATATATATATGGGGCGTCTCATGTCAAGTGATCCAATGTTTGAAACCGATGTCTTCGGATCGGGATGAAATTAGCATCAAGCTTAGTCCTATTGGATAGTAGCATATACACAATTTTTCAACAAGATCGGTCCAGAAGTCTCTGAGTTAGAGGGGGTCAAAATTTGACATTTTGGCCAAACAAGTGTTTTTTCTCATCCATATAACTTTTTACCTATAGTTCTTAGCAGAATTTCTCCAAAATGGTTTAGGTAGCTATTTCTTCAGTCTTTCGGGAAAAAGAAAAATTAAAAAAAAATTTTTTTTTACTTTTTTTTTGCAAACTTTAAAATTTGTTTGACTTTTTTTTCAAGAGAAAGGCCCTTTTTTGCTCAAAAGAAAGCTTAGGATTTTTCCTTTAAGAGGTTTATGGTCGCTTAGTGGGATGCGAGTGGGATATCTACCAAAAAAAAATATTTTGTAACTCAAGACAACGGTTTCCAATTTTTAGCATATGGGTAATTCCATAGTCACATACGTGACAGTCGCACGCTTCAATGTGACAAAAACCAACGAAAGCGTTAACAATTTTCTTACTTCTTTTTGTTTTTGAATGGAGCATGAAAAGCTATACATTTGGTAAAAGCGAAAAAGATAATCAAACATGCAACTCATAAAATACATGCAATTAAAGTCAGTGACGTGGCGTGACAAAAAGAGAAGTTGGTTTTTTCCTTATTAGCAAAAATGCAAAACTCTGCGAACTTCGTCGGAATGTTTTGCAAATATTTTTTGTCATAATTTCCAACATTATAAGTGATTTTTTCAAATTTTCTGAATGACAAAACTTTTCTTGATTATCCCCTCCAGCCCGTTGTTCGGTTGGTGACGTTGCGTGATGTAACGTGACATAGCTTACCATGTGATACTTGTACTAAATTTTGTTTTAATAACTGTTTTTTTTTTTAATTCATGATGGAAACAAGTTATAAATTTTATTTGATGATTTTATTTTGTTAATAAAATTAATTTAATTATTGTTTTTTTAATAATTCATGAAAGAAAACAGGTTACAAATTTTATTTGATGATTTTATTTTGTTAATAAAATTAATTCAATTATTTTTAAATGTATGAATTATAAAAAATAGGGGCCTAATTCACAAAGAAGACAACAAGGCAATTGAGAAAATTTCGTATGAATAAAATACTCAAATTGAGCTCTTTTTCATACACATTTTTCAAAATTGTCCTGCTGTCTTCTTTGTGAATAGGGGGTAAATGATTTTTTGATTTAAATATGACTTTTTGGGGAATATGCAGTTAAAGCTATTTTTATGGCTCCTACCCCGTCAACTGCACCTTTGCCGTGAGACGTTGCAAAGTAGTTCCACTCGATATTCTTACAACCAAACTTTAAGAGGAAATCAGGCAAACTTCTGGAAATAAATTTGTTTTTAAACTATGATCCACTTCCATTTGAAAATATATAAATATTTTGAAATTTGCCGCATTTGCTTTTATCTGCTGTACAAGTGTTGTTAAGAAGCAACAATCATCAAACTTATTGTGAGTGAATCTATCACTTGTTATGGTTTTTGGGGCACAAGTTCCATTTTTGTTCCAATTTTAAATATTTTGGGACTTTTGTTCATTTTAATTTGTAAGTTTGGGGCCTAAATTAATTTTTTTAAGACTGATGGACAAATATACTCCAAAACAAAAATAAACTACGAAACCGGTTTATGTTATTGTTTTCTTTGTAGTTTATTTATTTTCGTAAACTGAAAAACTATCGGGAATCGTTTGTAAATTGAAGTAATCAGTAAATAAAATTTATCGTAACTGTCTTCCGCGAGCGCACCGTGCCCGTGTCCGCGAACCACATCCACACGGGTTTGGCAGCCACACCCGCGCCGCTCAGTTGTCGCTTACTTATTTGTAATCGCCCAAAAACATATTTTTTTGAGATCATTCCGTTATTTTACATCTTGATTGATAAGATAAAACGCAAAAATGCTATAAAAGTTTTGCAAACATTGCAAGATATGCTATGGTTGCGAGCTAAAGTTCCGCAATGGTGAAAAAAAAATCATTTAATAAAAATATGTGTAAAATTTTTGGGGCGTAAGTTCATTTTTCCTATGGTTTTTCGAAAAATTGGGGTATTTGTTAATTTTTTTTTGGGCTTTTTGTAAGGTTTTGGGGCTTTTATTCATCGCGAAATTACGCCCCAATTTTTTGGGGCATTTGTTCATTTTTTTGGGGCTTTTTGTAAGGTTTTGAGGCTTTTGCTCATCGCGAAATTACGCCCCAATTTTTTGGGGCATTTGTTAATTTTTTTGGGGGCTTTTGTTCATTGGGGCCTAAGTACTCAACGCCGTTTTTTAAATCCGATAGAACTTTAAATTTTAAAAAATAATCAAAAAATTGTTATCCAATACATGGCACTAACACTTGAAAATGATTTCGGGCATATGGCCAAATTTTTTAGAACATCGCTGGCCGCATGTTATGCATAACACTAACAATGTTGGCCTTAAAGGCATCAAATGTTGCTGTTTTATCGGCATAAACCATTGATTTTATGATTGATGTGAAATAGCACAACTATGGAGGCCAATTGACAGGCCCATTACTCGAAATCAACTTACCGCCAAATTTCGATTTTTAATATATCTCATCCGGATCAATGTCATCCATGATTTCAAACAAAAAATCATTGATCTTGGAGCGGTAGCGATCTCCATTGACCGTAACGAGAGCTCCGGCTGCATTTTTAAGAAATAAGATCTGTGTAAACCGAACCAAACTGTGCATTTTTCTGGATTTAATGAAGTCTTTAGGGTCTGTTGTAGATTGGTCTCACTCCAAGAGCCCTATCGATCAACACAATTTTCATACAAAATATCGGGACAGCTTCCGACTGATCTAGAGCCCAATCGGCGAAAGAACGTCGTATATGATTGTCTCGTGACTTTAGTTCCAACACCAGCTGGATCTGCTAATGGTGTAGGCCAAGATCTTTGCGCAAAATGTACCACGTAGTGGGCGAACAGAGCCCCAATTCCTGCGACCAACGTTTACAGAGCGCGCACTGTGGCTGAAATTTTGATTTCATTGGCCACAAGTCCAATTTTTATTTTTGTTACCGATTTTTCAAGTTTTAGCGTCATTTTGAAGCTAATATATCCAAATTAAGGTAATCAAAAAATTGGTTTAAACTATTGCTTATTATGGGCGTGGCATGCTTTCAAAATCAACTGTTTTTCAAGTTTGTAAAATGTGTTTTTTTTTTTTTATTTTTTTTTATCAAAAATAAATGGTTACTTATCGCAAGTTATCATGGTTAATGACATGCGGTTCTTTTTATAAGACTGCTCGGATAGCAATCTTTAGTATGTGTATGTAGCCACAGCCATACCGTTTAATATTAGGGATGTTATGAAATAATTATTAAACTCCTATATATTTGTTAAAGTTAAAGTTAAGTTAAGAACTTCTAGAGAACAAAATGGAACAAGTAACGTATACCATCCAGAGAAAGGCGAAAGTGTCCTTTTTAACCCTGTATATACTTTTGCATCCGTGATGAACCATGGGTAGAACACTTTTTTTCATTTTGATGAAATTACTTGAAAAAATTTCAAATTATGGTCATTTAAACAGCCCTATAAGTATGCAATGGTGCCTCAGGTATTTTGTAGCTTATAATAGTCATTATTTATTCTATTACCAGTAATGATATCTGCTTATAAAATACACTACCCTTTTGATATATTTGTAAGTAAGAATGTCAATAGACAGAGGATGTAATTCATTTGTAACCTGAGTTTTTTATTATCATACCTTTTTTATACCTTTTTATTTTATCTAACAATGCAATAATGCAGGTGGCAAAGAAAACACACAAAAGTAATTCATTTGTATAGTGGGTTTTTTGATATACCATTTTAGGTAGTAATCCACTAATGTCATTTTCTTACCTTTTTATTTTGCCTAGAAACATAACGTGATGTCTTGTGAAAAGGCTTATAAGAAATTGAAATTTGAATACAATTTGCTATAATGTATTTCAGCAATAACAGTCGCAGATAAAAATGTTCAGGGAAATATGGAGAGCTGCAGTTTAAATAACTGCACGAAGAGTATTTTAGAAACAAAAACCAGGAAGTTGTTCTTAGTTAGGTTAAAATAAAATTAAAGTTGAATTCG
This sequence comes from Cordilura impudica, assembly GCA_963682025.1. Taxonomy (NCBI): domain Eukaryota; kingdom Metazoa; phylum Arthropoda; class Insecta; order Diptera; family Scathophagidae; genus Cordilura; species Cordilura impudica. The sequence goes on along the minus strand of OY821519.1, from coordinate 88,235,385 downwards.
CTTAGCAAGAAGATCCAGAAACAGGATCGGAAATAACAGGAATGGATTTAAACCTTATTTTCAGATTTAAAATAGTCCTATAAATACTTGCGTGCAACGAAGAAATTGATTCTTGAAAATTTGGAAATTATGCTGAGGAAACTGCAAAAATATATACAACCAAGTACCCATGGAGAAATATGTCGGCAAAAGTTCACCAAATCCTTTATTCTGGAGAAGATGTAATTAAATATCATTTGGTACCACTTGGCGATCTATCAGAGGAAGCTCAGGAAAAAAGGAATAAGGATATATATTTTATAGAGACCATAATACTAGAAAAATAACGAAATTCCAAAAATGTAGATCCATTTGATATATTATTGGCAACGTCAGATCCGTTCTTCTCCAGTATTCGAAATCAATGTAAAGAGGAACATCGGGATTTAGATGAAGAAGTCAAGAAACTACTAAAGAACAAAAATAACACAAAAGAATTTATGGAATATTTGCAATAAATATTTAAATCAAATGAATAATAACACTCATCTACAAATTTAAAAAATAATTCACTGCAGAAACGAAGCATGTTATTTAACTAATCTGGGTGCGCTGAATTCGAATCTCGGATGCTGGCACTATTGTAAAACAGTCAATACTGACACTACAATTTCACAATTTTTAATTTGACAGAAGTCCACATTCATTCTAAATCTTCATAATAGTACCATTTAAGCATGTCAGGGAAATCGTGTGTTACTGATTCAAGCTATTTTTGCTTTGTATGTGGTGAATATTTGGTTGGAAAAAAATATTTTTTTGGTTTTGCTGTCAGAAACTTGGACAAACCGTGAACACCGACAATATTTGCAATAGTTGCAGAACTATCTTATACATGTGGTCAAATTGCAAGAAGATCTATTTCGATTTTTCAATTCCAGTACTTTGGAGTGAGTCAAGTAACTAACAAACTGATTGTTATTTCTGTTTAACAAATGTTGCTGGATTCAATATAAAAAATCGAGGAAATATTACTTACGCGAATGTCCCATTGGTTTCCAAACCAGTTTAACGTCCACCAAATGATCAATTACCAGTCATTTCTAGTGCTACGAGCAGTGAATGCGAAACATCTTTCACCAGTAGTGGTAGGTTGTATGAGGCTGATGATGAACGCCATTTAGTGACTCAAGCTAAGCTGAATGATCTAATTCGGGATATACACTTAACGAAGCAAGACGCAGAATTACTGGCTTCACGCGTGCAGCAGTGGAAACATCTTGGGACAAAAGTAACAATCTATAGAGACAGAAGCTTGGAATTGGCTGCATATTTTGAAAAGAAACACTCTATCCTCTACCTTACTGATGGTTTGATGGTTTATTTCAAAAAATTAACCAGCCATATGACAAAACTGAATGGAGATTATGTATTGATGACTCTAAGTATAGTTTTGCATAATGGGAATGAAAAACCATCCATACCAATTGCTCAAGCAATTAATACAAAAGAAAGTTACGAATCAGTGACTGAAATTTTGACATTACTCAAATACAACGATCATAAATGGAAGATCTGTGGCGACCTTACATGGTGTCTCGACTAGCCATAACTCATGGCAATGTTCAATTCAATGGCTAGTGGAGGCAGCTAATGTTCACGTCATGACTAAAAATCCAACCTTTTGGCATGACAGAAAGTCTGACAAAAACTGAGCCATTAATTTGAAGTTTCATTCGATTTTGACGTTTAAATTAAATTAAATAAAAGCGAAATTATTAATTTCATTCTAAAAAAGAATTCACCAAAAAAATCTCGTGCTTTTTCTTTCATTTTTTTCTTCTTCAATTTGTATTTTTGTTTTTTTTAAACTCTTTTAAAGCATTGAGTACAGGAACGTATTTTTGTTGCTTACGGTTCAAACACATTTTTGAAATGAAATGTCTAAACATAATTTGCCCACTTCGCGTTTTGTCTCATTTTGTTTATCTGACTTGAATATGAACATTGTCATGAATTATAGGTGTGTGATCTAAATTTCTTTGTATATAAAGGGTCCGCCAAATAACTTTTTTTTTTTAAAATGCTATAAAAAAAAACTACTGAATATTATCTCAAATTTCTTTTTTTATTTGAAAGTACAATCCTTCCGGTTAATAATGGAAAATAATTTCATTCAAATGGATGCCTCGGCTGGCCATGCAGTAGCCTACACGATCGGTCCAATTTTTAAGCACAATATCGATTGTGTGCAGCTGTATTTCACCAATGGCTTCACGAATATTGTCCTTTAAAGCGTCAATTGTCTCTGGCTTGTTGGCGTAACACTTACCTTTGAGGGCACCCCACAAATAATAGTCCAACGGTATCAAATCGCAGCTCCGAGGTGGCTAAACGACATCAGCTCTGCGGCTGATAATGCGATCTTCAAAAACAGGGCGCAAAGCATCGAGTGTAGCTTCGGCTGTGTGGCACGTAGCGCCGTCCTGTTGAAACCAAATGTTGCCAATATCCTCCTCTTCAATTTTTGTGAACAAAAATTCGTTCAACATGGCCCGATAACGATCGCCATTGACTGTAACGGCCACTCCTTGCTCATTTTCGAAGAAAAATGTCCCAATTATGCTTCTGGACCAAAATCCGCACCAAACAGTGACTCGTTTTGAGTGTATCGGCTTTTCAATGTATGCGTGCGGGTTTTCTGTGCCCCAAATGCGACAATTTTGCTTGTTTACATACCCGCAAAGATCAAAATGAGCTTCATCTGAAAAGATGATTTTTTTGGGAAAATCGGCATCTTCTGTAAATCGATCGCAGGCCCACTTAGCGAAGCGAAAACGCATTGGATGGTCAGTTGGCTTCAACTCCTGAACCAATTGGACTTTGTATGGCATCATACCAAGTTCTTTATGCAAAATTCGTCTCAATGATGACTCCGATATGTTCAATTCTTGAGAACGACGGTGAATTGATGTTGATGGCGCTTCACGCACACTTTCTGCCACAGCAGCAATATTCTCGGGTATACGCACTGTTTTTGGCTTTTCACGCTTTGGTTTATCGATGAGGATGCCAGTTTCTTTCACTTTTTTCACAAGATAACGAACATACGGAGCTGACGGTGCTTCTCTTCTTCCAAAATCCGTACGCAATTTTCGCACACATTATGCAACATTACCAGCGTTGTTCAAGCGTGTACACAACCATATTCGTTCAACGGAAGGATAAAACTAATTATCTGTCAAATCAGATCAGGAAGCTATTGAATGATGACAATTTTTCACAATGTTTATTGGAGAAAGAATATGCAGTTTGGAAACCTTTCAAAAGCATGGTGGACAGTCTTCTTGGAAACAACAAGAGTGAAAACTACAGACAAATTGTTGCTGAATTATTGAAAAATTATCGCGATTTAGGTGCACGAATGTCACTCAGAATGCATTTTTTCACTCGCATTTAAATTTTTTCCACAATACCATGGTGCGGTGAGCGACAAAGAAAGGGAGCGTGCTCTCCAAGATTTAATGAAAATTGAAAGAAATTATCAAGGATTTTGGAACAAAAGCATGGACTCTAGTACGTGAAACCAAACCAACTAAATGCAAACGACGTTGAAATAACGCCATTCACTTTTGAAAATTCATTGATTTATAAATAAACTAATGATTGTTTATGTAAAAAACGAATAAAAACATTTTTTTATATCTCGAAACCCAGACGTAATAGAGATAAAATAATTCCAGATTCGAATTCAGCCTACAATTTTATCCTAAGAAAGATATTTGGTTGCTCTAGTCCAAAACCTTGTAGGTTATTCCAATTAAAATTGCCTTTCATTGTTACAAAAGCTTTTAAAATCTATTACAGATTTTATTTAATAAGAAAGATTCAAAAAGTAAAAGCCCATACTTTCACATCAAAATTAAACAAAAAAATCCGAATCATTGCGCTAATGTTCATCAGATTTATTTTTCTAAACTTATTAAATTTGACAGCAAAAAAAATAAATTTATTAACGTTTTTTTTTTAACTGTCAACATTCTTTGACTCTAAACAATTTTGCAAATTTGACAGCATAAAATTTTACTATTTTCTGTTAGTGTAAACATTAAAATAAATATCTTTATTTCAAAAAATGTTTATAGTTAGTATTAAAATCTAAATATGACATTTTTTAATAAACAAAAAAAAAATAAATAAAAAACCCACATTTCACGCTAAAAGTTAAAAAAAGGTCAAAAGTTTAACTTTGACTTAGATATCTTTAAAGTGTTCTCAATCAATTTTAAAGAAATTAAAACTGACTCAAGTTCAATTACTAAAATATTTTGATCGGTTCAAAAGTTGCAGAATTTTGACCAATGAAAAAAAATTTTTTTTTGTTATGATTTTTAGAAATTTCTAAAACGGGCTTATCAAGGTCACGTATTTATGTATGTAAATAAAAAGATTATTCCATAGTTTAATTTTTCTTCTGTGATAGCTAGTTTAATAAGAATTTATACTGTGATAATTTTTTTTTTTTTAAATTATATTTTTTACATTTTTTTGTTAAATATTATTTGTGTTTTATGTTGTGTAAAATTAAATGTGTGTGTTTTTTTTTACTATAAATGTGAATAAATGACGAAAAGATTATATCTAATAAAATATCCCTGATGATGTTGGGAATCTCCAACGAAACGTCGGAAAAAACTATGGAATAATCTTTTTATTTACATACATAAATACGTGACCTTGATAAGCCCGTTTTAGAAATTTCTAAAAATCATAACAATAAAATTAGGAAAAGGTCGATAATAACTAAAATTAAAATTTTCAGCTACTGTGCGGCGATATTCTCTTCAGTGCGCAAATTCCGCCGACAGATTGATGTTATTTCATCATGTAGAGGCTAAGTGGTATGAAGTCTAACCACACATCGACAGAGAGCTTGCTCAGATTGGCGCATCGGTGACTGAATTTCAAAGTAAATTTTATAGTTTGGTAGCGTTGTTTAATCATGAATCTATTCATAATGATATCCAGAATATACTGATCGTAAATGTTAAAAAGCGGAGCGCAATATGACATTTTGTTTGACAGCAGAGTTCTATCTAAGAAAAAATCATGTAAGTCCGATCTCAGGGGAGATGTGTAAACATTTAGTAATTACAGATATTTATGACACTTTTTAAAATCAAACAGAAAGCGTCATTTTTGTATCACTTATAGCAATCAACTGCTGATATAAAAATATTTATTATTTTTTATTATTTCAACCGGTTAATTTTTTATAAATAATTTTTTATTTTTCATTATTATTATTAATTTTTCGTTTTTCATTTTTCATTTTTTATTTTTCGCTTTTCACTTTTCGTTTTTAATATTTTATTTTTCATTTTTTATTTTTTATTTTTCATTTTTATTTTCTATTTTCCATTTTTTATTTTTAATTTTTAATTTGTCTTTTTTAATTTTTTAATTTTCAGTTTTTTATTCTCATTTTTAATTTTTTATTCTTCAATTTTTATTTCTCATTTTTTATTTTTAAGTTTTTAATTTTTTCTTTTTTTTATTTCTCATTTTACACTTTTCATTTTTAATTTTTAATTTTTAATTTTTTTTTCATTTTTGTTTTTTTTATTTTTTATTTTTCACTTCACATTTTTTATTTTTCATTTTTAATTTTTTCTTTTTTATTTTTTATTTTTCGTTTTTCACTTTTCATTTTTCATTTTTATACCCTAAATACCACTATGTGGTTTGGGTATAATGACTTTGTGCTGCTATTTGTAACTACCAAAAATATTTGACCTAGACCCATCTTTTATTATACCGATCGAATCAGAATCACTATCTGATTCGATTTAACGATGTCCGTCCGTCCGTCCATCTGTGTGTCCATGTAAAGCTTGTTATCAAACTGCAGGTCGCAAATATGAATATATTTTGATGATATTCGATATATAAGCTTTTGTGGTGAGAATCGGACCATGTTCAGACCTAGCCCCCATACAAATGACCCCTATGAAATCAACATAAATTGCCATAAGATCCAAATTATCAAATAAATCTTAGTCAAATTGGATTTGTATGTGTTTATTACATCCATTAATCTGTAGTCCAAAAATGATCCCTATGGGACAACTCTTAGTTATAGGCCCCATATAGAGCTGCTTCCCGATCTTCACTTAAATCTATCAAAAAACAAAAATATTGCACTGATTCTTTTCAAATTTTGTTTATATATATTTTTGCAAAATACAAGAGACCTTACCAAACATGGTCAGGATCGGCCCATTTTTAGGCCTAGTCCCCATATAGATATAGCATCCAATATAAACTTTTTCATTTCTGCAGCCAAAAAAATTAATAAAAATCCCACTCAAATTTGGTTTATGCTTATTTCCTATATCCAGTTAGTTGGCCTGAGAGATAGGGTTTCTAAACGCATGGTATAGGGTATCGTATAGTCGGTTCAGACCGACTATAATTTTCTTATTTGTAAATTTTTCGTTTTTCATTTTTCATTTTTCATTTTTAATTATTAATTTTTAATTTTTAATTTTTTATTTATCATTTTTTATTTTCCATTTTTCGTTTTTCATTTTTTATTTTTCATTTTTAATTTTTGATTTTTCATTTTTTTTTCCTTTTTAATTTTTTTTTTTCATTTTTTATATTTCATTTTTCACCTTTCATTTTTAAGTTTTTATTTTGCATTTTTAATTTTTAATTTTTTTTTTCATTTTTTATTTTTCATTTCTTTTTTTCATTTTACGTTTTTCATTTTTCATTTTTAATTTTCCTTTTTTATATTTCATTATTTATTTTTCATTTTTTATATTTCATTTTTTATTTGTCAATTTCTATTTTTTATTTTTTATTTTTCAGTTTTCATTTGTCATTTTTTATTTTTCATTTTTCGTTTTTCATTTTTTATTTTTAATTTTTCATTTTTAATTTTTTAATTTTTAATTTTTGATTTTTTATTTTTTATTTTTCATTTTTGACTTTTAGTTTTTCGCCAATACAGTCATAAGTCTTACGGCTCACATTTTACGCTGTTTTTGTGATTGTATTGTGAAATTGAAATTTACGCCCCTGCGCGTATAGATGTTTACACATCAAAAAAAAAAAAAATACTATCGCAACGGTCCTGATTTCCTATCGGCTGTGCAAATCGCTGATAAACGATTAAAAATTCATTCTTATCATGAAAAGATTGTGTGCACTTGTATTTTATAATGAATGAATTTCTACGTTAGCGCTATACGTATTTGGACTATCTTTCCACAATCTCAGCAACTAAAGAGCAACGCTTAAAAAGAAAATATTACAAATATGTACCAAAAGGTCAATGAGCGAAAGTATTTAATTAATATTTTGCTCTTAGCAACCTCCTGTGCTTATTTCTTTGGACCAACAAAAAGGCTATATAAATATTTTTATTATTATTAAAAGAAATATAAACATAAATAAGTAAATGTCCCTTACAAGTTACAACTAAAACAGAACCAGCATTAAGCCAACCAGATTATATGATCATTACTGCCTATATATTATTTAATCTAAATTGCTTTATAAATGCTTTTAAACAAATTCAAATTGCCACTATTAAAAATAATTGCCTCTCTTATAACTATAAGACACAAACACACAAACAAACAAATACTCGTATCATGCAAAATAATCACAAAAATCTGAAGAAGCATTTAATAAGAAATCGCCAGACAATAAAAACAAAGAAACAAAACGAAGAATTGTAGCACATTAAACAACTTCGCTATTAAAGATGTTTTTTGTGGCCGCAAATGATAAAATAGTTTATTAAACATTATTTTTTTTGTTGGTGTTTTGGAATATTGTAGACGATAGTAATATAATTAATTTGGCGCACGTTTTATGTAGATTTAGTTGTGTGTTTTGTTTTAATTTCTTGGTATTTTAGTTTTCATTATTCAGTCTAAAAAGTTTACCAGTGCTTCTCACTCAGTGATTTCAGTCATTATCAAAAAAAAATTGGGTTTTAAATGCAAAATGACTTAAACCTCCTCACTTTGATAATATGGTCCATACTGAAATCCACTTTACTGAACACGAAAAATTTATTATAAATTTAGTGGATATATTTTTAAAATAAATTTAATTTAAGTTTTGCTTAAAATGACCAAGGATCCTTTGTTCACCATTTGCAAAGCTCTGAAGTAGACCCTTATATATACGACTTAACATATTTTAAAATATATTACAGACTACATATTTTAGTCATTCTGATCTGTTGCATATTTTTCCAGTATCGCTATTTATTATGCAAAATGCTTTATTATATTGTGCATCAACGTGCATGCATAATAAAATACGAAATGTCAAATGTTTCATATGTTTTATTAAATTAATATTATTGCGATTATTGGAAATTTGTATAAAATGATATTTTCGAAATATCGATGAGTCATTTAAATATAAACGGAAAACAAGTAAGAAAGTTATAGTCGGTCTAGACCGACTATATGATACCCTATACCACGGTTTAGAGACCCTATCTCTTCGGTCCAACTAATTGGATATAGAAAATAAGCATTAACCAAATTTGAGCGGCATTGTTGTTAATTTTTTTGGCTGCAGATATGAAAAAGTTCATATCGGGTGCTATATTTATATGCGGACTAGGTCGAAAAATGGTCCAATATGTATAAACCAAATTTGAGAAAAAATTGTTCAAAAATTGTGCCTTTAAGTGAAACAAATAATTTTTCGAAATGTTCAACTTGATGTTTATAAATGTTAAAAGCAAAAATAAATTAAAGTCAATGATTTGACAACTGGCTAAAATATTAATTATTTATAAAATTGAATGAATTGTGTTAAAGGGAACATTCTTTATAAAAGAAGATTTTATATTTATTACATTTTTGTTGTTTTTTTATTTTTTTTTTTATCTTAAACTCCGTTCAAAGAAAGAGAAAAGTTAAACAAGTGAAAAATGCCAAACATTTCAATGTTACTTAAATAATTTCTCTGAAGTGTATGAGTGGTCCACCCTAATATTCTGTGCCTAGCTTTACAATGAAACCCTTTTTTTTCTCCATTTTTGTTGCCGAATTCTTAGGCCTCCCCGAATAGATTGTTTACCTTAATATTGCCGGTTTGTTTGAAAGAAAATAAATTTTTTTTTATTCTTTACAAGAACTTTTCTCATTTATTTTTTATAACTAATGTTCTGTTGGTTCTACTAAAAAAAGAGGTCATATATATATATATATATATATATTTTTATTTTTTTTTTTTTGGGTTTAAGTAATTTTGTATTTTTCTTAATAAACGTCACTGAGCTGCAGCACACAGGCAAGCTTTACACAAGGATAGTTTGGCTGATCGCCTGGTAAATCTATTACATAAACTTTTGTTCTTGCCTAAACGACTTTAGCTTAAGCTGTAAAATCTCAGCAGAAATTGCAAATTTATTTATGGTGTCAATGAAAAAGGCAGCAATAGGCAAATAAAATGTTTGTACATGAAAAAATTAAGAAAACTAATTGCTATTTGAAATTTGACAATATATTTAAATTACAAATAGAAGATTAAATCAAATTGTTAATTGTTAATATTGTTAGATGGTTGAAAATGCTTTTAATGGACTGAGTAAAACTAAAGCAATTCCTAAAGATTTAACTTCTAAGTAACCCTTAATTGTGTAAAATATCATACATTTTTATTAATTAAATCACGCATGCATGTGTTTATAAATGACTCGTGTTTTTCGTTTTTATTAATATTTTGATTTATTAGTATTGACTTAATACCGCAAATAAATCAATAATTAAATAATTCACTGAACAATTGATCATCGAATAGATTAATTTTTCAATGTTTTTACTTCTGTAATCTTAACAGTTATAGGAAAATTATCTTTGACTTTTTCCCATCCTTCTGATCGTTCTTCTCTTAGCAATAAAAGTTTGAATAACTTAACTAAACGTTTTCGGACTTTGAGGAATGTTAATAAACAAAATGTTATTATTGAAAACAAACCAACTATTAATATGACTCTAATTTCTGTGGTTTTCTGGAATTAACGCAAAAAAAAAATTAAACAATTTTGCATGAATAACTCAAATCCAGAAAAAAGAAACAGATTTAGGAGTCTTTCAAAAAATCCTTTTCTCTTTTCCCTCTGCTTCTTACCTTACAATAAATTTATTAAGCTGTGGATCATTTTTGGGGTCACTGTCTGGGGGTGAGAAATTCAAAGTCGGGGTAAAAGTACGGTTCTATTATAGTAAAACCTACAAAACCTCGTGACATCTATAATATTAATAGGCTAGGCGATTTCTTGTGGCCGATGTTTGGTTCTACCGTTTTATTCCGATTTTGACCAAACGTATACTACTTGAAAGATATATCCTTTTAGCTATTTTGCAGATTTACAGATTTTTAATTTTTTTCCTTTATTTTGAGTAAATTGCATTTAAAGTTGCTACTAACACATACATAAAATTATACAGATGCTATGTGTGTTTTATTAAATTTGTTAATGTGTTTGTTAATGAGTTTGCTATCTTCATTCACAATAATAATTAACCATAAAAGTGTTGGTTTGTGAATTGGCTAAGTTGAAAAATAAAGTTTCCTAGAAATTGCACTCAAATTTCGAACGCTGGAATCTGCTAGTTTAATCTTAATGAAAATTCCAAAAACTAAATAGTAATTAAGCAACTAAATCTAGACTGAGTAAAATGTTGTTTACGATTAAATTAATTTGAAAAATAATTTGATTATTACCAATGTGATTCTTTTATATTTTATAGCAATAAAACCATCAAACAAAAAAAAGATAACAGTACAATGCACTGCAAACATAAGACTTCAAAATTTTATGCATAAAGAAAGAAAGAGTTTTAAGGGTTTCATCTAGTTTACTCAAACAACTAATTTTTTTAAATATGCCAAAATTCAAAGTTTGGCTTCGGCAAGGAATATTTTTATTTTTGGAGTACTGATTAATGGATACTAGCAGATTCCAGCGCTCGATATTTGAGTGCAATTTCTAGGCAACTTTATTTTTCAATGTACCCAATTCACAAACTGACACTAATGGTTTATTATTATTGTGAATGAAAATAACAAACTCATTAACAAACATATTAACAAACATATTAACAAGTTAAATAAAACACACATAGCATACGTATAATTTTATGTATGTGTTAGTAGCAACTTTAAATGCAATTTACTCAAATTTTTTGAAAAAATTTTAAAATCTGTAAATCTGCAAAACGGCTAAAAAGAAATACCTTTCAAATAATAGACGTTTGGTCAAAATCGGGAAAAACGGTACAACAAAACATCGGTCACAAGAAGTCGCCTACCCTATTTATATTATAGATAATAAACACATACGAACCCAATTTGACTAAGATCTATACGATAATTTGGATCTTATGGCAATTTATTTAGAATTCATATGCGTCATTTGTATGGGTACTAGGTCTGAACATAGACTGAATTTCACCAATTTCAATAGCGTTCATCCTATAGCCAACAAAAGCTCATATACCAAATTTCATCAAAATATATTCAGATTTGCGACCAGTAGTTTGATTACAAGGTTTACATGGACTCACAGACGGACAACGGACCGTCATCGCTAAATCGACTCAGAAAGTAATTCTGGGTCGATCGGTATAATAAAACATGGGTCTAGGTCAAATATTTTTGGTAGTTACAAACAGCAGCACAGAGTCATTATACCCAAACCACATAGTGGTATAGGGTATAAAAAGTTAAAGAAAGAAGTAAACTGTGGTAGTTAGATAAGTTGTGTTTGAATGTTCAGTTCGTGTTTTTATGTATTTTTATGTTTTCCTGAAACTTTACGTTTCGCATGAATTGTAATAATTATAGTCTTATGTAAAAGCAATATTAGGATCCCTTGAGAAAGTGAACAAAAAATCTACGAAATGTCGGGAAAAGAGAAATTAAGATGAAATTTTAATTACTTTACAAAATAATGTCCTATAAGCTTACTAAAAATACAACGATGGAAAATATCTGGCCAAAAACAATATATTGTTGTTTCGATTTTGAAGTTTCCCTCATCTGAAATGAGTGAGATGTCACAGTTAATTCTTAAATACGAAAAGAATATAATATACGGCAGGGACAACAGACAAAAGACACAACTATATAAAGTACGGTAAGAAACAATAGCCGAATTTGTTGCAATAACCGAACACTAAATATTATATGTTTTAATATAGCCCTCAACTCCACTGCGCATTTTGTTTGTGACTTATCGAAATAAATTCCGGAGACACCAAAACCATATATTTTCTTGCAAATGAAGTTGATTTAGCGATGACCGTCTGTCCGTCTGTCTGTGGAAATCTCGATAACAACCTCAATAACTAAGCTAAACTCTTCATTTTTGCATAAAATCGTTTAGAAACACTCCGAAGAAGCTGCTATTAAAAATCATTAAAATCGATCCAGATGGTCAGGAGATATGAATGAATTGTGAAAAATAAAAATGTTCATTGTGTTTGTAGATTTTCGTAAGATATATTTTGTAATTCTTCTTATTGTTGTAGTCATTATAGTTTTGGCATTTGCTTCATGAGGGCATGTGTATGGTTATCTTTATCCCGATATAATTAAAAAATTCGCTAATATGAGAGAAAAAAAATAATCCCTAAAAAGAGATATTTAAAAAAGTGCCTTCCGTTAAAAAGAGTCTTTTCTCCAAAAGTATTTTTTTTTTTAAAAGAGTAAATTTTTTTTAAAGTACCCTTTTTTAAAAGAACCCTTTTCAAAAAAAAAGTAAAATTAATTAAAAAGTACCCATTTGGGTAAAGTAAAAGTATCTTTTTTTTTAATTATCCTTCTTTTTAAAAAAAGAATTTTTTTTTTTTTTTGAAAATACCTTTTTTGAAAAAATAACTTTTTCAAAGAAGACTTTTTTAAATAAGTATATTTTTTTAAATAAATATATTTATTTGAAAAAGTACTTTTTTTAAAGTACCCTGTAAAAAAAACCTTTTCTTAAACAATCACCCCATTTTAAAGCAACCTTTTTTAAAGAGCCCTTTTTTAAAAGTACCCTTTTTTAAAAATATGCTTTAATTACATGTACCCTTTTGAAAAAGAAAAATATTTAAAAAAAGCACAAAAGTACAAAAGTACTGTTTTGTAAAAAGAGTATCCTTTAAAAAAAATTTTTTTTTTAAGTAAATTTTTTAAAAGGGGATGCTTTTTACTCTTTTTCTGAAAAGTTACCCTTTTTTAAAAAATACGATTTTATTAAAAATGTACAATTTGTTTTAAAAAGTACCCTTTTTTTAAATGGGTAAAATGTAAATTTTGCTAAAAGTGCTTTTGTCAGTCTGTCAGTCTGTCAGTACACGTAAACCTGGTACGCAAATTGAAGGTCGCTATTATATTAGTTAATTCAGGTAAAAATCTATATATTAATACGTGATTGTAAATTTCTAGTTCCCTTTTTAAGCAATATGCGGGCACGGAGGAGTGTGAAAATTGGCATATTTATAGTTCATATGGAGGAGAAGCTGAGAATGATAAAATTTATGTTTAATCTGCCTTAAAAATATATTAAATTAAATAAAGTAAAATATTTATAATAATTCGTTACACCCTGTTAATGCGATTAATTAAAATATATATCAGACGCTCTGTGTTGGATTGTGAATTGCTAAAATTGATTAACATCGGAAGACCAAAATTTAGTGGAAAATATTATTTCCTAGAATTTGCACTCAAATTTCGAGTGCTGCGCTATACTATTATTTTTAAATTTGCTTTTTTAATATTAATATCTGGACATTTTTGGAGATGACTCATTTGAAATGTTTTGAATTATCGTGTGATTTCTATTTAAGGGCTGCGTTAAATAATGAATTTCATTGGTGTTCTATGAAGTATATAGAGAACTAATGGATCTTTTTTATAAAAAGATATTATAATAGAAACTGGCCAAAAAGAAAAGCAATTAACTTCAAATTTAATTGGTATTCGAATACAAAGTTGCAGTATCATTTTTAAAGTTGTAGCCGCAAACAACATCGGTTGTAATATTAAGTATAAGACGCAGGTGGAGGGTATCAAAAATCCGGCATAGCAGAATTTAACATTGTTACTTGTTTTTATATTAGTTTACCTATCAATAAATTTTGTATCAAAAAACTTATACTTTTATTAAATTTTAAATAAGTTAATTCATTTATTAAACAAAAACAAGTGTAGGATATCGCATGGTGTAGTATATCGCATAGTCCGTCGAAACCGACTACAATTTTCTTACTTATTTTTATAACATAACTTTTTTAAATTAATTGCATTTTAGTTGGGAGGTTGGAGATTGGCTATACAATTTTTTGTATAGTTCACCTTTCATAACTTATATAATTACAAAATATAAATCATTAGAACAAAGACATTATTAAACCAATTTTCAAAAATAACGAATGTCACCACGCAATATTATTTACTCTGTAATAAATCAGTTTGTTATAAAAGGCTCGTGGTTTGTAAGAATTCTCAATAACTAGTAATTTTAACTTATGAGTTCCGTTTGCTTTCATGCAACGCAAGAACTTAATTCTCTCCTTCGAAATTTGACATCCATGAGCTGAAGTTTCTTTTGAACTCACTACAATTTTATTTGGCAGAAGTTTAAAAATTAATCCGGATTCGTCGCAATTGTATATACACACAGAAAACGGATTTGTTGTTGCAACTGAATTTGTTGCCAACCGAATTTTGATAGTCCCGTGTACTATTACATTATTCTGTTCTGATTACTCTATTTATATATAAATTCGATTGTATGAATTGTGATATTTAGTTGATACAATGGAATACTTAATTTTAATTATTGATTGTCATAACCATTTTTCGGGTTATTTTAGTAATACATATGAAATAGAAAAGTCAGAAATAATTATTAATATTTATTTTATTATTAATAAGTAAATAATTTTACATTAAATTAAATAAAATAATATATTATATGATAAACAAAAGAGGTATCCTTGGCTCCATTTCATGATCCTATTTAATACAATATTGTACTTTCATTATATCCGCACATATTGTCAGAAAACATTTCTAAAAGAATGAATTTAAAAAGTGTGTCCAGGCCAAGTACAATTCGTATTATAAACATCAGCACATTACTTACCCAATGGCAAAATCATCCTCTTGTCAATTTCGACTTATTATCTTGATATACAGAAAATAGTTTCTTGTTTGAAATGCACGTAGAACTGATTGTTATCTTCCATAGTGAATGCTTTCTTCTTTACTAGTATATTAAAGGTCCACGCATGCAACACCGACTGCCTTCCATTACATGGAATGGAGTACTAACTGCAAAAATCAGTGGTAAGCATCTTGAATACATCAAAAATTTGTTGTGAACATTGAATACGTCTTGGAGTCGTTTATATGCCTCGTCCAAGACAAACAATTTTATATTATTCGTGCGTAGTCATAAATAAATATCTGCATACATAAATAAATATCTTGAGGTGCTGATGACCACGGGAGAACCAACTTCCAGGTTGTGTACGTCCTCATAGACATTTGTTCCAGTATATGCTCGTATTGATTTGCTGCAATATTGTAATCGAAAATTAAGCAATTTTACATTTACTCGAATATCTTCTGAGTATCTCCACATACCTATGTACCTTCGACGTATTGATAGTGGCCTATTGTATGACAGATTTGTTTCCTATGCTTTCACCAAGCACACCAAGAAAAAAAAATCATCCCATGTGGAACAATTATATCTTCGGTTTCTAGATTAACGGATAATTGTTGTTCATCCATATTTTAAAGTATTTTGTCACTTTCTCACATAAAATAAATTATCACATTATACATCGTTAAAAATTTTGTGTATTATATTTTATTTTATTTGACAAATGACAATTAAATCAATAAATTTGGTCTGGCTAATAATATTCTTATCTTTTTTTTTTGTATTTACAACAGAAATTTATTTATAGAATTAAATACCAAAAGAGGTAAAAAATTTGGGTTTTATTTATTGCAACCGAAAAACCATTCTTAATACAAATTTTATACATAGTACTCTAACCAATTATTTGTTACAATATCTGTTTACTAATTTTCAGTTTGAAATATGTTGTTATTGTAAAATTAGTAGTTGAAGTCGCCAATATTTACGATTGGGACATGTTATACTTGTTTTATTAGGTTGCCTCAACTAAATTTGTTTGGTAATTTATAAAAAGACTTTCGTTGGTAAACATAGCTTATTCTATTGTTGAAGATACCTTCATTCTTAAAGAATTGTATTTCTACGATAGTTATAGAAGAATATCTACTATATTTTGATACATTAAAGAATCACAATAAATATTATTATTACCTTAAAAAATTTTGCTAGTGGTAACCGAATTCCAACCAATCTTTTTTCTGTGTGTATGATCAGGTTATTCTACTTAGTTAATTGATCAATAAATGGATGTACACTCTCTGGCTTATTTGAAAGCTACATATGTTTATGCTGTGTATAACGCACGGTGCGCCTGGACCATTTTAAATAAAAAGTTCGTGTCACTCCAAAATTTCTCTTGGAATCGTTCGGGGGACCCTCAACGAACATTTCAAAGCAATTTTCAAAAAAATCGACACGACGCTTTTTTTAAAATCGCGAAATACTGATTTTTAGGGTCTAGCGTATTTTCTGTTTTGTACATATGTATGCGTGAGGATATGTGTATATGAGCCATATTCAGATTGGTTTTGTTTACTTGGCAAGAGACTAGCGGCTTTGTTTTTGTGGAGTAAACTTACAAAACTCGGACAGGGATGTAAAAAACAGAAGTCTTGAGTTATAATATTGCTTTATTCAACGAATGTAGACTAGAAAACTCTATACAAATAGTTTACAAATAGAGAGTGTTATACTCGCATACAGCGCGCAATAACTTGCCCGGGTAATCTGGATGAATCTTAAGGACTTTGTATCATGTCCAAGTTTTTTGTGAAATCTGAATGAGCTGATTCTACAGATTGTTCGCTGCAGAAACCTAAACCTCTCTTATTTTTCAAACAGAATTCTTCTACGTGGTGCAATATGCAGTGTATTTTCGGAGTAACGGTCACCCCGGGATCTTCATAACTCAAATGGAATTTCCGTTTATGTGGCTTAAAATCCGGATCAAGGTTAACAGAAAAACAAGATTTAACAACTTTCTTCAATGTCCTAAATGCTTCTACGTATTTTACATAACTGAGACATTTCTTTACCTCTAATATATCGATCTTATCAAGCAGTGTTTTACACGCCTTTCCTTCGAACATGGCACTACGTACTTACATTGACGGTCTACGTGACAATCACGAGCCCACTGAAGACTGACATGTTTATTTTCAAGCATATGCTGGAACAGCGTGTTGACAGCTCCCAATAATAAGTGTAATTCTGGAGGCGGAATTACGTCAAATATTCGTTGATTCAAACCTGAATCAAATAAAGGAGGATATGTGCAGTTTTTGAAGAATTTTCCTCGAGTCTTTAGTCCTCCATCTAAATTCTACATGTCCGAATTCTCTTTGCAATTTCCAACAGTTCTGTAATTTCCGCAGTGAATTAAACTTCTTTGTTCAGCATCGCACCATGTACATGGATGGTGACACGTTGTTCTCCTTGAGGCCAATATATACAGTCAACGGTTTCCCATGCTGCTGGGGCAGAAACAGTCCGCCATATCCAGGTGAATCCGAATTTTGAGTCACGTCGCCCATTCTGTCTTTCAATAGTCTTGAGGCTAGTTGGCCCTTTTGTCTAGAATTTATGGGCATGGTCTGAACATTGACCATGAGATTCATCATATTGCATACATGAATGATACCCCGGCCTAATAAGCCCAGGCATTTCACACAACGTTTATTTGGAAATGATTGTTCTTGAACTCTTTTAACTGGACCGTAAGCCGTTTATTTACGAGTTTCACTTTTATGGACGACCACTGGTTTAGCTTGAGCTGAAAAATTGACCACAGATCTACTCACTAGAGTGCATATATGATACTGACAATATGGTGTTTTTGTGAATCCTCTCGTACTGAATTTAATAGACACAAATTTTTCCATTTCTGGTATCTCGCACATCTGTCCTTCTTTCAATGACCTTCTCAACCGAGTATCACAAGCTGGACATAATACGGCAGGCACATTCAAATCACTTGCATCGAAGCCCGGGAATAATTTCTTCAATCTTAATTGAACTTTTCCTTGAATGACGATCATTTTTTTCGACTTCTTGCAACAATATAAGCAAATCTTGTATTGGTTCTCTTCGTGATTTCCACGTTTCTTATAATTCGGATAGAACATTGCGATTTTAGATGGATTTTGATGTTTACTCAAGTAAACTCACTTTAACACTAACATCTTACAAGGAAACTTAAAATTTTTGAGAATGACAAATAAATAAGCTCAATCTTTGTTGTTTTGTTGAAAGGGCAAACAAAATAAAATTCAAACGGGGTCCTACTATTTGTTTGGAAAAATAGAGAGAATATTCTGGCGCTCTTTCTCTCTCTCTCTCTCTCACCCTAAAAATCAGTATTTCGCGATTAAAAAAAAAAGCGCCGAGTCGATTTTTTGAAAATTACTTTGAAATGTTCCTTGAGGGTCCCTCTAACGATTCCAAAAGAAATTTTGAAGTGACACGAACTTTTTATTTAAAATGGTACAGGCGCACTGTGAACGAAGCCTTTTAAGGTTGGCATTAACACTTCCAGTTTTTTTTTTTTTTTTTGAATAACAACGCCTCACAGTGGCTAAAAATTGTTTTTCATTGGCCAAAATTCTGTAACTTTTAAACCGATCAAAATATTTTAGTAATTCTTTTTCTAGTGGGTAGATATTTAGTTTAGCTTGCGTCTGTTTTAATTTCATTAAAATTGATTGAGTTTTTTTTAAAGAAATTCTAGGTCAAATTTGAACTTTTAATTTTTTTTTTTAACTTTTAGCGTGAAATATGGATACTTTACTTTTAAATTTATTAAAAAATGTCATAAATGGATTTTAATAATAATTAAAAACAGTTTTTATAATAATGGGATTTTTTTTAAGTGTTTACACTCAAAAAAATTTGTACACTAAAAAAGGAAGTTTTGCTATTACTACTGAAAAATTAAAAATTTTTTGCTGCCAAATTTGCAAATTTGTTTACACTAAAAGAATATTTCCACTTGAAAAAACATTAGTAATATTATCTAATAGTCTTGCTATTACTAAAGAAAAATTTATAATTTTTTGCTGTCAAATTTGCTAATTCTAGCTAAATAAATCTGCGCAATGATTCTGATTTTGATATGAAAATAAGGTTTTTATTTTTTGAATCTTTCTTATTTATTAAAACATTTCATACATATGTGGGTAAAAAACCTTTAAAAAAACTGAATAGATTTTAATAGCATTTGTAACAATGGGAGGTTCTGTTTATTATTGTTTTTTACTAATACTACGTTTTTGTACTAATAATTATTATTCATGCAATTATAATTATTATTCTTTTGATTCAAAATAAATATTCCATATTTTGTTCTGTGCTATTTCTGTTTTTTAGTAGTTTTTTGATCTCTTCATCTAAATCCCGATGTTCCACCTTCCATTGATTTCGAGTACTGGAGATGGGCAGGTCAAACGTTACTAATAATATATTAAATAGATCTTCATTTGTGGAATTTCGTGAAATTTTTCTAATATTGTGCTCTCTATAAAATCTGTAATCCTTATTCCTCTTTTCCTGAGCCTCCTCTGATAGATCTCCAAGTGCCACCAAATGATATTTAATGACAACTTCTGCATAATAAAGAATTTTGTGAAGATATTTGTGACATAGTTCTCCATGGGTACTTGGTTTTATATATTTTTACAGTTTCCTTACCATAATCTCCAATTTCTTCACTGCACGCAAGTACTTCTGGATTATTTATTCTGTTATTTCAGATGCTACATCTGGATCTAAAAAGGATCTTCTTGCTACACGAATTTAAGTTTAATTTTATTTTAACGTAACTAAGAACATCTTCCTGGTTTTTTCTTAAAATACTCCGGCAAGTTCTTTATAACTGAAGCTCTCCATATTTTTCTGAATATTTTTATTTGCGACTGTTTTGCTGAAATACATTATAGCAAATTGTATTCAAATGTCACTTTCTTATAAGCCTTTACACTTTCTTATAAGCCATCATACTGTGTTCCTAGGTAAAATAAAAAGGTTATAAGATGACATTAGTGCATTACTAGGTAAATAATATATTAAAAACCCCACTATAAAAATTACCTGTGTGATTTTCTTTACTACTTGCATTAGTGTATCGTTAGGTAAAATAAAAAGGTATAAAAGGGTATGATATTGACATTCTTATTTACCAATATATCAAAAGGGTGGTGTATTTTGTAAGCAGATAACATTACTGGTAATAGAACAAATAATGACTGTTACAAGCTATAAAATACCTAAAGCAAAAATTTAACACACCATTGTACACTTATGTATAGGGCTGTTTAAGTTACCGTAATTTCAATTTTTTTTGGAGCAATTTCATTACAATGAAAAAAGTGTTCTACCCGCGGATCTTCACGGGTGCAAAAGTAAACATAGGGCTGAAGAGGACACTTCCGCCTTTCTCTGGGTGGTATACGTTTCTTGTTCCCTTTTGTTCCCTAGAAGTTCTATTCCACTAAAGTTGAAATTTGATACAAATATAGTAGCTTAATAAATATTTCAGAACACCCCTAATAATAAACGATAGGGTTGAGATCGCTTACAACTACTAAAGACTGCAATCCTACCAAGCTTGTAAAGAAGACCGTAGGGCATTACCGATGATAACTTGCGGGTAGTAACCATTTATTTTTTATAAAAAAAAAACAAAAAAAATCACCTTTTTCTGAAATTAAAAAAAACAGTTGAGTTTGACAGCATGCCATGCCCACAATTAGCAATAGTTTAATATAATTTTTCGGCTACATTTATTTGGATATACTAGCTACAAAGTGGCGTTAAAATTTTTAAAATTGGTGACAAAAAAATATTGGACTTTTGGCCTTTGATTTAAAAACTTGCCTTAGATATGAATACATTCCGCAAAGTATTTTTTCCATCTTTGGGTACAATGCAGCCATTTGAGTTGTACAGTTTCCTGATCCAAAGTTAGTATTATTTTTTTACTTCAGAAAACTGTGAATTAGTTAATGTTATAACAGGTACAAATTGTTTTCATGGATTCTCCAACCTTTAATATGTTACAAATTTCATATTCTTGTTAAATTTGTCAACTTTAAAATTTTTCTAGTTTCTCTCATATTTTAGCTTAAAAGTGATCTCCGGACTACTTAGAAAAGTCTCAGATAAAATCAAAGAAAATGAGATGAAGCAAAACAAAGTTTTGTAAGTTTTTTTGAGATGTCAAAGTATTATGGCTCAAAAAATTTTCCATATTCATGTCTTGTTTAGTTTCGAAAATAAGAAGTTTTATACTTAATGCAGTCATTTGTAAAAAATCGTTCTTTCTAATTTGACTTATTACGGCATTGTTTATAATTAATATGTTTGCCTGTGTTAATATTAAAATATAATTAAATTCACTTAACACTTGTATGTCTAGAACAGGAGCCCTAAAGCTAAAAATTTTAAATTAATAATTAGTCCCATAATAGAAACTCATAAAAATATTTTCTATGAACAAAACATTATAACAATTTAAAAAATATATATCTGTTAAATAAACATCACCCTACACTTGGCACAGTTTTCCTAATGTGTTCAACATCACGTACCAGTAACTAAATATTAAGTTAAAAGAACCACGTGATTTATTTTAAAGTTAAAGTTAAAGCGGCAAAAAATTATTTTTTAATAAAACTTCCATGAATATGATTCTAATATTCATATTTTATATATGTTTTTATAAATCCTTTAATATATAAACAATTTTAACATACTAATCCAATTTGTTGAGGAAAAAGAAGAGGAAGAAAAGCTACTAAATATTTAAACTGGACTTAGGTTAGAATGCGAACCTTGATAACTGTTTATTCCAAACACCCAAGACTAATTTTATTAAAAGAGTTTTAGAAATAAGTGCCAAAAAATTTTCATGTGACAAACAAGGACACTAGGACAATAGCGTGTGAATTAATTGAACATTAATTTCCTACTAAAAGACATAATAATTAGGAAAAAAAATTTAAATAAAGATATTGTGAAAAGAGAAAGCTCAATGAAAATATTCTAGTCCATGACGCGTATATGCTACATTTACCGAGAGACTTAGAAATGGTAAAATTCACTATAAGCACATATGTATCAGGAAGTGTTGACAAACGATCCAATACATGCCCCAAGCCATGTGTTGACACAAAAAAAAAAATAAACACTAATTTAAGCAAAAGTAGTTGACAAACTGATTTTATAAAAACAAAAACAGCTCACGGGTGCATTGACTTAATAATGTAGAAATCTTAATGGGGGAGAACATTTATAAGAAGAGATACACTGCTGAGATATTAATATTAATACACCAATAGATAAAACTGACACAATAATGGCCCAATATTTATAATTAGATGAGAGATAAATATATAAAAAAAAGATCCATTAGATGACAGTAACTGGAAAGTAAATCAATATAAGTTTGATTTTTCGTTAACTACACTATTCAACAAAATGAAATTTTTTATGACACCTGAGAACGAGTACATTTTTTTGACGGGTTATGGCCTAAATTTGGGAAATTTGAAGAGAATATGTCATTTTATCATAACTGAAGAACATCTTTACTAACTTTGTTATAAAAAAAATAATGATATGGAATCTCTTTTGAACGTTGAACTGGAAGTGTAAATTTACCAAACTGAACTCGTGGGGTAAGAATATTGTTTGCGAAACCGCTTTTTGTATTTAAACACTTAAACAAAAAAGGCAATTAGATCTAGATTAGATCCCTCTACACCATATATTTTCCAACATTCATGAGTCTTCTATAAAACATGAAAATTTTGCAATGAGACCAAGAATATATAAATTTTTTTAACGAGTACTTACTGAAAGTTGAAATTCCATCTTCTTAAAATGAATTGGCATTTATCACAAATTGAATTCGGTGGTTAATATTTCTAACTTTTATTTTAAATAATTTTCACAGTACTTTTGTAATGAAGTACCAATTTTTGTATTGGCATATGTGCCGCACATATAACAAAATAAATTCGGGTCGTTTTGCATGGTGCACGTTTCACCAACAACTTAAGACCATGGAGCAATGTTATCAGGGATTATGAAACGAAAATATGATGCGAAATTTTATATAGATCTTTATAAGAGAATCAAAACCTGAAGTCTCCAGTAGGGAAAAAAATCAATATCATTTTTAGGACATCACCTAAATATTAATAAGTGAAGGTAAATATAAAGATCGGTCCACATATCTCTGAGTTAGAGGGGATCAAAATTTGACATTTTGGCCAAACAGGTGTTTTTTATCATCCATGTAACTTATTACCTATTGTTCTTAGAAAATTTTCTCCCAAATAGTTTAGATAGCTATTTCGTCAATATTTCGGAAAAAAAAATACTTAAAAAAAAATTTTTTTTTTTACTTTTTTTTGCTAAATCAAAGCATTTTTGCCTTTTTTTTTTGAAAAAGCCCATTTTTTTTTCATAAGAAAGCTTAGGATTTTTCCTTTAAGAACTTTTTGGTCGCTTAGTGGGATGGGAGTGGGATATCTATCAAAATAAATGTTTTGTAACTCAAGACAACGGTTTTTCAATTTTTCACAAATGCACTCTTTTGAATTTTTCCTATTTGTGTGTAAAACCTTACAAATAAAACTTATACTGAAAAAATAAACAAATTAACCTTTCCGAAAGTATGTAACATACCTTCATAACATAACAGAAGAGAATGGTTCTATGTAACCTGAAAGAGTTATTTGCAACATTTCAATCTGAACACGAGGATGTTAAAATTGGCTTCACGAAATTTACCCAAATGAGGCCAAAACATTGCGTTTTGGCAGGAAGCAGCGGAACTCACACAGTATGCGTTTGCATTTACCATGAAAATTTAAACTGATGTTGAAGGAAATCAACTTAAAGTATTTCACAGATGATTCGGCAGAAGATTTACACGATTGCCTTAAATTGACTATGTGTCGTAATGCAACAACTTCTTGCCACTTAGGTGAATGTACCAATTGCCCGAAAACCACATTCATCAAAGAAAATTTAATCAACTCTTTAAATCGAGAATATATAGAGGAGGTCAAATTTGATTCTTGGATTCAGACTGACAGATGCACATTGAAAACAATCATTTTATATGTGGATGATTTTGTGGAAGAAATGTGTACAGGATTGCTAAACTTGAGAACACATGACTTTTTAGTCAAAGAGCAATGGTCATTCTTCAAGGATTTGAAGATACATTTGAAGTCTGGTGAATTCGTTATTTCATATGATTTCGCAGAAAACTATAAATATGTTCTTCAGGATGCCGTACAAGCATTCCACTTCAATAACGACCAAGCAACTATATTCACAGTAGTTATTTACTACATGAAAGATGAAAAACTGGAACACAAAAGTATGGCAATAATATCCGATGATTTAAAACATGATACCGTTGCAGTTTATGAATACCAGAAGAAAATACTAAAATTTCTAAAATCTAAATTTACAGTAAAGAAGGTATACTACGTTTCGGACGGAGCTCGTCAACATTTTAAAAACAAAAGTAGCTTCGCAAATCTTATGGCTCATGAAAAGGATTTTGGAATGCCAGCTGAGTGGCATTTTCATCCTACTGCTCATCGTAAAGGAGCATGTGAAAAGAAATGCAGCGAAGTATAGCCTCCAGTGCTTTCATCAAGATCGCATCTTAGATGCGACTGCTTTATTCCATTGGGCAAAGAGTTATTGTAAAGAAACTAAAATAGTTTTTAGTAGCAAAGAGGATCATCAGGAAACATTGAAAACACTGAAGAGCAGATTCGATGCTGCGGTAACAATCGATTGCACCGCTCAATACCATGCTTTTATACCGCTTGTCGATGGAAGACTCGAGATGAAAAAGTTTTCTGCCTCTATTCAATGCGATTTCTTGCCAAAGACAACAAATAAACCAGCAGCGAAATCAACAGCTGAACCTAGTAACGCCAAGAAAGGATTGACAAAAAAACGCAGCAAATAAAGGCGACAAAAAAGCTGGATGAAAGACTGGGTATTTAAAAATTTACAAGACTTAAATACTTCATCAGCTACAATAAATTAAGTATAAAAATAGTTATGATATAAATGGATCTAATGTAATTAAGATTAAATTTTATTAAATTATTTATCTTTTTATTTTTAATATTATTATTATTATACATTAATTTAATTATTATTAAAAATAAATAAAAAATAATAATTTTTCAACATTTCTATAGAAAAAAACGATTTTTTTTCCTGAGGTCAACATATTCTGGGTATTAGAGTATCGAGGGTATAAAATTTTAGTTAGGTATGTTATATACCTTCGGAAAGTTTAGTTTGTCTAGTTTCTCAGTATAAGTTTTATTTGTATGGTTTTAGACACAAATAGGAAAAAATTCAAAATAGTGCATTTGCGAAAAATTTAAAAACCGTTGTCTTGAGTTACAAAACATTTATTTTGATAGATATCCCACTCCCATCCCACTAAGCGACCAAAAAGCTCTTAAAGGAAAAATCCTAAGCTTTCTTATATAAAAAAAAAGCCCTTTTTGAAAAAAAAGGCAAAAATGCTTTAATTTAGCAAAAAAAAAGTCTCAAAAAAAATTTTTTTTTTAAAGTATTTTTTTCCGAAATATTGAAGAAATAGCTATCTAAACTCTTTGGGAGAAAATTTTCTAAGAACAATAGGTAATAAGTTACATGGTTGAGAAAAAACACCTGTTTGGCCAAAATGTCAAATTTTGATCCCCTCTAACTAAGAGAGATCTGGACCGATCTTGTTGAAAAATTGTGCCTAAACTACTATCCAATAGGACTAACCTTGGTGCAAATTTCATCCCGATCGGAAGACATCGGTTTCAAAAGTTGGTGCACTTGACATGAAATCCCCCATATATCTTTATAAGAGAATCAAAACTTGAAGTCTGCAGTAGGGAAAAAAAGTCAAAATCATTTTTCATATACTAATACGTCATATATTAATACGTGAAGGTAAATTTTTAGTTCCCTTTTTAAGCAATATGCGGGCACGGAGGAGTGTGAAAATTGGCATAATTATAGTTCATATGGAGGAGAAGCTGAGAATGATAAAATTTACGTTTAAAAAAATATATTAAATTAAATAAAATAAAATATTTCTAATAATTCGTTACGCCCTGTTAATGCGAATGATTTAAATTGTATATCATACGCCCTGTGTTGCTAAAATTGATTGCATACCTATGGGCTCATTTAATTTATATATATGTATATAGATTAAAAAACATTGAAAAAATAAATTTTATGAAAAAATAACATTTCCTAGAATTTGCACTCGAATTTCGAGTGCTGGGCTATACTAGTTTAATTAATTCCGTAAAACTTATTTAATAAAACTAAATTAAACTTCGCATTTTTTCAAATCAAATCCTTCACTTTATTAATAATGAAATCATCATGTACCCATTGATTTTCTTGGTTCATTTTATTTACATTTAGCAACAAAAATTTCTTATTTTGATTTTTTATGAATTTAAAAAAAATAAAAAATAAAAATATCTCAATTTTTCGCAGAAAAACATATTTTTCATTATTTTATTTTGAATAACTTCAGAACTGTTGGGTATATAAAGAAATAATTCTAACAAAACTTAAAGAAACTTTAAATTAAACTATTTTGAAGCTTTTTATAACCAAATTAGTCATGATTTTCTCAAGTTATGATGAAATCGCTGTAAAATCCTCTTCAAAGATACCAAATTTTAGAACTTTTTATTTAAAAGAAAACTTATCCTAGATTTAGAAATTTCGATTGTTTTTGTTATTAGAAGACCATAACCCATCAAAGAAATATAGTTTTTTTTTCGTTGCATGGTGTAATTTGCTTTGTATCAACCTTTATAAGAATACGTTTCTGATTTTATGTGTTATGAATTTTAGTGTTTAAAATGTTTTGTAATTCAAATGTTTGTTATTTATCGTTTTTTGTTTAATTAAAAATTTATGACCTGAAGGCGAACATATTAAAAATAATGTTTATAAAAATATTATTTTTTAGAGATTTTTTTATTACTTGAAATAATGGATAAGAAGCAAAACACTTAATATGGACTCTCATTGTTAATAGTTTATGCTGTTGTTACTACAATTAGTTTCTGCTGACAATATATCCGTTTTAATACATGGAAAGCCAAAGTGCTTTCAGGGAGCCAACACTGGCAAATTGTGTAAAACTGCAAAATTGGTTTGGAAAAGTATCAAACATGTCCTGAATTTTCTGTAGTATCACATAAAAAGAAATAAACTAAACCATAAACACCAAGTTTTTATTATACTCCCTTCCTTACTCCTGAAAAAAAACCATTAAAATTTCGAATAATCCAAAATTATACTATAATTAAATTTTTTTAAACGAAAATTTGTTAGATCATTTTTATCGTCGCCATGAGTCTGTCTGAAAAGCTTCAGCTCAATTGGACCAGGGGAAATAATCAAACCCATAAAAACAAAGTTTTTATTAAAACTCTTTGTTTCCTTATGCATACGAGTATTGAATCTCTCCGTGACTGTGCGTGACTATTTTAAAATTAATCTTTGGGCTCAGCAAGTCTAATGACAAAGCTTTAGATCGATTGGATGAGGGGAAATAGAGTTTAAATCACTCCGTGACTGTGCGTGACTAAGCGTGACTGTGCGTGACTATGTCAAAGTTAATCCTTTTTCGCAGCAAATCTATCGACCAAGTGAGAGATTGATTGGATGAGGGGAAATCCGTTTTAAATCTCTCCGTGACTGTGCGTGACCATGCGTGACTAAGTCAAAGTTAATCTTTTTCAGGTCGATCAGAGGGAAATGACATTTAGATCACTTCGTGACTGTTCGTGACTATGCGTGACTGTGCGTGACTACCCCAAAATTAATCTGTAGTCACAACAAGACTATTGGCCATGTTTCAGATCAATTGGATAGAAGGGAATGGGGTTGACACACGGCAGACAGACTGACAGGCAGACAGAGAGTATGAGTTAAAAGAAAGAGTTTAAAAAATTAAAAATAGATTTTTCGGCAGACAGACAGACAAAAAACAGTCAATACGAGTTAATATAAAGGGAGTAAAAATATACCGTACGATGTAACAACCACTGTCGTACATTTTCATATGACGGTGTTAATGGTGTATTTCGAAAAAATACGATGTAGCATTTAATGTGTCGAACTAATCAAGTCGGAACAATTTATTGGTTCATTAAGCCCTCTCATCTGGTAAGTAATATTTTTTTTGTTCGTACGTTTAGTGTACATTTTAACAACTTTAGTAGTTGTTTTTGAGCCATGATGAATGGTTTAGGAATCAAAGCCACGAGACCATCGTATACTTCGTTGATTGGCCTCTAGAGCAGTTGGAAACTGACCCGATATTTTATCGCAAAATTGAGTTTAGCGATGAGGCTCATTTGTGTCTTAATGAATTTGTGAATAAACAAAATAGCCGCTTTGCCACAACGGACCCTACAGACTCCATTACGTCCAGAAAAATACACAGTCTGGTGCCGTTTACATGCTGCTGGCATCATCGGACCTTATTTCCTCAAAAATTAAGCCGGAGATTGCGTTACGGTCTGCATCATGATCAATTATTTCTCGTTTGAAAATGTGACTAACATAGATTCGGGCGAGATGTAGCGTTACGTCCCATACGGCGACTGTAAAATTTGGCGATAAGTTGATTTCGAGAAGTCACTGGCTTATGCTGATAAATTGACGTCTTGAAGGCCAACATAGTTCATATTATTCGTGACATACGGCCAGCAAAACTGGACGTCCAATCATTTTCATATGATAGTTCCATGTATTGGTCCTTCATATAAAAAGATTGTTTAAATTGAAATTTAATTCTTTGTATCATCTTTTACAATTTCAAGTTCTAACGAGCTTAAAAAACCCTTTAGATATTAAGTTAAGAACCAGTTCTTCGAATTCAGTAGAACCCATATGGTTTAAGTGAGGATTCTTATGTCTTAGCATATAAACATGCACATAAACATAAATCGAATTTAACTGTCATTATTATTAATTTTTAGCCTCCAGATATGAAAAAGTTCATATCGGATTCTATTTTTTAATAGGGGCTAAGATAGAAAATGCACCGATCATAACCATGTTTAATGAAATCACTTTATGCAATATTTTATTTTTCGGATAGATTAAAATAAACATCGGAAAGCAGTTTAGCGTTGCGACTATGACTAAGAATTTTTCTATAGGTATTATTTTTGAGATACTGATTAGACACTATTTTGTCAGGGTTAAAAATTCTTTCTTTGAATAGTTTTAGTTTATACTTAAATGACTCGTTGATATTAAGAAATTCCCATTTTAATAATAAAATAATAGAAACATTTGACATTTTGTGTTTTATAATACATGCACGTGGCTGCACAATATAATAAAGCAATTAGCAATAAACAGTGCTTGAAAAATATGTAGTAAATTAAAGTAACTAAAGTAGTAAAAAATGTCCAACCAATATAATATTCGACTTAACATAAGTGTGCACTTCAGAGTTTAGCCAGAGGAGTGCAAGAATCCTCATTTCAAGAAAGGTTTAAATTTTGTTAATAATATATCTATAAAGTTCACACAAGTTGTTGGCATTTAGCTATTGATCATATGTTTCAAGTGAGGAATTTTAAGTCCTTTGCCATTTAATTTGAACATTGATTTATTTTGCTGATTGAGAGGCAATGACCTTATTATACCCTCCACTCCAGTGTGCAGAGGGTATATATAAGTTTGTCATTCCATTTGTAATAATTAGAAAAAAAATCTGGACCCCATCAAATATATATATTTGTGATCCTTATAACAAGTGGAGTTGATATAGCGATGTCCGTCTGTCCGTCTGTCCGTTTGTGGAAATCACGATGACGGCTTCAATCAGGCAACTAGGAGGCTCATTGGCATAAAAAATGATTCACTAAAATCCTGAGAAGTTTGCCGCTTAAAATCGTCCAAATCGGTTCATCTAGTCCCGAGAATTGAACGAAGGAGTAAAAAAAGTCTTGAAAAAATATGATTTGACTATGTTGTTCTTCTCACGATAATGTTCTCCATAGGACAGCTAGGGCACTTGTTGTTAGTGTGAATGATTCACTGAAGGTTTCTGTTTTTTAAATGGTGTTAATAGGTTTCATAGGTGCCAAGAAATTATTGAAAAGGTAAAAAAATATGATGTTTTCCTATATATTGTTATTCTAAATTTTGTATTTTGTCATCTGTACTTGTTTTTATTGTCGTTGTGGTAATAATATAAAAATTCACCGATAGCAATGTTTTTTTGTGTAATATTTAAGTTAGTTAATTAATAATGAAAGAAACTATATAAAATCAATATCAATATTCTGCGATTTTTATAACATCACAAAATGTTACAAATTGATAAATACTACTGATGCAGATATCAAAATACTATAAACAACATTCGTATATTTTGTATATGTATATCCATAATAAGCGCATATTAAAATTAATATAAATATAAATTATTTTATTAATACAAAATACTGCAATTTTTAGGGTTGCAAAAAATAGTATGATTTTAAGGGTTATACTTTTAGTTCATACTTGCATTCAAAAGTAGTAGTAGTGAAACCATAAAATATTTACCTTGTAAAAAATTGGTGTTTAAAAAAATTTTGTTTTGTCAGATGTCAAAAGAAGCTTAAACTCGAAAAAAATTTTATTATTTAATTATAATACATTATTTTAATTTATTATTTAATGTCGGGCGCAGGCCAACGCCATTCCCGAACTACAAAGAATTTTATGCACGAGTTATTCACATTAGGAATAATCGCGGAGCTCAAAGTGCAATGATCAAGCCTCGCCCTGGGAGACATGTGTTCATGCTTTTCTTTGCACAAACACCATTCCCAACTACAAAATATTGTAGGCACGAGTTATTCACATCAGAAATAGTCGCGGAGCTCAACTCAATCAAAGTGCGATGATCAAGCCTCGCCCTGGGAAACATGTATTCATATTTTTCTTAGCACAAACCGAACTTCTTATGACACATTAAAAATAAACTAATTGAGAAGTACAATTCATCATTACGTTGTATTATGATTTATTTTACTGCTTATTTTACTGGTAGCTAGTAAACAAAGTGATCGTATCATTGTGAACGAAATATGATTGAAATTGTGTGCAGATTTGTTTTACTAAAGGTGCTATTACATGATGTGTTTTTTACAGATGTACTGTCAAATTTTCCCACAACAAAAGTTGCACACATCGTGCGATACATATGAAACATTGTTTATATACATACAACACTGCTTGTGGCGAAAGAAAAACAGAGTAAATTTTAAAGATACATATTGAAAGAAAAATAAATTGTGTAGTATTAATTAACAATTAAAAAATATATAACTTTTTTTTTACAATAAATTTTTGTAAATTCACAACATAAATCAGCTGTTGTTTACATTTAGAGGTTATGTCATACGGAAATACATATGCACGTGTGATAGCAAAAATTATGAATCGTATGTAAAAGACAATTTTGACAGACATGAGGAATTTCATATGGATAAAAAAAGTGACAGTCCATATGTAAAAAACACTTCGTGTAATAGCACCTTTACAAAACATGTTTCTACAGATAGTGAATAATTTCCCAGTAAGCATTTTATGCAATAAATGCTAATGCTATTAAAACAGTCATAAACAGTCTTCTTGAGAGTCTTTTTTTGTCCGATTTTGTGATCCGTTTCGACTTATTTTTGAGTCGTATTTAATGTAATTTTTCTATAAATGATTTTTTGAGCGTAAGCAAAACTCATCTTCTAGTCTTTTTCTAATAGCGCATGTGATTAATCAGTTTTTAATCATCAAAAGTGCTCGAAGAAGACACAGTAAGGTGATTTTTTTTAAAACAATCTTCGAAATGATGACCGGGATATCGTATCCATAGTGGCAGCAATAAGCCGAACTCTAATCGGCTTCTTATATGTTTACAGCCGAACGAAAACGAAAATACTCACCAAAGAGTAAAGGCCGAGTTAGCCACACGTAACCTTAACCAAACGTGTCAGCTGTTTGTTTCTGTTACATGAAAAAGCATTTAGAGCAGTTACCGAACTCAACTGTCACGTAACCGGAACGTCCCAATCTGTTGAAAATAGATTTTTGCTACGTTTGTACGTGACATTTGTGAACAGCTGATAAAGTTTGGTTAATTTTACACAGCAACATGCTGGTTCGTTTTTTACGTTCTATAATTGCACCAAATGCCAACGTTACATTTATGGTACAGATACATTATAACAACGTGTGGCTAACTAGGCCTTAAAAGTAAGCAACAATTTCATTTAGTCTAATGAAAGGGTTTTGAACAAAGTAGATGTATGTCGCATTGTCTTGTGAAATCTTGCATTGTTTTTTAATAGGTACCAGTAATGCCAGGAGATTTTTTAGAAATCCCTACGCTAATGAAAAAAATCCCTTTTTTCCCTACACTTTTTCCCCTACACTACATTTTTCAAAAAATAAAATTTTATTAATTTTTAAATTTTCAATTTCAATAATGCAAAAATAACATAAAAACGAAGAAAAATAATACGAAAAATAAGATAAGAATACCATAAGAATTACATAAAAACAACATAAATAACCAAAAGATATTATAAAAAAAATATTTTTACAATTCTGTATAATTCATCTTTCATATGGCTAGATGTGCATTTAAAATTTACAAAATTAATTAAAATGGCTTGGAAATGGGATCTTATAACGCAAACAGAATTTTGGTTCTTGGTTTTAAAAGATATTTTTTTAAGACATTGGTTATTAGCATGCATACTTAGATCTGATTTATCGCAATTAAATATTTTTCTCAAGCCTTGTTCCATCCCATTAGCTTCTCGTCTTTCAACTAACTTGAATAAAATCTTTGTTTTCTGTATTCCTTTGACGCGTTTTCAGCATCATCGGAAAACAAATCGGGCATTTTTCTAAAATTAATTATGTTTAAATTTATAAAATTTGAATGTTCTTTTTATCTACAAACTTACCTAATAAAATCGACGGGATCTACAAAGATGGCGTACTTATGTATAGAATAAAAAGATGCACAAAACAAGTAAACTGCACAAAAAAATGTTATTTTAACTTGTCATTGTTATTAAAGAAGCCACATATTTACTTCCTCCATATTATGGAGTTATTAGCAGACTTAAAAAAGGTATATGTATATATTTTTAGTTTTAAAGTATAAAATTGAACAATATATCATATTAAATTGTTAAAAAACAAAAATCTGCAAAAAAAAAATTCCTACAATTCGACGAAAGTAAGAAATCTTTTGCATGAAAGACATAGATGCAAATTCATATCTCGATGCGTTACAAACGGAATGACAAACTGATGTAATAAGATCTTAAAAATAAAACTGATTAACGCTAGTGCTTTTAAAATATAAGACATGGACAAGTATTCCGAAAAAGATCCGATATTAAAAAATATATTTTGTTTACTGGCTTTTATTGACTTTAAAATTGTTAAACGTAAATGCTGAACATTCAGAGTATTTCTTGTAATAATTTAGTAATAAGTTGATCAAATTGTTTACATTTTCAAATATTTTATTTACATTTGTTACAAATAGTGCAAGAAAACCTAGGTGGAGGGTATCAAAGATACGGCGTAGCCGAATTTAACACTCTTACTTGTTTTTATTAAGGGCCACCCTAATGTATATAGGTGTTTAGTTAGATATGGGTCAGAAAATTCTTACTCCATCATAAATTCATAAATCCAAGAACGCCATAAGCTTTGTTTATTGCTGAAGATATATACTGACGAAAGTTTAATCTATAATCTAATAAAATGCCAAGATCTGAGAAAGTATCAACGGATTCCAATTCACTTTCATTCACAAAATAAGTAGTGTGTAGATTATTACATCTGTAAAAGGACATGTGCTTGCATTTTTTATATTGAGCTCCATTGCACCATCCACAAACATTAATTAAATCGGATTGTAGCAAAAAATGTTGAAAGTAATTTTGAAGAGAGGAAAATAGTTTGACATCATCATCGTATAAGAGAATTTTAGAGTGTTGAATAACAAAAGGAAGATCATTGAAAAATAAATTAAAAAGTACTGGACCAAGATAACTTCCTTGTGGAACACCAGAAAATACTTCGATTTTGTTTAGAGACAGCGTTTCTAAATTTAACCCGCTGAAATCTGTTCGTTAAATAACATTTTAATCAGAAAACTAAAGAATTACTGAAACCCATAGAATTCAGCTTGTATAATAATAAATCATGATTCACCTTATCAAAGGCTTTACTCCAGTCGGTGTAAATTACATCATTTATAATTGTAGTGACTTCAAGAACGTTGGTGATTTTAGAACGAGATTTACGGAAGCCGTTTGATTTGGAGAAAGTATGGATGAAACTTGATGAGATAACGAGTCTGTTATAATTTTTTCTAAAAGTTTGGGGATTGCACTCAATTTTGCCATGCCTCTATTGTAAGACACATTGACCTTATTGCCTGATTTATATAAAGGGATGATATAAGATTCCTTCCACAGAGATGGTAAATATTCTGTACGGAAGGACTGATTAAAAATTATTATTAGTGGATAGGACAGGGAGTCAGCACAGTGGTTAAGAATATTATTTGGTATTCCAGCATCAAAAGAATTTTTCAGTTTTCATGTTACTCAAAACAGTGATGTTGTTAAGAAAATTCACATTTATTATCGAAGAAGCTTTGGAAATTTCAAAAGGATATTGTACGAATTGCTGAAAATTTTGTATTGAATGTGTTGTAGCAAAAAAATCAGCAAAAACATTACTGATTGATAAATCATCATCGGCTGAAATTGATCCAAATTTCAATGAATTAGGATATTCACGTGATCGACGCACAGTGGCGCCATTTGAGTTTTTTCGTTGCAAAAATCATATCTTTTGAACCGAATAACATAATTGAACAGTTTAAACAGCATATGATAGATAACTGTTCACATACAGCAGGGAAGAAATAAGTGGATCGGAAGATGCTGCCAACATGTTGAAGAGGTCCTCATTTTGCCTTACCCTTGATGTTTTGAATGTGTTCTGCAATCTATATTTTTTATAAAATTTTTTAAGAGACTCCTGTACTTCTTCAGAAAGCTCTCCAATTGGCAAAGACTGGTACTCAATTATATCTTTGCCATGCGCCAATATTTTATGGACGGTCGGGGTCAACTTCTTCTGTGGATACATTTCTGCTAAAAGAGATGCAGTTTTCGATGCATATTCTCCATATTTTGTAGAATTGACATTTTCTTTGCAGTTTAAAACATTCAAGATCGTTCCCAATCTTTTCACGATTTGATTGTCAATTCCAGTGATTTTAGTTACTGCCTCATCATTTTCAAAAAATCTCCTAGAAGTGTTTCCATCGTTTGAGTTACCGTATCCGTGCTTGGGACAGTCTACTTTTAGTCCAACTTATTTAAAAAAAGCATCCTGTATTTGCTTCTTTCTGATCTTTTCCTTATCCTTTATTGATGTATTTTCATCGAAGTTTTCCTCCTCTTGTGGTAGGGTATACGCCAGTTTTAGCAAGAACTCCATACACCTTATCCTTGCGTGCAATGGTGACTTTCCATATTCGTAATTCTCCTCGTTTGTAGATTCGCTTAAATTACCAAAGTTCTTCTGACTCTTTTTGCAAATCGGGCATGACAATGTTGAGGTTGTTCCTGTCAGTTCGTTTACGACTTTTCCGTCAGCCATGGTCAGGTGGAACTAGCAATTGCATTCAATATATTTTCCTTCTCCAATTTGCAGCTTTGTAGGCTTAATCTTGCTTATTTGTTCTTCAATGTCCTTCACCGTGGTCCTTATGAGTTCTGCCGATTCCCTTGCAAACTGAAACATTATTGGTCGGCAATAATGCACTGATGACGGACGTGGATTTTTCCAGTGTAGGGAAAATTCAGATTTTAGCAGCAAAGGAACAACAGATGCCATAAACATATTTCCGTCCGATATTGTAGCGTTATCGGAAGATATCGTTTGCTTATAAACGCTTTGTCCGGATGATCCATCGCAGCCCCATTTGTTGATCAATGTCAGTTTCTCAGGAAGAATTTTCACCTCATTTTCAGGAAGACTCTCCAACAACCGTTTTGCTGTATGGCCCATGAGATCCTGCAGATTGGCTTTCACAGAGACTTCCGTAAACTCCGTATGCAGTGGTCGTGAATTTATTTTGGCTTGCGTAATATGCTTGTATCCTGGTAAAACGTCAGCCCCGTGTCGCATCAAGGATGCCCGTAGTATCTCATATTTTTCTTTGGAAAGTTGTAAGTCCATAAACAAGGCCAAGGCTTCTTCGGAACCATACTTTTTAATGTGTGCGTTTGTGGGCGTGAGAATGCTTTCCTTAATCCTTTTTAGTCACAGTGGGCTTGTATCAGCAACATATTTTGTAATCTGCGACCTAACTCTTTCACTATCCTTTGTATATTTAATAGACAGCGCGTCCGATAAATGCTTCGTGGTCAAGTCATTGGTGGCATCGGCAAGTTTCCTCTTTCTTGTGAAAATTGATTACTCCTCAATACTTTTTTTTGGCCTTCCTTTTGCTCCTCTGGTTGATGTGGTGGATTTATCTACTGCCAATATATCCAGGATGGTGTCTTCATTAAGCCAGTCCTCGTATTTGGAGTTGAAGTTCTGAATGGTTCGATTAGATTTCACCCATTTTGCCTTAATATTTGCATATATCAGATAAAAATAATTTTTTATAATTTCGCTTCTCTCAATATTTCCGTATAAGCTATAAAGCAGCTTCCGTGAAAAACTTTGGTGTGGTTGACCTTCTAAACAGTTCAAATAATTTTAAATTGTTCAACGCCATGTTTTCAGTACTTAAATTGTTTAACGCCATGGTTTCAGTACTTGTTGCGCCAACTTTCAGTCGTAGACTAATCCAGGCATTATGCTTATTTTGCAATATATAGGCTTATACTACCATGCTTAAAAATTGACCTGTTCCCTGCATACATATGGATTTAGGCTGAATTATGCAATTGTGATATTATGCTCGTGTCTAAATAAGATTTATGCCTACCTGGAGGGACCATAAGTCAATATTGTTCTTGACCATTTGTACTCCAAAGTAATTTTTAAGTGAGGTGCGTACCTGCGAATTTCAATGAGTAGTTTTTTGTGCATCCTCTGTCTGTAACAGAATATTGGGAGTAGACTTTGGCAGAGGCTCACAGGTAGACAACCGACTTAAAATGCAATTTTCAAACTATTAGATCAAACTACTGTCGGTCAAAACATGTAAGGGATGCACGCCATACAATTTCTGGAACCATGTCTCTTTAACCTTTTTTACCTCTAGAAGCCAAACGGGCACGTACGGGCAGATAAAACCTTTTGAATTATGTAAAGAAATAATCAAAGAACATGTTTTGCAAATATGGCAAATATAGAAAAATATGGATTTTTTTATTTTCCGTCAAAGTTGAAAAATAGTGAAAAAACGGATAGTTTTTAAATAGTGATTCACCAGAAGAAACACAAAGCAAACAGTTAATTTTTTTTTATCATTATACATTTAATAAATACATCAATCAATACAAACAAGAAATAAGGCGATTCGTTACCTATTTTTCTTGATATTACACCTGAAATCGCAACAAATTGATTAAAAATTGTGTGTTTTTTTGAAAACCTAAAGTCGGTCAACTTTGAACGGTTATATCTTCTAAACCAAAAATGTGATATTATTAAGAGTAGCATATTTGAAATCGTTGAAAAGTTTCCTATAACAAGGGTTTATTCAAAACTTCGTCGGTGAAAATTTTGATTTTTGCAACCTCGTTTGCTCTACGGGCGCCACTGTGCGACGTTCAGAATTAACAAAATTGTAAAATGATTTTGGATTCCTCTTTAAATTATGTTTCATACGAGTTAAGTAGTTATTGTACGACCTTTTGTTTTCAATATTGTATTCCGACCTAGCAATTAAATACTTGGTAAAATCAGAGGAGGATCCAGCCTTTTTGAATTTTTTATACACTTTATTCTTTCTATATTTGAATTTAGCCAAATAATTATTATTCCATGGTGGACCCATCCTTTTACGGGTAGAAATCGTAGGAACCGTTACAGATATACATGCGTTCAACGTGTTGTAAAAGCTTGTGATCATCTCATCATAATCAATAGATGAAAGGATATCATTCCAGTCAATATCGGATAGTAGAGCATTCAATTTTGGATAATCAGTTTTCGAAAAGCAAAAAACATTTTCTTTCTGATTATGCACAGGATTCTTAATTGACAAATTGAATGGAAGCAAAATAAGTAAATTTACTGTTGAATGATAAGGTCCTCAGGTAAAGTAATTGAATTACAGTGATGCAGCGATACTTCAGATGGTTCATTAATAAAAACTAGCAGATTCCGGCCCTCAAAATTCGAGCGCAAATTCTAGGAAATTTTATTTTTTTTCATTAAATAAAGACCCTAAAAGTATGCGTATCTATTATAGCCAATTCACAAATCAACACAAAAAAACTCATTTTTATTACAAACTCGTTATTAAACTAAACACACACATAGCATTGTATAATTTTATGTATGGGTTAGTAGCAACTTTAAATGCAATTTACTCAAAATAAAGGAAAAAATTTAAAAACCTGTAAATCTGCAAAATAATATACGTTTCAAATAATATACGTTTGGTCAAAAGCGGGATAAAATGGTAGAACAAAACATCAGTCACAAGAAATCGCCTATCCTATTAATATTATAGATTAAATCCAAAAGTTTTCCATACGCGTTGAGAATATGATTTACTTGGAAGAGACCATAAGCAAATAACGATTCGATTCATTTACACAGCCATTCATAACAACAGGAACCAAATAATTGCTGTTATAAGAATTTGACCGCGAAATAGATGGTAAGTTGAAATCGCCAAAAAGATAACTAAATCAGATGTTTTAGAATGCAGGAATTTTTTTCGTAGCTGACATATGTTTAAAGTAAATATCATCACTGGAACCAGGAGGGACATACGAACATGAGATGTATAATGATTTGTTTCTTAATTTGATTTTTATCGCAACAAATTCAATATCAGATGTGGAAGAGTCAATAATTTGCTCAGAAGGAAATTTTACTGTGACTGCGATTAATACTCCACCTCCAGTTTTTTTTTAGATATATTAACACGATCACATCTGTATATATGGTATTTATCACAGAGAATCTCAGAACTATGAATATTATTATTAAGCCAGGTTTCAGTAAAAACAATAATATGGTAATTGAAGTCAAAACTTTCAACAAATAGTGTAGATAATTTAATTTTTAAGCCTCTGAAACTCTGATACGCTACAGACAAATTTAAAAATGTTAATTAGATGGTAAGGAAATTATTTTTTTGATAAATCAACCGTACGAGGAGGCAATTGAACAGCATTAGATGAAGCAGTATCTTTGTAAATATACTCACGAATTATAGTTTTCGGTGGCCAAAAATCTGGATTTACAACCGTAGCAAACACTTCTTTAGGAAGGATAATTTTAAAAGATGCTTTACTTCGTTTTTCAGCGTATTTAAATTTAAAAGCATTTATGTCAACTAGCAGATTCCAGCGCTCGAAATTCGTGTGCAATTTCTAGGAAGCTTTAGTTTTCAACTTAGCCAATTCACAAACCAACACTTTTATGGTTTATTATTATTGTGAATGAAAATAACCAACTCATTAACAAACACATTAACAAATTTATTATAACACATATAGCATATGTAAAATTTTATGTATGTGTTAGTAGCAACTTTAAATGCAATTTACTCAAAATAAGGGCAAAAATTAAAAAATCTGTAAGTCTGAAAAACTGCTGAAAAGCAGTACCTTTCAAATAATATACGTTTGGTCAAAATCGGGATAAAACGGTAGAACGAAACATCAAGTTCACAAGGAATCGCCTAGCCTATTAATATTGTAGATATCAATTGGAAGGCGTGATGTTATGTAAAATGATACATCTTCCTCTGTTGTCTCAGCTGCGAATCCAGCAGCAAA
Source organism: Cordilura impudica (assembly GCA_963682025.1). Taxonomy (NCBI): domain Eukaryota; kingdom Metazoa; phylum Arthropoda; class Insecta; order Diptera; family Scathophagidae; genus Cordilura; species Cordilura impudica. The sequence continues at coordinate 88,195,053 of OY821519.1, read as the reverse complement.
AATGGTTTTATTTGACGCAATTACTCTTAATTGTCTAGGAACATTTGTTGAAACAGTACTCTTAATATTATCTATGGAAACAGTATTAAGCGGGATATTAACAGGGGAATAAAATATATTTTAACCAGCAGGCACCGTGTTAAGAGGCATACGTACGTTGATTTGTACATGTTTTAACAAAAAAAAAAAATAATAATAATAAGTGCCTTTACCAAATATGGTCACATTTTATTTTAATTTTGAAATGATGGCTAAGGGGTGTAATAAACACACGTATATCCAATTTGACCGATATCAAAACGATAATCTGGATCTTACGGGACTTAAAGTTGACCTCGTAGAGATTATAAGCGCTGCGTCTGAAGAAGCATCGATTATCGCCCATTTCAATAGCGATTGGTTTATGACCAACAAATTCTTAAATACAAAATTTATTTAAAATAGATTGACAGATTGACAAACAGACAGATGGACGGATGGACGGACGGACGAACGGATGGGCATCATTAAATCGACTCAGATAGTGATTCTCAGTCGATCAGTATAATAAACTGATTAAACCCTGTGAGTAGTCGTATATAAACTGGGAGGGATCATCTCAGCAGACGTGGCATATATCATATAGAATACTATCTATATAAAGTCCAAATGTTATTAATATCATTTTAGAAATATTGTTGTTTAAATCCACGCAAAAATTATTTTCAAACCCTTCATTTGTAACTCATAAATTCCGGAGACCACATAAACTACATATATTCTTGATCCTTATAAAAATAAAAGTGCATCTAGCAATGTACGTCTGTCTGTCTGTCTGTTGAAAACATTCTCCTGTCCATAATAGGTGGAGTACATCATACTACATATACTTAAAATATACTGCAGCAGTTTTATATTGCATTTAAAGCCTCTAGGCCCCACAGCCAAGGAATGATGTACGACAACATAAAAATAAATTTCATATAAAAAAATAAAAATAATGAAAAATGTTTATACGTAACGGAACATTAGCGATGCATACACATTTTTAATTGTTGTTTTTTTTTTTGTGCATGTCTTCACAACAAAATGTGTATGCATCGTTAATAAACAAACAAACAAAATTGAAATTGTATTTGTTTACATTTATGCTGACTGCATTCAATAATTGCTTTCAATTAAAAATGCACAAAAATATCTAAAATTTTTGTAATTTTCTTATTAATTTTAAGATGAATTCTGGCCTTTTTTGTCTTTTAGTTTAGCAACCTTGATTATGGTAGTGTGTTTAGCTGGAGGCTATCAAAGATTCGGCACAGCCGAGTTTAATACTCAACATCATGCAGAACTTATTCCTGTGGTTTTCTAGAATAACCGCGTATGTCATAAAATCATAATGTTCAGGGGAACCAAAAAACGTTATATTTGAAATTTTTGGCCCGATATACAATTTTTAGAACTTTTTATTTAACAGTCCTGCAGATATGGGCAATAAATACTTTATATAAAGTTTTGAGTCAAAAATCTTCAGAGAAATAGATCCTAGAGAAGGACGAAAAAACAATATGTAAATTACACTTAAAGTGTGTGCAGATAAAACAACTTATGTCGACAAACGTCCTTTTCTTTGAAAAAGAAAACTACCAACGCAACCACCCATGTAGACATAAGTTGCTGTTGCTTGAAAAATGGAGTTTTTTGTTCGTCAACAAAAAGTTAACGGGACTTAGAATGAGAATATAACAACGTATCATGAATAATAGTGACAAAAAATAGCAGAAATAAACACACAAGTTTTTATAAGTGGTTATAAACTGAAAACGAATCCAAAATTATTTTTCTTTTTTTTTCATTAATAACAACGTATATTGCTATGTGTCGTTTTCTGAGAAAGCGATCAAATGTAGGTTGACATACTTCATTAGTGCTGCAAATTAATTTAATAAACATTTAAGTTACGTCGTTATTTAAAGAAAACTCTGAAATGGTCAACATTAAAAAAAAAATTGAACACATGTAAAGAGCGTTAAAAATTAATATAGTTGGCATCATTAACTCAAAACTGACAAAAATGGACATACGCGGTTATTCCAGAAAACCACAGATTTATCATTACATTTTTTATACATAACGTTATCAAACTGCGTTGCTTGTCTAACACTATCATCACCACACTCTACTTCTGAATCATCGCCCTCAAAAAGTTCTCGGTTTCTGTGGAGTATACAATTTTTTTTTTTTAAATACGATACCATACAAATTTTGTAGGCGAACTTATTTTATATTTATAATGTGTTCGTTAATTATTTTTATTTATTCTATCAGTGAAAAAATTCAATTCAGATACTTTTCTCATTTTTGTAATAACATTAATGTAAATGCTTTCAAAGTCGTTGTTGACCAGCTTTAAAATTTCTATTCACTGTCATCGTTTATTATTAAGTGGTCATCAACATCAATCAATCTGATTGTTGTTATCTCCGATTGTTGACTTTATGATGTTCTAAACATTATTTTAGTAGTGTGAACCAACATGAGTTCATGGTGTTTCAAAAATAAATATTTAATTATTTTATTAAAGACTATATTAATTTTTAAATAACAATATTTTAGTAAAACTACACCAACTATTTTCTAGTTTTTAATTAACAAAAGATTCAAAAAGAAGATAAAAATAAAAACAAGAAAGAGGATTCTATTCAATATGGTTGAAATTTAATGTTTGTTTTTTAACAAAATATTAATATATTTTCTAAAAAATAAACAAACCTTATGTCATATCTATTTTATTATACGAATTTGTTTAGTTATTTTGACTAAAACTTAAAGAAATGGTTAATATATTGAACAGTTGAAGAAATTATGGAAATACTTTTTTTAAAGGCATATTTTTTACAAAAGGCACTTTAAAAACAAGTAAGAAAATTATAGTCCGTCTAGACCGACTATACAATACCCTATGTCATGGTTTAGAGACCCTATCATTCGGTCCAACTAATTCGATATAGAAAATAAGCATAAACCAAATTTGAGTGGCATCTATAATATTAAAAGGCTAGGCGATTTCTTGTGACCGATGTTTTCTTCTAGCATTTTATCCCGATTTTGACCAAACGCATATTATTTGAAAGGCATTTCTTTTCAGCCGTTTTGCAGATTTACAGATTTTTAAATTTTTTCCTTTATTTTGAGCAAATTACATTTAAAGTTGCTACTAACACATACATTAAATTATACAATGCTATGTGTGTGTTTATTAAATATGTTAATGTGTTGGCAATAAAAATGGTATATTTTTTTGTGTTGATTTGTGAATTGGCTATAATTGGTAAGCTTAACTTTAGGGTCTTTATTTAATAAAAAAATAAAATTGCCTAGAATTTGCACTCGCATTTCGAGGGCTGGAATCTGCTATTTGTTATCAATTCTTTTGGCTGCAGATATGAAAAAGTTCATATCGGATGCTATATTTATATGGGGACGAGCTCGAAAAATGGACCGATCCTGAACATATAAAGTCACTTACATTTAGAAAAAATATATACGAACCAAATTTGAGCATATCTTCAAATGAACCCGGCTCTTGGAAACCATCTACTGTCGTAGTATGCTCTTGACTGTGACTGAGAGTGGTAATGATACGTCCATCGGCTAGAAGAGACATAAACAAAATCCGAAATGAAAACTGCCATTGAAAATTGGAATACGTTGTTAACTTACTATAATATTCACAAGTCACTGGGAATGGTGCCAATGGTCCACTGCCATCAACATCAATATTTATAGTGACACGATTTTTGACACTTTGAGCATTTTTGTAGGCCGTACAGGATAATGGATTGTTGGCTAAAAATCACATATTGTTATATTGCAAGTATATTAAAGTCGCCCTGAAAACTTACAAGTATGACATACAGCTCCTGCATATCCCGTATGAGAGCATTCACAAAAGAATTCCATTGAATTTTGACGACAAATACCACTGTGTTTTGCAGGGATTCGGATTACAACGATCGATCATTTGACAGGCATCCACAGCAACTTTATCGCCACAGCATACCTCTTCTCCCTGAGCCCAATCTTTGGGTATTTTATAATTACCATCTACAAGAATCAAAAGCATGCAACCCACAAAACCGTTACTCTTCTCAATACCACCAGCTATGGAATAGAGACGACCCGTAGAAATTTGTATATTCTTTGCTGTGGCCATGGGACGCTGATCAATATCCAGTACAAGGCGATTACGTTGTATGGTCAGTACTAAGGAATGCTATTTACCATCATTAAATTGTTCATCATAATTATCTAAGATAATGCGTCTATCCGACAATTTCAGATCCACTTTGACTTTGCCCAACTCCAGGAAAACTCGTACATAACTACCGGATGCAAACTCATGATGTAACACCATGCCTTTATCTTCATACGTCCGGAAATAGAAGGAAACATTTAAAGCCCTCTGCGCCTCATAACCATTCAAGCGTACAAACGAGCCCCGAGTTATAAAAGTGACTGGAATTATGGGTGGTGATGGACAAGCGTATAGTGTCTACTTTATTCTAACGATAAGTATCGCCCCTTTCGTAATTGTCCTTCATGTCTCTAATAAAGTTTGTGGAATTGAAGAATATATTTTCCATGCAACCGGTAAAATTTTGTGTAACAAATATGCCTTCTTGTACATTGGGAACACCTCCTAATAGGAGTTCTCGATTGAGATTCAAGCGACTAAATTCTCCTTTAATGCGACCACGCACAATAACACGATCCACTGAGAATATGATGTCACGGCGATTGCGAGATATGACAACGTCATGCCAAATATTATCGTCTAACAAACTGCCCACCGACAGAGATTTCATAATGCCACCTCCCAAGTCCAAATTCAAAACCATTTTATTATCCGTTAACTGTAAAGCGAAGTAATCTCCTTGCGTGCCACGCGAATACATTATAATGCCATTAGCATTGGCTGTTTTTAGGTTCCTGCAACAAGTTGTAACGCACCAAACCGGTACCCTTGAAATATAGATTTTCAGACACTGTAACAAATTAATAAACACAAAAAAAATTATATTAGTTTGTTGATAGATTTAAGTGAAGATCGGGAAGCAGCTCTATATGTGGCCTATGACTAAGAATTGTCCTACAGGGGTTATTTTTGCACTACTGATTAATGGTTGTAATAAACACACACAAACCCAATTTGATCGAGATCTATATGATAATTTGGATCATATGGCAATTTAAGTCGATTTCGTAAGTGTCATTTGTATGGAGACTATGTCTGAACATGGACCGAATTTCAACAATTTCAATATCGTTCATCCTATGGCCGATAAGTGCTTATATACCAAATTACATCAAAATATATTCACCTGTAGTTTGATTAAAATGTTTACATGGAGACACAGACGGACGGACGGACATTGCTAAATCGACTCAGAAAGTGATTTTAAGTCGATCGGTATAATAAAAGATGGGTCTAGATCAAATATTTTAAGTAGTTACAAACGGCAGCACAAAGTCATTATACCCAAACCACATAGTGGTATAAAGTATAAAAACTAAAGCTACGCTTAGTTTTTGGTATAAATCCATTTTATGCTTCGCTGCTAAATTTTTCGTTTTTCGATAAAAATAATTAGTGCACGCACAACTTTACGAATTTTGATATTGCAAATTCATTGTGTGTTTCTCCTAGAAGGATAAATGTCAATCATATTGCTGTACGACGCTTAATTTTCGAGTTGTAAGCGATTTTATGTTGCCAGAGATTTTAGTCCATAATTCGGATGAAGTGTTCTATTAAGACAATAAAATTTTATCCGTTTTACTTTACGACGCACAGTGGCTAAAAATGGTTTCCATTGGCCAATATTCTCAAACTTTTGAACTGGTCAAAATTTTTTAGCAATTTTTTCTTTAATGGATAGATAATTAGTTGAGCTTGACACAGTTTTAATTTCTTTAAAATTGAGTATTTTTTTTTAGGAATTCTAGGTGAAAGTTTAACTTTTGTTATTGTTTTTAACTTTTATCGTGAAATATGGGTATTTCTTCTTATTTATTAAAAAATGTCATACTTGGATTATAATAATATTTACTAGAAGATTCCAGCATTCGAAATTCGAGTGCAATTTCTAGGCAACTTTATTTCGCAACTTAGCCAATTCACAAACCAACACTTTTATTAATATTGCGAATGAGGATAACAAACTCATTAACTAACACATTAACAAATTTAATAAAACACACATAGAATATGTATAATTTTATGTATGTGTTAGTAGCAACTTTAAATGCAATTTACTCAAAATAATGGAAACAATTTAAAAATCTGTAAGTCTGGTGAACAGCTAAAAATAAGTACCTTTCAAATAATATACGATTTCTCAAAATCGGGATAAAACGGTAGAATAAAACATTGGCCACAAGAAATCGCCTAGCCTATTAATATTATAGATTATAAACATTTTTTGTAATAATGGAATTTTTTTAAATTAAACAAAAAATAGTAAAATTAACTGGAAATTTTGCTATTATTACTGAATAATTAAAAATTTTTTGCTGTCAAATTTACTTACACTTAAAAAAACGTTAGTAATATTATCTAATAGTCTTGCTTTTACAACAGAAAAATTTATCATATTTAGCTGTCAAATTTGTTAATTTTTACAAAATAAATCTGCTGAACATTAGCGCAATGATTCTGATTTTGATATGAAAATATGGGTTTTTATTTTTTGAATCTTTCTTATTTATTAAAACATTTAATACACATGTGACTACGAAAACCTTTTAAAAATAAAAATTGCAATAGATTTTAATAGCTTTTGTAACAACGGGAGATCCTCTTTATTATTAATTTTTTTACTAATACTATGTTTTTCGTACTTATGATTATTATTCATGGAATTATAAGTATTACTCATTTGATTCAAATATTGATTGCAAGTATTCCATATTTTTTTCTGTGTTATTTCTGTTCTTTAGTAGTTTTTTGACTTCTTCATCTAAATCCCGATGTTCCGTTTTCCATTGATTTCGAATGCTGGAGATGAACGGATCTGACGTTGCCAACAATATATTAAATAGATCTTCATTTATGGAATTTCGTGAAATATTTCTAGTATTGTGCTCTCCATAAAATCGGTAATCCTTATTCCTTTCTTCCTGAGCCTCCTCTGATAGATCTCCAAGTGGCACCAAATGATATTTAATGACACCTTCTGCATGATAAAGAATTTTGTGAACTGTTGCAGACATAGTTCTCCATGGGTACTTGGTTGTATATATTTTTGCAGTTTCCTTAGCATAATCTCCAAATTTTCTAGAGTCAATTCCTTCATTGCACGCAAGTACTTCTAGGACTATTTTAAATCTGAAAATAAGGTTTAAATCCACTCCTGTTATTTCAGATGCTGTTTCTGGATCTGAAAAAACCTTCTTGCGGTATTGCCATCATTTGTATTGTCTGACCCTTGTTTTGGCTGATCTATAATCAATCCAAATTTGCGATATTCTTCTTGAACATGTTTCTTTTTTGAACTCCTTAACTCCTTGTTGGTTTCGTTGTTTCTTATTGATCCTGAAAAACCGAAATCGAAATCATAACTTATTTTTTGTATGTATTCCATAAGTCATATTCTTGCATGTAGTGGTGATAATTCAAATTCATATGCATCAGTATTATCTAGTGATTTTGTCGGGACTTGGTTTATTTGACTTGATGTTGCTTGGCATATGATGCAGCTGGATGCAGCCTTCGTGTTAGCAACAGCCTGGCCTACTTTTTCATACATATATCATTTAGATTTATTTAGATTTAGATTTATTTATTTGTTTTTTCATTATTAGAACCTTAAGAATATAATTCTTTTGTGGTTCAATTGGAATTACATAAGTAAAGTCATTATTAAGAACAAATGAATAAATAAATAGTTTTTTCTATAGAAAAATAAAAGACAATAACAATAAATTAATAACATGATAAAATTAATTAATGAGCTGGCTATATAGTTTTGAGAAGAGAGAGAGAATGAAAGATAAATTAAGAAAAAAATGAAATTATTGATATGTTAAAAAAAAAAGAGCAAGTTGTTGGAAGTTGTATGTTCAAATAAGGTTTTCTTGAAACTGTTTATTCCCGATATCTGTTTAATGTGCATGGGAAGGGCATTACATAGCTTAATTGTGTAAACGAAAAAAAATCTACTTGTGTTCAGAAAGTTGTGTTTTGATATTATTAGAAAAATGGATCTTGTAGATCTCGCAAATATGAGTTTTTCAACCAAATAGACAGGAGTTTTGTGATGCAGAAGCTTGTGCAAAAATAATCATCCAACTCCCAACCAAGGATAATTTTTCGCCAGGATGATATACTTTCAAACCGCGCTAGACCATATACATATCGCGTAGCATTATTAAAAGACACCTGTAATTTGTGCATTGAGTGTGAATCTAATTTACTATATACTTCAGCTGGATAAGTAATCAGTGGGAGTATTAACTGAACAACAAGCTTTCGCTTAGTTTCAACTGGTGTAAAGTAAGAAGACACTCGTAAATTACATAGTGCAAGAAAAACATTACGCACAACATTGTTTATGTGGCCTGTACATGAAAAGGTTGAATTTATATAAAATCCATGATATTTTACTTTGTCAGCATACATCAGAGGGGAGGAACCAAGATATAATACTGGAAAATAACTACGGTTGAGTATGAATTTGCTAATAGGTAAAACAACCGATTTTTTAGGATTTAGTATCAAATTATTAGTATCAGCCCAAGTTTTTATAGCGTCTAAGTCCTCATTAAGTTTGCAACATGTATCTTCTATCAAACCAAGATGATTAGATAGATATAGTTGAATATCATCTGCATAACCATGCGTCCGAGCATACCTACAGACACGAAACACGTCATTAATAAAAATACTAGATAACAGAGGACGTAGAACGGATCCTTGCGGTACACCTGAGGTTATACCTCTCAAACTAGATTGCCTATTTCCTACAAATACCTTCTGAGCACGCCCGGTCAAGTAATTCTTCATAAGAATTAAAGCTGCATCAGTAAAACCAAAATAGTGCTTTAATATCTGACAAAGAATAGCATGATCCACTTTATCAAATGCCTTAGAAAAATCTAATAAACACATGAATGTCCAATTTCCCAGGTCATACTCAGGTCTGACATCATCCATCACCTTTAAAGCAGCAGTAGTACAGCTATGAGCAGCACGGAATCCAGATTGCAAAGGAGATAGAAGTTTGTTAAGATTAAGATAAGAAGTAATTTGCTCTGCCATAAGAGACTCAAAAACTTTAGCAAATACTGGAAGTGGATAATTTAGCCACGGGAATTACTCTTCCTATTTTCCATAATTTAGGAAAGATGGACGTTGTTATGCAATGATTAAATATATGCGTTAGTGACCCAACAACATAGGGCAGAATTAGTTTTAAAAATTTAATAGACCCCCATCATCACCAACAGTATTAGAACGAATTTTTAAAACATTCTTGGTCACTTCAGCCTCCGATACCGTAGAAAACGTAAAGCTATTATTGCAAAAAAGAGTGCTTTGAGAAATAAAATTATGGTTTCCCATTATGGGACTGCAACAAAAAAAATAATTAAGCTCATCAGGGACTAACTTGCACTCAGGTGAACTACTGGAGTAGACACGTAAGGTCTTAATGTTTTTCCAAAGTTGGGCAGTAGGTAAATTCGTGTTTAGTTTTTGAGCAAAATATGACTTTTTAGCCTGTCTAACTACAAGATTAGCGTGATTCCTAGCTCTGTTATAAGCAACTCTATTTATCAATGTCGAGTTTTTCTTCCAAACACTATAGCAGTGATTGCGATCTTGAATAGATTGTTTTACAATTGATGTGTACCATGGGCAAGAACAATTTTTTATATAAAAACTACGCTCTGGTACATGACGATTATATACTTCCTGCATTGTAGTAAGAAAAACATCCAGCTTTCTATCAACGGATGGCTGATACCAACAGTCATTCCAGTTCAAGCCCGCGAGCTCAGCAAATAGTGACGGAATATCAACTGAATTATAATCTCTATATGTTATGAGCCTTAAATTTTCATCTCTAGCTAGCTTTATATTCAACATGCAAAACAAAAGATCATGATCTGAGAGAAACGAAATCTGATCAAATAAAAGTAATAAGATCGGGTGCGAGAGTATAATTAAATCAAGTAAACTTGGACGAGAATTGGCTGCAAAACGTGTGGGACACTCATTATTAACAATGGTCTTGCCAACGGAGCTGACAAAGTCAAGTAGTTCATTACTAACATTATCCTCTAAGAATAGGTTAGCATTAAAGTCACCACAGGTGATAAAAAAAATCATAGTCGATAGCATGGTTATTAAGATCATTAAAAAAAGGCTCAAGAGTATGTGACCTACTAGGATTATAGACTCATGACACTAAAACCTTAACATTATTGTCACAAATTACTACATTAATGAATTCAATATCAGAATGTTTTGACATATTAACAAATTTAGCCTTAAGATTTGTTTTACAATATATGGCAACTCCGCCACCCTTCCTATTCTTTCTACTATTTCGGAAGAGGTTACATCCACTAATTTTGTAATGACTATCCGCTATATCATGATCAAACCACGTTTCCGTCACACAAATCACATCAACTTTTGTCAATTTTGTCATTGTCAATATTAATTGGTAACTTACTTCAATTTGCTGCCCATCTAACTGAAATTTTAATGGCTGTAGGGTTGCAATTTGGGCCTTGATATCAGTAACTTCTTTGTTAATGGCATCACAAGTTTCTTTTTTGAATTCAAATTTGATTGGCCTGCAGTATTTCGTGCAAGATGGTGTCTGATTTTTCCAAATATCTCTTGTTTACATTGTACTAGTCGCAGGCTCTGAATCTTCCAAAATCTTGTTCAATCGCAATGGTACAAATGATACCATGAATGTATTTGAGTCCGAAATATTGTCACATACCACTTGGTTGTATTGTTTTTGTCCGGAAGAATCATCACATCCCCATTTATAAAAAAAGAATTAACTTTGTGTTTTCATTGACATTCTTAATTACAAATATATCAAAATGGTGGTGTATTTTGTAGGCAGATATCATTACTGGTAATGGAATAAATAATGTGAATGATAATAAGTTGTAAAATACATAAAGCACAAATTTAACACACCATTGTATACTTATAGGGCTGTTTAAGTTACCGTAATATGAAATTTTTTTTTTTGAGTAATTTCTTTAAAATGAAAAAAGTGTTCTACCGGTGGGTCGTGGCGGGTGCAAAACTATATATGGTTAAAGAGGACAGTTTCACCTTTCTCAGGGTGGTATACGTTCGTCGCTCCCTTTGGCTCCCTAGAAGTTCTATTCCCCTAAAGTTGAAATTTGACTAAAATATATTAGTTTAATAAATATTTCAGAACATCCCCAATACTAAACGGTAGGGTTGTGAACAATTACAACAACTAAAGACTGCAATCCTACCAACCGTGTAAAATAGAACGCAGGTCATTATCGATGAAACCTTGCGAATAGCAGCCATTTTTATTTGATAAAAACAAAAAAATCACCTTTTTAAACTATTTCTTTTAATTCATACTCTCTGTCTGTCTGTCTGTCTGCCATGGGTGGACCCCATTCCCCCTTATCCAATTGATCTGACACTTGGCCCACAGTCTTGCCGTGACTACAGATTAATTTTGGGGTTGTCACGCACAGTCACGGAGTGATCTAAATGTCATTTCCCCTCCTCCGATCGAACTCAAGCTTGATCCATACACTCGCTTAGTCACGCACAATCACGCATGGTCACGCACAGTCACGGAGTGATCTTAGTGTCATTTCTCCTCATCCGATCGATCTGAAGCTTAGTGCACACACTTGCTGTGAAAAAAGATTAACTTTGACTTAGTCACGCGCAGTCACGCATGCTCACGCACAGTCACGGAGTAATCTAAATGTCATTTTCCCTCATCCGATCGATCTGAAACTTGGTCCATACACTTGCTGTGAAAAAAAGATTAACTTTGACTTAGTCACGCACAGTCACGCATGGTCACGCACAGTCACGGAATAATCTAAATGTCATTTCCCCTCATCCGATCGAACTCAAGCTTGATCCATACACTCGCTGTGAAAAAAAGATTAACTTTGACTTAGTCACGCACAGTCACGCATGGTCACGCACAGTCACGGAGTGATCTACATGTCATTTCCCCTCATCCGATCGTTCTGAAACTTGGTCCATACACTTGCTGTGAAAAAAAGATTAACTTTGACTTAGTCACGCGCAGTCACGCATGGTCACGCACAGTCACGGAGTAATCTAAATGTTATTTCCCCTCATCCGATCGATCTGAAACTTAGTCCACACACTTGCTGTGAAAAAAAGATTAACTTTGACTTAGTCACGCACAGTCACCCATGGTCACGCACAGTCACGGAGTGATCTAAATGTCATTTCCCCTCATCCGATCAATCTGAAACTTGGTCGATAGACTTGCTGTGAAAAAAGGTACATTTTGACATAGGCACGCACAGTCACCGAGAGATTAAAACCCCACTTCCCCTCATCCGATGGATCTGAAACTTTGTCCATAGACTTGTTGTGGCCAAAGATTAGTTTTAAGATAGTCACACACAGTCACGCACAGTCACGGAGATATTCAAAACTCATATGCATACGGAAAGAAAGAGATTTAATAAAAACTTTGTTTTTATGGGTTAGATTATTCTGAGATTAAAAAACAGTTGAGTTTGACAGCATGCCACGCCTACAATTAGCAATAGTTTAATCTAATTTTTTGGCTAACTCAATTTGAAGATATTAGCTATAAAATGACGATAAAAATCGGTGACAAAAAAAAATTGACTTTTGGCCAATGACATCAAAATTACAGCCACAGTGCGACGCTTAGTTTTCGAGATATAAGCAATTTTATGTTCCCCGCCGAAATTTTACGTTTTTCATTATGGCAACCCCAAAATAAAACAAAATAAAAGAACAAAATTAAAAAAATTTTAAATTGCGGGCTAGGTGGGTCAATGCGTAATTTATTCAACTATGTTAAGAACGATTAGGACTTGGGGCTCCAAGCGAAATTTATTCAACTATGTTAAGAACGATTAAGACTTGGGGCTTCAAGCCAATTTGCTCAAAAAAACCTCTCGCCTTAACGATTACGTAGATAACTAATACGTAAATAATTAATCATACGTTTACGTTCAGCATTATACATTCATCAAATCAGCAAGTTAGTAATGAGCGTAACTACACAATAAGATTTTTTTTTTCATTTTATTAATTAATAACTTTTTAAATACTTGAAAATTTACTAATTTTTCATAATATTTAAAAGCTGCTGTTAACGTAAAAACTGCGACTTCTACCGAATAACATTCTATTTAAGATATAAACACAAAACATATTCAATAATTATCCGCATATGACGAAGTGTTCCAAACAAAACGACAAACACATATGTATGTATGTTTGGTGGAGATTACAAAATCGATAGAAATTATTAATTTATATTTTGTGTTAGTATTGACATGGGATTAATAAAAAAAAAAACATTTATGGTTTTTTTTTACATATTTTAACCGTTGACCGATGTGTATTTCTTAAATATTTTTTTTTTTTAAATTATTGCTTTTAATTGGAAAGAGGAAAAAAATTTGTTATTCTTATTTATAAATAGCTTTTGATGCTAATTTCAACCTGTTGACGTTTTAATGTTTGTAAATTATAAAACTATTTTTATAGCAGCAAAGAATATTGATGACATAATGTCAACATTTAAAGTAAAAGTGTTAAAAATAATTTAAGTATGGAAATTATCTTTGCAAAATAAAACTTGTTTAAGACTAGCTCGGTTATAACGAACTGAGGCATAAACCAGTCCCTTCAATTTAGCAATAGTTTTGTTAAAAAGCAAACAAACATTATCTTCTTTTAACTCGTGTTTACATTAAATATTTCTGCTGAATTTCCGTATAAACACTTTTTTATTGAATATTATTTCGAATAAAAAATGATATCACTCAACGTGGTCATGATCTGACTTTTTACACTCGATTTGATTTTAAACATGTTTGAAGCACAATAAAAGAATAGGGATCAAATCTGGAATATTTTTAAACGCTTAATTTTCAGCCATCATATAATTTTCGAGGTAAATATATAAATAATCCATTTTTATTAGATAACTAGCTGGACCCGGCAAACGTTGTTTTGCCCTCAATGATTTTTTTATTTTAGTTAGAATCTGTATATACCTATATAAAAAAACGTTTGTGCATTTGTTAATATTAATTGAAAACCATGTTTTATTTATGAAAATGAAAATAAATAATTATTGTAACATATAAGAATGACCAATATATTTCTTTTATAGTAAAGATAAAGAGTGAACAATATTTTTAAATTAATTATTCTCGCAGTAAATGAATAAATTTGCTGGCTTTCCGACACGAAAAGATGCCACATATAGTTGATCGTGGGAAAAACAACTGTTTTCGAGCTACAAACCACATATTTGCAATGATTGTTCTTGAGATGTATTAATGGTCATGGCAAAGCCCAATTTGATCGAAAATTGCAATGTTTTGAATGTTATCGGTGTGTCGGTAGGAATCATAGGAATTCCTGACAGCAAAACATGTTCTCCTTTAAATTTTCCTTTGAGAATTGTGGCCTCAATAACATTGGACATTATTATCTCAACACTTAACCTGGTTGCATTACACAGTCTCGGAGCGTTGAGGTTACGTAGCAAAATTATTGGAGAACCAACTTTAAATTTTAATAAATGTGGCGGTAGACCGGACACATCAAGTGACTTCAAAAATTCTGTTGGATAATTGACTGCTTCATTTTCGTCAACAACACTATCCATAGATTTCAAAGAAAACGTTTCGGAATTAATCATGTCCTGAATAACAACATTATCGACATCGACATTTGTGCGGCTAAAATAGCCTTTCACTTAACCAATCATGGTTACGATATTGATTCTGAATGTCGGGGAATACATTTTCCATTAATTCATAGCGTGACAATATAAATTGCCAAAAATCTTGTGGATATTTTAATAGTTTGACTGGTTGGGTTAATATTGCTTTTACCATTACCAAGAGCAAGTAGTTGTTTTGAAAATTGGTCAGCCGTTGAATCATTTTGTAATCGTACTCTCATGGTTGTTGTTAATTATATAGTGTTGTGGAGGATGATATACTTATGATGATGAAGCAAATAGATAAAATTAAACGAATATATTTAATTCTTAAATTAACTTAAAACTATTTATTTAATGAAAAAAGATTGAATGTAAAAAAAGACTTAAGCGTCTGTACAATCAAAAAAGAAAAAAAGAATGTTCTAGAAGAATCTTAACAATCATTGGCGTTGCCAAAGTGTACAAAATAATGTTATTGCCAGATCGTATGTGGGGGAACGTACGCCACATTACTCCCCCTCCCGGCTGAGGCAAAATCGTACCTTACGACCATAACGCGAAGTGATAATCCTTGGTTCGCCGTTAGGATCGAGGAGAATGTTAGCAGGTTCCCTTAGAGGTAGCTCGTTGGCTGTTGATTCTTTGGATGTTGGTTCGTTGACTGATGGTTCGTTGACTGTTGATTCATTAGTTGGTGGTTCGATGTATGTCGGTTGTCTATTGCAATTGTGATTATCATTTGTAGAGTTTCCTGGATTTAAAATAAATGCTGCCTTCAAACGGTCCAAACTAATGTTCATTTTCTTTCCTTTAACATTTACAGTAAAATATTTTGAATGACGTTTTAAAACGGGAAATGGTCCCTCATACGGAGTTTGCAGTGGTTTGCAGACCATTGAATTACGTATAAATACTTGTGGAGATGTTTGTAAATCTTTTTCAATAAACGGTTTATCCTTAGCGTGGAAAGAAGTTTTGGTGGGTCGAAGATCGTTCATAAAGTTTCTGAGTTTGTTGACGAATTCATTTTGAGAGGTTTCGTTTTTATCACCTTCTGTTAAAAACTCACCTGGAAGACGTAAACTAGATCCATAGACTAGTTGAGATGGCGTTGCATCGATGTCCTCCTTATACGTAACTCGAAATCCCAAAAGAATTAATGGTAAAATTTCTACCCAATTTTCTGATTCATAACATTTAATAGCAGCTTTCAAGGGTCGGTGAAATCTTTCGATGATACCGTTTGCCGCTGGATGATAAGCTGTCGTTCTCAGATGTTGTATGCCAAGGATTCTAGTCAATTCCTTAAAAAAATTGCACTCAAATTGACGTCCTTGATCCGTAGTAACTCGTAATGGTATGCCGAACCTCGATATCCATGTTGAATAAAAAGCGAAAGCGACATTTTCGGCTGTAATGTCCTCTAACGGGCATACCTCCGTCCAGCGGGAGAAACGATCGATCATTGTTAAGCAATATCGGAATCCTTTAGATGGCGGTAATGGCCCAACAATATCGATGTTGATGTGGTCAAAACGATTGGAAATAGTAAAATATTCGCAGAGTGGTGCTTTGTTGTGGCGATGAATTTTTCCTTTTTGGCAGGCGATACAAGCCTTTGCCCAAAGGTAGCAATCCCTTTTTACACTAGGCCAGACGAATTTTTCAGTAACCAACTTTGTGGTTTTTCTTGCATTAGAGTGGCATAGATTATGGATTGAATCAAATGCCGTTTTACGAAATTCCTTAGTTAGGAATGGTCGCACTACTCCGGTTGAAATATCGCAATATATAGAAAAGTTTGTGTTAGGCAATACGAACGATTTAAGTTGCAAGCTTGAATTAGAGTTGAGAAATGATTTGATTTCCTCATCGTCGTTCTGATGGTGTGACAATTCTGCAAAATCAATCGTGTTGTTTACATGAATTGCTTCAAGGCGTGACAAAGTGTCCGCAACTACGTTTTCTTTGCCAGGTATGTGCCTTATGTCCGTAGTAAATTGGCTCAAAAAATCTAGGTGACGAATTTGCCTAGGGCTTGCCTTGTCGAGTTTCTGTTTAAATGTGAATTGAAGCGGTTTGTGATCCGTATATATACAAAATTCACGACCTTCCAGCATGTGCTGAAAATGTCTGACTGCTTTGTATGCGCTCAATAGCTCCCTATCGTAGGTGCTGTATTTTCGTTGAGCTTCGTTTAGTCGCTCTGAATAAAAACCAAGTGGCTGAAAGTTGTCGTTTACCACTTGCTGTAAAACGGCACCTATGGCAATGTCTGGGGCGTCTACCATCAGAGCAAGTTGAGTGTTGTGCTTAGGAAAAGCAAGACATGTTGCGTCACGGAGCTGTGCCTTGCATTGCTCAAAAGCAAGTTTTCCCTCTTCGGTCCACTTTATAACTGATTTGTCGTTTTTTTTATTACCACGTATAAATTCAAATAAAGTTGCCTGCTGGGTAGCGGCTTTTGGCAAAAATCTTCTAAAGAAGTTAAGCATACCCATAAAACGTTTAAGGTCACAAACTCGTTCCGGTAATTTGTACTGAGTTATAACATCTACTCTTTCCGTTGGAGGACAGATGCCATTTACGTTAACTGTAAATCCAAGAAATTTCACTTCGGACTTACCAAAATTACATTTAGATGGATTTATAACGATGCCAAAATTTTGTAGTTTTTCAAAGACCAACTTTACGTGTTGTTGATGTTGCTCTAAGTCTTTCGAGGCGATCAAAATGTCGTCTAAATAAACATATGCGAAATCCAAATCACGAAGGATGTGGTCCATTAGGCGCTGGAAAGTTTGTCCTGCATTTCTCAATCCGAATGTCATATGAGTAAACTCATACATGCCGAATGGCGTTGTTATGGCTGTCTTTGGAACGTCGGATGGCGCCACAGGGATTTGGTGGTATGCTCTTCGCAAATCAATTGTTGAAAAAATTTTACTATCCTCTAACCAATGAGTAAAGTCGTGTATGTGTGGGATCGGGTATCGATCCGGTTCGGTAATGGCGTTCAGTTTTCTGTAGTCCCCGCAAGGCCTCCACTCACCGTTTTTTTTCCTTACCATGTGAAGTGGGCTTGCCCAAGGACTAGATGAAGGACGGCAGATACCAGCGTCGAGTAACGATTGCATTTCAGCTTTAGCGGCTTTAAGCATATTAGGTGCTAGGCGACGGGGTTTGGCGAAAACAGGTTGTCCACTTGTGATTATATGATGAGTAACATCGTGGGTGGTGTTGTTGATTGAATGCTGTGATTGTGTAATTCCAGGGAATTGTTTGAGAAGTACTTTAAACGTGTCGTTGATGTCGATGGTAGATAAACCTAGAATCGGTGATTCGACGGTCGCAATACTGCAATTGCTAGCCATATTAGTGTTGGCATCAAACAGTTTACGCTGCCGCATACTTATTATCAAATTATGATGACCCAAGAAGTCTGCGCCTAGAATAGGTTGGGAAACTTCTGCAATTACAAAATTCCATGCAAAAGGTCGACGTAAGCCTAAATTAAGTGTTAAGCTTTTTTCACCATATGTCTTAATCGGCGATTTATTCGCAGCAAATAAAAAAATGTTGTTGTCCGGAGACTTTAGTTGATGTCGGTTAGGAGGGATAACGCTGACTTCCGCTCCGGTATCCACGAGAAATTTTAAATTTGAATTTTTATCAAAAATTATAAGACGGCGGTGTAGAACTTTTTGTCTGTCATTTACCGTCGATAGTGACAGACTGCTCAGTTTAAATTTTCGCTGCATGGCTCTTTGCATTTTTTAGCCTTAGAGCCGAATTTTCTGTGGTACCAACATTTTCCATTGGATTGAGCTTCTTCACGAGTATTACTACGATTACGATTGCCGGAATTGGATCTGTTACGACTACGCGAGCGTTGAAATTGTGTCTTCAAACTAGCGACTTCTCTTGTTAATTGCTGTAGTTGTTGTTGTAAAGTTGTGTTGTTTGTTGTTCCTGAACTGATGAATTGTCATTGACTTCTGATATTTTATCGGCCATTACAGCGATATTGTCAAGAGTCTCACGACTTATCGAAATTATAGTACGCATGTGGTTTGGTAATCGCGTCATCCACATAGATTTCAAAAAAGCGTCATCGACCTGGTTACCGGCCAAATTTTTCATTTCCCGAAGGAGTTGCGATGGTCGCATATCTCCAAGTTCTATGTCTTGCAAAAGTTTTTTTAACCGTTTCTGTTCAGAGTCGGCGAATTCTTCCCGCAAACGTTTTTTAAGGGTTGCATACTGATTTTCCTTTGGCATGTTCAATATGATGTCACTCACCTGGGATAAAATTGTACCATCGATAGCTGCTACCACGGTGTGGTACTTAGTCAGCTCGGCCGTTATCCCGGCTGTGGCAAATTGCGACTCAATTTGAGCGAACCAAAGTTCTGGGCGAGCATGCCAAAATGGGGGAATCTTCACGGAAATGCGTGCCAATTCTTCGGTGTGTTGACCTGAGGCTGTTGGTAGATTCCGTAATGGTGGTGGTGGTAAATTATGTGAGGCACCAGGAAGAACGTCTGCATTCTTGCCATCGTTGTCCATTGCGCTGTGTCCTTCTTGTCGGGGTCACCAAATGTGGAGGATGATATACTTATGATGATGAAGCAAATAGATAAAATTAAACGAATATATTTAATTCTTAAATTAACTTAAAACTATTTATTTAATGAAAAAAGATTGAATGTAAAAAAAGACTTAAGCGTCTGTACAATCAAAAAAGAAAAAAAGAATGTTCTAGAAGAATCTTAACAATCATTGGCGTTGCCAAAGTGTACAAAATAATGTTATTGCCAGATCGTATGTGGGGGAACGTACGCCACAGTTTGAACGCTACTCCATAATGTTGATGATTTTCAGCAGGCATTTATTTCGTCAGCATACGTTGATTTTGGTATGACTGGCAATGTTTGATGAAAATCTCCAGATAATAAAATGAGAGCCCCACCAAAAAGTCCTTCATTGCCTTTCAAATCTTTTAAAGTTCTATGTAATGCTTCTTAGTAATATTTGTGAGCCATGGGTACATTCATCTCAAATAATAATACTGCATTTTGCCAGAACCTTTGCCATACCGGAATGTTTTTTGATATTACATACGGCATTCTCATTCGTTTGTACGTTTAACGGTGATTTGAGTGCTGAATGAGCTCTACGACCACCATGCAATAATGTTGCGGCTATTCCGGACGAAGCAATAGCCAATGCAATTTTTCCTTACTTTTTGGTTAGAATATTTATGTATAAAAGCGTTTGTGAATTTTGTAACTTATAAAATTTAAATAAATTTGACAACTCATTACTTTTCGGATGCCAGCGCCATCTACCGGGTCCAACACAAAATTTTTGGCATCATCTAACATACAAATATGTATATTTTTAGTTTCAGTAAAATCGCACTGTAAATAAGAATATTCGAAATAGCTTTACCCCAGCGCCAACTATCGGATCCATTTATACATACAAAAAATTTTTATGACGAAACATACATATATTCTGAATTACAGTGAAATCGCATTGAAAATAAGAATTTTATTTATAACATGACCCCAACGCCAGCTAGAGGGTTAAAACTAAAAAAAAACACGGAAGAGTTTGAATTGAACCTATGATGCAAATCTTAGCTCGTCAACACTTATGGTTCCGGAGATCATTCGTTACAAACAAATGCCCCAACGTTTTTATATATATAGATGACCATTAAAAAATATAAAAATTTTCGGTCCTTGATTGACCTACGACCTCCTGGTACAATTACAGGAAACAGAAAATAATTAATTTTTACCAAACAAACTATCTACTGCTTCTGGTTACTGATGAGTGAGTAATTATTTAATGTCATATATGTGAAGTACTGTAATTGTGAAAACCTTGGAACTTTGTGAGTGAGAAGTCGCCCAAAAAAGGGCGGGATCGGATTAATGGGCGTGTCACCCTCATACAAAGCAAATATTTAATATCGTATAACTGGAATACTATAATAGAAAAGCCTTTGGAGTTTGTCGAATGGGAAGGATCAGCGCAATAAGCATGGCACCTCCTATATAAAAAAACAAGAAATTATAATAGAAATTGGCCAAACAGAAAAGCCGTTAAAAAGAATGTTAGGGACACGAATTGCTGAACATAAGGCGGACATAAACAAACAGAGAGAAACCACAGCACTCGCTCAGCATTTGAAAGAACATATTTATATGGCTAATTTTGACGAAATAAAAATACTGGATAAGGAGAGGAGAATAAAAACAAGTAAGAAAATTATAGTCGGTCTAGCCCGACTATACGATACCCTATACCATGCGTTTAGAGACCCTATCTCTTCGGTTCAACTAATTGGATATAGCATATAAGCATAAACCAAATTTGAATGGCATTTTTATTCATTTTTTTCGCTGCGGATATGAAAAAGTTCATATCGGATGCCATGTCTATATGGGGACTAGGTCCAAAAATGGACCGTTCCTGACCATGGCTGGTAAGGTCTCTTATACTTTGAAAAAATATATACAAACAAAATTTGAGAAGAATCAGTGCAATATTTTTGTTTTTTAATAGATTTAAGTGAAGATCGGGAAGCAGCTCTATATGGGGTCAAAGGGATCATTTTTGGACTACTCATTAATGGATGTAATGAACGCATACAAACCCAATTTGAGTAAGATCTATATGACAATTTGGATCTTATGGCAATTTATGTCGATTTCATATGGGTAATTTGTATGGGGGCTAGGTCTGAACATGGACCGATTCTCACCAATTTCAATAGCGTTCATCCCATGGCCGACGAAAGCTTATATACCAAATTTCATCAAAACATATTCGTATTTGCGACCTGCAGTTTGATTACAAGCTTTACATGGCCACACAGACGGACGGACGGACATCGTTAAATCGAATCAGATAGTGATTCTGATTCGATCGGTATAATAAAAGATGGGTCTAGGTCAAATATTTTTGGTAGATACAAACAGCAGCACAAAGTCAAACCACATAGTGGTATAGGGTATAAATATGAAGTACATACATGGAAATTCAAATCTTGAAATTTTTGACAAGTACATTAATTACCAATGTGAAAACTATGGGCGGAATCGCCAAAATCAAAAATCGCTAAAACCGAAAATCGCCAAAGTAAAAAATTGCAAAAAAAACAAAAATCGCCAAAAAAAAAAAAAAAAAAAATCACAAAAAACAAAAAATCGTCAAAGCCAAAAATTGCCAAATCCGAAAATCGCGAATAACAAAGGTCGCAAAAATCAAAAATCCAAAAAGTGCTTAAAGCAAAAATGGCGAATAATGAAAATCGCAAGAAACAAAAAACGCCACAATCAAAAATAGCCAAAATCAAAAATCGCCAAAACTAAATAAAATAGTTTTCTAAAAAATGTATTCCTACTTTTTTATTTCGTTACGATGGTTTTAGCGAAGAGCATCGGGTTACAGCCAGTATACTTATATAGAAAATAAAAAATTGATATTGGAAAAAGATGTTGAATAACTCCTTTTATATAAGTTTATATTGGGACAGAAAAAAAAAAATTGTATTGAAAACTAAAAGTTCAAATTGAACAAAGTACATACAAATGATAGTAATAAAAATTGTTTCAGAAAACATCTATTCAGAAGAAGCAATTTATCATCATCTCCTGATCATCTCACATAAGATCTGAGGTCTTTTGTAACACCACTGGACGAAAGACCTTCACCGTAGTTGAAATGTACTTCACAGGATTCATAAAAGACAACTTCTATACTGTGACAGGTTCTCCATTTCATGTGCAAGTCAATTTCTCAGCAAAGTTACATGTCAGCCTTGGTCTTTTCATCACAATCTAATTATATATTTCAAATAAATTTTTTTATATGAATAAACAAGTTAATAATGGTGAATTACATATATTATTTTTTTCAAAATTTTTAAACATTTCTCCCACACACATACATATGTACAGTGAGGAGCCAAAGTGTAGAATGGTACACAATGATAAGAAATGATACCCAATACATCTTATTATGTGTGTATGCCAATAGAATAACTTTTTTACTTATTTTATTTATTGTCATTTCTTAAGAATATAATTCGTAATTTTTTTATGAATATTTAATAAGAAAATTATAATTCAAATGTTAAAATTTTACACCCAGAAATATTTTTTTTTAGATAAATCAGTTTTACCCTTATATTAATATATGGTCCACATAGCTTTTGCTCTCTGTTGTTCTCTCAATCGGTTTTCAATCAATTCTTTTGAAAAAGACTCCCAAAATGTCCCTAACTCATGCCCATTGCCCGTTCAAGCTATTAAGAGATGTGAACTTTGCAATATTCAATTGAATTCATATCCAGCGACTGTGTCAGCTTCTTTAAAATTGAAAATTTTTATTTTTCTTACCATTTCTCTACTATTTTATGCTGCGGGTCATTATCTTGCAGAAAGATAACATTTTCATGAGATAGATCAGTTTTTTGACTCAACTCAATCTTTGCACTTACATGATCCCCGTCGCGGTCCGTCCAACTTTGGTATGTTTGTACGAATTATTTTCGCAGCTGTATGTTCTTCTTTGACAAAAATGGTTTTTTCGTTTTTCTGCAGCCTTGAGATCCAAAGTTTTGAAACTTCACCGACTGACATCAATTTAAAGTTTTTTTTTGTCAAAATTGTCATTTGCAAGATGCCGACGAACAGTGGCGCCCGTAGAGCAAACGAGGTTGCAAAAATCAAAATTTTCTTGTGCGCCGACGAAGTTTTGAATAAACCCATGTTATAGGAAACTTTTCAACGATTTCAAATATGCTGCTCTTAATAATATCACATTTTTAGTTTAGAAGATATAACCGTTCAAAGTTGACCGACTTTCGGTTTTCAAAAAAACACACAATTCTTAGTAAATTTGTTGCGATTTCAGGTGTAATATCACGAAAAATAGGTAACGAATCGCCATATTTTTTGTTGGTATTGATTGATGTATTTATTAAATATATAATGATAAAAAAAAAATTAACTGTTTGCTTTGTGTTTCTCCTGGTAAATCACTATTTAAAAACTATCCGTTTTTTCACTATTTTTCAAATTTGACGGAAAATAAAAAAATCTATATTTTTTCTATATTTGTCATATTTGCAAAACATGTTCTTTGATTATTTCTTTACATAATTCAAAAGGTTTTATCTGCCCGTACGTGCCCGTTTGGCTTCTAAAGGTAAAAAAAGGTTAAAAAGACATGGTTGCAGAAATTGTATGGCGTGCATCCCTTACATGTTTTGACTGACAGTAGTTTGATCTAATAGTTTGAAAATTGCATTTTAAGTCGGTTGTCTACCTGTGAGCCTCTGCCAAAGTCTACTCCCAATATTCTGTTACAGACACAGGATGCACAAAAAACTACTCATTGAAATTCACAGGTACGCACCTCACTTAAAAATTACTTTGGAGCACAAATGGTCAAGAACAATATTGACTTATGGTCCCTCCAGGTAGGCACAAATCTAGCATAATATCAAGATTGCATAATTCAGCCTAAATCCATATGTATGCAGGGAACAGGTAAATTTTTAGGCATGGTAGCATAAGCCTATATATTGCAAAATAAGCATTATGCCTGGATTAGTCTACGACTGAAAGTTGGCGCAACAAGTACTGAAACCATGGCGTTAAACAATTTAAAATTATTTGAATTGTTTAGAAGGTCAACCACACCAAAGTTTTTCACGGAAGCTGCTTTAGAAGAACTTGCTAGCTTATACGGAAATATTGAGAGAAGCGAAATTATAAAAAATAATTTTTATCTGATATATGCAAATATCAAGGCAAAATGGGTGAAATCTAATCGAACCATTCAGAACTTCAACTCCAAATACGAGGACTGGCTAAATGAAGACACCGTCCTGGATATATTGGCAGAGGAGCAAAAAAGAAGGCCAAAAAAAAGTATTGAGGAGTGTTCCATTTTCACAAGAAAGAGGAAACTTGCCGATGCCACCAATGACTTGACCACGAAGCATTTATCGGACGCGCTGTCTATTAAATATACAATGGATAGTGAAAGAGTTAGGTCGCAGATTACAAAATCTGTTGCTGATGCAAGCCCACTGCGACTAAAAAGGATTAAAGAAAGCATTCCCACGCCCACAAACGCACACATTAAAAAGTATGGTTCCGAAGAAGCCTTGGCCTTGTTTATGGACTTACAACTTTCCAAAGAAAAATATGAGATACTACGGGCATCCTTTATGCGACACGGGGCTGACGTTTTACCAGGATACATGCATATTACGCAAGCCAAAATAAATTCACGACCACTGCATACGGAGTTTACGGAAGTCTCTGTGAAAGCCAATCTTCAAGATCTCATGTTCCATACAGCAAAACGGTTGTTGGAGAGTCTTCTTGAAAATTAGGTGAAAATTCTTCCTGAGAAACTGACATTGATCACCAAATGGGGCTGCGATGGATCATCCGGACAAAGCGTTTATAAGCAAAGGATATCTTCCGATGACGCTACAATATCGGACGGAAATATGTTTATGGCATCTGTTGTTCCTTTGCGGCTAAAATCTGATGTTTCCCTACACTGGAAAAATCCACGTCCGTCATTAGTGTATTATTGCCGACCACTAATGTTTCAGTTTGCAAGGGAATCGGCAGAACTCATAAGGACCACGGTGAAGTACATTGAAGAACAAATAAGCAAGATTAAGCCTACAAAGCTGCAAATTGGAGAAGGAAAATATATTGAATTACGAGTTCCGCCTGACCATGGTTGATGGAAAAGTCGTAAACGAACTGACAGGAACAACCTCAACATTGTCGTGCCCGATTTGCAAAAAGAGTCAGAAGAACTTTGGTAATTTAAACGATTCTACAAACGAGGATAATTACGAATATGGAATGTCACCATTGCATGCAAGGATAAGGTGTATGGAGTTCTTGCTAAAACTGGCGTATACCCTACCACAAGAGGAGGAAAACTTCGATGAAAATACATCAATAAAGGATAAGGAAAAGATCAGAAAGAAGCAAATACAGGATGCTTTTTTTAAACAAGTTGGATTAAAAGTAGACTGTCCCAAGCACGGATACGGTAACTCAAACGATGGAAACACTTCTAGGAGATTTTTTGAAAATGATGAGGCAGTAACTAGAATCACTGGAATTGACAATCAAATCGTGAAAAGATTGGGAACGATCTTGAATGTTTTAAACTGCAAAGAAAATATCAATTCTACAAAATATGGAGAATATGCATCGAAAACTGCATCTCTTTTAGCAGAAATGTATCCACAGTAGAAGTTGACCCCGACCGTCCATAAAATATTGGCGTATGGCAAAGATATAATTGAGTACCAGTCTTTGCCAATTGGAGAGCTTTCTGAAGAAGCACACGAGTCTCTTAACAAATTTTATAAAAAATATAGATTGCAGAACACATTCAAAGCATCAAGGGTAAGGCAGAATGAGGACCTCTTCAACATGTTGGCAGCATCTTCCGATCCACTTATTTCTTCCCTGCGGCATGTGATGTCACGAATTGAGTTAGAAAATAATTATAGTTGATGAATATTTTACAGAAAATTGAAAAAATAAATTTAAAAAAGAAGTAATTTTTTTTTAATTTGTTGGATAATAATTTAAAACATAAAACCCTAAAGAAAAAAATAAAAACAATCTAAAAATGTAAAAATAATTTTTTTTTAGTTACCATATAATTGATTTTTCTACAAATTTTAATTTGATAACCCATAAGTAGGCCCCGACAAAACGTAGCACCCTTTCCAAACGCTCATTTCATAGGCTGAACAGTTATCTATCATATGCTGTTTAAACTGTTCAATTATGTTATTCGGTTCAAAAGATATGATTTTTGCAACGAAAAAACTCAAATGGCGCCACTGTGCGATGTTTAGATCATCTATTATTCTTGCACGTCCAAGACGGAGAGCTACATTATTTATTCCATGCTTCCGCTTTAATCTTTGCTCGGTCATATGACATATTTACAATTTGTCAGCTATGTTGCTTATATATTCATTATTTCTTAATGAATTACTTATTTCTTTAACTTTCGTACCTTCTATTTTTCAAAAACAGGTGTAAAATAAAGTACTATTAAAAAATAATGGTAAATTTTTAAAACTATAAGATCTCTATTTAGTTTTCTTTAATATGCATGGAGAAATATTAAAGGTTGCAAAAGTGCAACATTTACTCATCACAATAAAATAAAAATTATTTGTGTTTTATTTTTTATAAAGGACAATAAATTTAAGTTAAAATAATTATTACATTTTCATACATAATACACACATTTGCTCCTCACTGTAAGTACTTACATATATATTTCATACTTAACCAATTTTTTCCCATATCAATGCAATAATTGTTATCTATCAATTATTAATTTATTCTCCATTATTTACTTAAACAAATCCTCCACACAAATGTCAAAAATAAACAGGTAGATGTCACAATTAACATAAATACATAAACTTAAATGAGTGAACAATCGAGTGTATATAATTATAATTAACCATTCAGAAGGTTCATACTTGAAACATCGTAAAACTCAATGGAAAACTCAAGATGATGGTAATGATTAAAAATAATAAATACTATAAAAATTAATAATTTTGAACAGATTTTTCTTTAGCAACCCAGCAAACGTCAAGTTAACAATTAAAACATAATTTAAATGAGAAATTATATTAAAATGAAAAAAAAGGCAAAAAAAAAATTATATTTAAAAAAATTCTGCATCTACTAAAAATCCAGCCATTTCAGAATACCATTTTTCAGTTTGTTCGAAAAATCTTAACTAACAAGAGCGAAGTTGCTTTAGGTATAGTGTCTTTTTTATTTTTTGCTGGGACTAAATATGAAAAAGACCCTACAAATACCAAACATTCAAGTACATCTCACATATATGTACAAGACAAATTGTAAATAAATAATGTAAAAAACAAATAAAAACAAACGAAAAAACTTATTACGCAAAAGTATGCTTTGAGGTCGCTTATGTCAAAGTTTTTGGTACAATGTGTAGTACGAGTTCTATATGTATGAGTACGGATTTGATAACACAAATAAACAATATTCAATGATTAAAACGTACTTACAAACGTAATACCAAGAAACAAGAAACAAAACCAACAAAAAACCATATGTTACAAATATTTTAGTTGACGACGGAGCTGATTGAGTTGCTGATAGCAATGATGCTGTAGTGATGTTAAATTATAATTTGTTGCTCTCGCATGACTGTCAGTACTTGGTAGCATTGCCAATGAAGTTTTGAGAAAAATCATGTGTCATTTGTTGTGTTTGCCAGAGGCATGTCAGGTACAAGTTTATTAGATGATATTGTAGATTATTTATAATAATAATAAATTAACATTTGTTTTGTATTAAAACAAATTATGATTTTTAAAGTATGCTATTGACTATTTATTTCAAAAGGCATAATAGGAATGAATAACAATTGAAATTATCTTAGCCATTAAAAAACATATTTCTATGATTTTTATATGATTTCAAATTATTGAAATTAATAGTAGTTGCTTAAAAGTATTTCCAATAATTACTACGGTGCTTCTGAATTAAATTTCACTAATTTTCATGAGTTTTTCGAACTCTTTTGCAATTATGTACATATAATTTAATATACACTAGCAGAAATTCGAGTGCAAATTCAAGGAAATTTTATTTTATCATTCAATTTATTTCTTTCAATGTTTTTTAAACTATTTAATTCATTAAGTTTATTTCATTATAAATATTTGTTACAGCCCATGCCAAATGCATTTACCTATTAAGTATATATCTCCTAATGAAGTTGAAAAAGAAATATCCATATTAAGTAATAAAAAATCACCTGGATATGATGTAATAGGTGCAAAAGATAATAAAGCATTGCCAAAAAAAGCGGTTGTATTTTTAACATTAATCTTTAACTCGATTTCAAGACTTAATCACTTTCCAGGACAATGGAAATGTGCTGAAATAGTAATGGTGCCAAAACCTAACAAGCCTGAGAATGACATTAAGTCATATAGGCCAAAAAGTCTTTTATCAACATTCTCAAAAATTTTTTAGAAAATATAATTAAGAAGATTGCAGCCTGTTTCAGATAACCAAAATATTATACCTGAACACCAATGCGGTTTCAGACATAAACATGGAACTCCTGAACAATGTCATCGTGTTGTAAATGTTGTAAGAACTACAAGATCGATATTTTTATGTAAAAATAAATGATGAAATCTCCAATATCTGCGAAATAAAAGCTGGCATTCCTCAGGGAAGTGTACTGAGCCCTATGCTCTACACTATTTTTACTTCGGATATGCCGGCAGCAGATGATGTCACTATTGCTACATATGCGGATGACACAGCTTTAATGACTAGTAATGATAGTAGTATACAAGTTTCACGTTTGCTTCAAAACCACCTTACTATTATTTCAATATGGCTAAAAAAATGGAACATTTGCGTGAATACTGAAAAATCGGTACATGTCACATGTTCACCAATTTTTTTTAAATGGAGAGGAGATCCCTAAATACGACAGTGTCAAGTACCTTGGAATACACATAGATAGAAGACTGACGTCTAAAACCCATATAAAAGCCAAGAGAGATTATTTAAATATTAAGACTAAACGTATGTTTTGATTACTAGGCCGAAGATCGGAGTTAAGCATTGAAAATAAAGATCTAAATCTAAAAAAAAAAAATTTAGTGGGCATACGGAATACAACTTTGCGGTACTGCAAGCAACTCCAATATTGAAAATCTCCAACGCTATCAATCTAAAATGCTTAGAATTATTGCTGACGCCCCATAGTATTTTACAAATGACAATATACACAAAGATCTCACCATACCAAAAGTTAAAGAAGAAATCAGTAGATTTAGCTCAAAATATATTGAAGGACTTAGTAATCACTCTAAATTATTAGTAATTTGCTTGTTGGATGATAGTGAAGAAATACAAAGACTAAAGAGACAACATGTTCTAGACTTACCTTTTAGGAAATAATTTGTAAATATGTAACAATAATTATGTAAATATGTATATACTTATTAAATAAATATAAATATATAGGCTACAAATGTATATAAATGTATTGTAACGAGGTTTTGTCGTAGGCTGGGGTAGCTTGTCGTGTCCTGGGTCTACTCAAGGACCCTCAAAACCTTAAGTAATAATAAGACAATTGTTTTACCCTTTGACGGGGTTCTATATTAGCCTTAATTTTATTATTCTCTTTATAATTACTTAAATATTTATATATATTTTCAAATATCAACACACGTGGCAATACTTCTTCGTCTTACTCGGACCTCCTCGCAATACGTCAATATAGTGGTCGTCGGATGTATCGGTGTTCGGCTGCTTGTCGGTGGCAGTCGGCTGTATCGGTGTTCGGCTGCGTATATCGGTGGCAGTCGGCTGTATCGGTGTTCGGCTGCTTGTCGGTGGCAGTCGGCTGTATCGGTGTTCGGCTGCTTGTCGGTGGCAGTCGGCTGTATCGGTGTTCGGCTGCTCAGATTGGTGGCAGTCGGCTGTATCGGTGTTCGGCTGCTTAGATCGGTGGCAGTCGGCTGTATCGGTGGAACTAACTACGAACAGTCAGCTTAGGGCCGCTGTGTAAAATACGAACAGTCAACAGAAGTCGCTGTGTAACTAACTACGAACAGTCAGCTTAGGGCCGCTGTGTAAAATACGAACAGTCAGCTTAGGGCCGCTGTGTAAGATACGAACAGTCAGCTTAGGGCCGCTGTGTAAAATACGAACAGTCAACAGAAATCGCTGTGTAACTAACTATGAACAGTCAGCTTAGGGCCGCTGTGTAAGATACGAACAGTCAGCTTAGGGCCGCTGTGTAAGATACGAACAGTCAGCTTAGGGCCGCTGTGTAAAACACGAACAGTCAACAGAAGTCGCTGTGTAACTAACTACGAACAGTCAGCTTAGGGCCGCTGTGTAAAATACGAACAGTCAGCTTAGGGCCGCTGTGTAAGATACGAACAGTCAGCTTAGGGCCGCTGTGTAAGATACGAACAGTCAGCTTAGGGCCGCTGTGTAAAATACGAACAGTCAACAGAAGTCGCTGTGTAACTAACTACGAACAGTCAGCTTAGGGCCGCTGTGTAAAATACGAACAGTCAGCTTAGGGCCGCTGTGTAAAATACGAACAGTCAACAGAAGTCGCTGTGTAACTAACTACGAGGGAGATGACCGAGGTCGTTCGCCCTTAAATTTATGCGCTAGGATCTATTTCACTGAATAGTAAATTGTCCTTACGCCTACCAAATTAATGTGTTAGGAGCTATTTCACTTAAATAGTAAATTGTCCTTACACGGAGTCTTATCGTAAATCCGACTTCGACTCGGAGCCTTGTCATTCACCCGACTTCGACTGACTTAACATCAACCAACCTTGATTACTTATGTCAGTAAATTCATTAACTGAATGAGAATCAATAATTAGTATGTATTGTATGGTGGCTGATATAGGTAACGTTGGTTTTTTTGTAATTATAATAATAGTGTACGTTGCGTTTAGCTACGTTACAGTATACTAATGTATACATGTTTGAACCTCAATGGAGGTTTAAGCTTATGTCAATTTTTAGTATTAATTAATTATTTTTTTTTTTTTTGTAAAATAAATAAATGCATGAAAAAAAAATATTTGTTGAACAGAATAACTTTCTGAGTCGCTTTAGCGATGTTCGTCCGTCCATGCAAAGCTTGTAATCAAACTCAGGTCGCAAATATGACAAAATTTTGATGAACCATAGGATGAACCCTATTGAAATTGGTGAAAATCGGTGCATGTTCAGACCCAGTCCCCATACAAATGACCCCTATGAAATCGACTTAAATTGTCGAAAGATCCAAATTATCATATAGATCTCAGTTAAATTGGGTTGGTGTGTGTTTATCACATCCGCTGATCAGTAGTCCAAAAATAAGCCCTATAGGACAATTCTTAGCCATAGCACCCATATAAAACTGCTTCCCGATATTCACTTAAATCTATCAAAAAACAAAAATATTGCGCAGATTTTTCTCAAATAAACTATAAGTAACTTTACCAAATATGGTCAGCATTGTTTGATTTTTCGACCTAGTCCCATTATAAATATAGCATCCAATATGAACTTTTTCATATCCAAAGGCATAAAAGTTAATAATAATGTCACTCAAATTTGGTTTAGGCTTATTTTCTATATTAATTAGTTGGACCTAGGAGTTAGGGTCTCTAAACGCATGGTATAGGGTATCGAATAGTCAGTCTAGACCGACTATAGTTTTCTTATATGTGAAATATAAAATATTATGCGCCGTATGCGAAAGAATTAAAGTATACTTAAAGTAGAATTTATTTTATGTTTTTCATACAAAATTTGTTGATAAGGTCTACTTGAAGTACACTTTAATTTTTTTTTCATACGCCCCTATATATTAAAAAAAAAATTCTTTTTAAACTCTTTATTTTAACTCATACTCTCTGTCTGTCTGTCTGTCGTGATTCAACACCATTCCCCCTTATCCAATTGATCTGAAACTTGGTCCATAGTCTTGTTGTGACTATAGATTAGTTTTAGTATAGTAACACACATTCAAGCATAGTCACGCAAGTCACGGAGTGATCTAAATGTCATTTCCCTTCATCCGATAGATCTGAAACTTGGTCCATACACTTGCTGTGAAAAAAAATTAACTTTGGCTTAGTCACGCACAGTCACACATGGTCACGAACAGTCACGGAGAGATTTAAAACGGATTTGCCCTTATCCAATCAATCTGAAACTTGGTCGATATACTTGCTGTAAAGAAAGATTAACTCCGACATAGTAACACACAGTCACGCATAGTCACGCACAGACACGGAATGATTTAAAACCCTCTCCCCTTATCAGATCGTTCTGAAATTTGGTCGATAGACTTGCAGTGAAAAAAAGATTAACTTTGTCATAGTCAAGCAGAGTCACGCATAGTAACGCGCAGTCACGCATAGATTAAAACCTCACTTCCCCTCATCCAATCGATCCGAAACTTTGTCCATAGACTTTTTGTGGCCAAATATTAAGTTTTAGATAGTTACACACTGTCACGCACAGTCACGGAGATACTCAAAACTCATATGCATAAGGGAAAAAAGAGTTTTAATAAAAACTTTGGTATTATGGGTAAGATTATTTTCTGGAAAGATATTTTACCTTCATATTTTTTTTTTTTAAAGAAATTAAACGCACAACTTTTGATGTTAGAAAAATAGTTTTTAGTTTTATTATCCTATTTTTTGGTTTGGCCGTTCAAGTTGACAAAAATATATTTTAATAAAAATTTCCATTGTCAATCAAGTTTCCATTGTCATTCATTGTATATTTGATCAAAAATGTAACATGGACACAGATACGTACTGGCGAACGGGCGGACAGCCGGAGAGCCGAACATAACAAAATTAACTTAGTGAGTCTGAATCTATGAGCATAATAAGCAGTGCTCGTAACATTTTTGCGCTGACTTAGCGTTTTTGAACTACCCAAAAGGCGTCTTTAAGGGGGGCAAGTTTTAACTTTTTTTTTAATTTTTTTATTATTTTTTCTGAATGTACAGCATGTCGAAAGTGTTGTGTCTAAATTTGTAAATCGAAGCAAAACTAACGAAGATAGCGTTTCAAGCGATTTGCCCTCGTACGGTATATCGTATATGTCTATTTTCGATTTTCTCGCAAACAACATTTTTGAAGTCCGTGAACATCATAACTCAAAATCTACTTGACTGATCCTTTCGAAATTGTATATAGTATTTCCACACATAAATCACCAGGTAATTAACAAAAGTTTTCTTTCTTTTTACCATACTTTCCCATTTTTTAACAACAAATTCAGCGAAATTTTATAGCAGAAATCACGTTTTTCATTGCAAAATACTGCCAAAAAAAAAATCTAAACAAGTAAGAAAATTATACTCGGTCTAGACCGACTATACGATACCCTATACCATGGCTTAGAGACCCTATCCCTTCGGTCCAACTAATTGGATATAGAAAATTGTTACTATTTTTTTAGGCTGCAGATATGAAAAAGTTCATATCGGGTGCTATATTTATATGGGGACTAAATCTAAAAATGGACCGATCCTGACCATGTGTGGTAAAGTCACTTATATTTTGAAAAAATATGTATATACAAACCACATTTGAGAAAAATCTGTGCAATTTTTTTGTTTTTTGGTAGATTTAATTGTAGATCGGGAAGCAGCTCTATATGGGGCCTATGACAAGGAATTGCCCATAGGGATTATGTTTGGACGACTGATTAATGGATGTAATAAACACATACACAGACCCAATTCGACCGGGATTTATATGATAATTTGGATATTATGACCAGTTTAGTCGATCTCATGGGGGTAATTTGTATGGGGACTAGGTCTGAACATGGACCGATTTTCACCAATTTCAATTTATATACCAAACTTCATTAACATTTGCGACCTGTAGTTTGATTAAAAGTTTACATGGACACATAGACAGACGGACAGACGGACGGACGGACGGTCCTCGCTAAATCGACTCAAAAAGTGATTCTGAGTCGATCGGTATAATAAAAGATGGGTCTAAGTCAAATATTTTTGGTAGTTGCAAACAGCAGTACAAAGTCATTATATCCAAACCACATA
Source organism: Cordilura impudica (assembly GCA_963682025.1). Lineage (NCBI taxonomy): Eukaryota > Metazoa > Arthropoda > Insecta > Diptera > Scathophagidae > Cordilura > Cordilura impudica. Next base: position 88,160,342 of record OY821519.1, on the reverse strand, counting down.
GTGGTATAGGGTATAAAAACAGGTCATGATTACCTCGGGAAACACATCGCCTTTTAAACACATTTGATTGTTTTTATACCCTATACACTATGTGGTTTGGGTATAATGACTTTGTGCTGCTGTTTGTAACAACCAAAAATATTTGACCTAGACCCATCTTTAATTATACCGATCGAATCAGAATAACTTTTTGAGTTGATTTAACAATGTCCGTCCGTCCGTCCGTCTGTGTGTCCATGTAAACCTTGTAATCAAACTGCAGGTCGCAAATATGAATATATTTTGATGAAATTTGACATGTAAGCTTTTGTCAGCCATGGGATGAATGCTGTTGAAATTGGTGAGAATCGGTCCATGTTCAGACCTAGCCCCCATAAATATGACCCCTATAAAATCGACATAAATTGACATAAGATCCAAATTGTCGTATAAATATTAATCAAATTGGGTTTGTATGTGTTTATTACATCCATTAATGAATAGTCCAAGAACGATCTCTATGGGACAACTCTTAGACATAGGACCCATATAGAGCTGCTTCCCGATCTTCACTTAAATCTATCAAAAACAAAAATATTGCACTGATTCATCTCAAATTTTGTTTGTATATATTTTCGCAAAATACAAGAGACTTTACCAACCTTGGTCAGGATCGGTCCATTTTAGGACCTAGTCTCCATATAGACGTAGCATCCGATATGAACTTTCTCATACCTGCAGCCAAAAAAATTAATAAAAATGCTACTCAAAATTGGTTTATGTTATTTTAAGAGATAGGGTCTCTAAACGCATGGTATAGGGTATCGTATAGTCTCGACCGACTATAATTTTCTTATTTGTTTTTTATTCCACATCATCCGGTAACGAGTTATGTTGCTCACCGTAAAACAACTTTTTTTCGAGGCGCCTCCGGAGATTCGCTGTCACGGACTTATTTATTAAAATTTTTAATTGAAAATGATTTCAATGTTATGCTATAACATATATAGTATATGAAATAAATAATCCAACGTTATTCATGTCTTCAAAAAAAATTATGAAAATATGCCTTTTTTCGACCTTAAAACCTTATCCCCCCCCCCCCCCCCCCACTCTCTTTAAAAATACTCTAAACAGGGGCTTTTAGTTTAGTTTTTTAGTGCTTTCAGCGCCTTTAAAATTCAACAGTTTATAATAAACTAAATCGTATAAAGTTGTTAAACCTCCTTCAAATTTAAACTTGTTGCTCAAAGAGATAATAATTAATTCCCTTATGTAAGAAGAATTATAAGTTGATTAACCAATATTCCGATATAATAAGAAAAATTCCGAAGTTAACCCCAACCAGATGGCATTCTATAGAAAGAGTCATTACAGCAATTCTGGATATGTGACTTGAGTTCAAAATGTAAAATCGTTGTTGTTAATGAAAAATTGTTTGAAAATGTAAAATCACTGTTGAGTTGAAAATGTAACATCGTTGTTGTTAATGCAAAATTGTTTGAAACGACACTGTAAAAAATATGTACGATGATTCCAAAAACTATATTTATATAACATACTGGGCTGAATTTTATCGTAAGAGCAAAGAGTGAATCCGGCATTCGAAGCCCAAAATGTTGACCGCACAGATAGGATAATTGCACTTACGGATGATTTTTTTTTTGCATGACATCGATCCGCTACTTAATTTGCTACTTAGTTCATTGTTTTACAAAGGCCTGTTTTGACAGTAATATTGAAGAATTGGACAAAGAATTAATAAACTAAAGTTAATTGAATTCAAAAAATCGCTTATTTACGAGCTAAGTGCTAAATTGCCATCAAATTTCAAAACATAACTTTTTTTTGCACAAAAACTATGAAGATATTATAAATTTTATAATAAAAAAATTGTAAAAGCTGAAGAAAAACAAGGAAGAAAATTAAGTAATTATAGAAAATAAGCATAAACCAAATTTGAGCGTTATTAATTTTTTGCGGATGTCAAAAAGTTCATATCGGTAGCTACATTTATGGTTGAATAATGGAACGATTCTGACCATATTTAAGCAAGATGACTTATTTTTCATAAAAACACACACAAACCAAATTTGAGAAAAATCTGTGGCATATTTTTGTTTTTTGATAGATTTAATTGAAGATCAGGAATCAGCTTCGTATGGGACTATGACTAAGAATTGTCCCATAGGGTTTATTTTTTGACTGCTAATAAATGGATCTAATAAACATACATAAACCCACTTTGACCAAGATCTATATGATTGTTTGGATATTATGGTAATTTATGTCGATCTTATAGGGATCACAAATTTCAATAGCGTTCATTCTATGACCTATAGAAGCTTGTGTACCAAATTTCATCGAAATATACTCATATTTGCGACCTTAAGTTTGATTGCAAAGTTTAAAAGTTGCAAAGTTTGTCTCAAAAATTTAAAATTGTGTAAATGAAAAAATACGGAAAGGACTGATTTATTTTGGACTGCGGTAGATAACTGCAAAAACTCAGTTAATGATTTCCCGATTTTAAAATTATCAAGTTTCGTTGGAGATATATATTATATAGATTTTTTAAAGAAAATTATAATCATCCTAGACCGACAATACGATACCCCACACCATGCGTTTAGGTCTCACTTATTGGATATAGAAAATAAGCATAAACCAAACATGAGTAAGATTTTATTAAATTTTTGCTTTCGGATGTGAAAAAATTCATTTCGGATGCTATATATGGGAACCAGGTCAAAAAATGGCCCGATCCTGACCATATTTGATACGATCACTTTTTTTTTGCAAAAACATACAACTACAACCAAATTTGAGAAAAATCTGTAATTTTTTTGTTTTTCGAAAGATTTAAGTGAAGATCGGGAAGGAGCTTTATATAGGTGGATTTGACTAAGAATTGTCCTATAGGGTTTATTTTTGGACTACTGATTAATAGATGTAATATTTTGTTTACACATGTTATAAAGAGTATAACAAGTCCAAATATTTTAATGTAAAGGTAAAACCGATGTGGAAGGTATTGATATCGCTGATAATAATACTGGTTTCGTTTTTGGTTAAGTCTTATGAAGTCTTCAATTTTATAATTACATATTTAAAATGTCAGCATAGAACATTACGTTTTATGATGCAACTCGTATTGAATGTGTTAAAGCGTTAATAAACAAAAATTAGCTTCTCAAAAATAAGAAAGAAAAAAAAATTAACTAAAGATGACACAAAAAACGTGCTATTGATTAAAAATAAAGATAATATCAAGATTAAAATAAACCCACAAATGTTAACAGGTCTTGGTACACCACGCAATACGTCTCTTACAATAACCTTAGATTTGGTAGTTGCAAAACTCTCTTAAAACCACTCTAGTTACTTACATAATATAAGAATAAAGATGGACAGATAATTACTCTTAAAAAAATCTAAATTTTAAAATATTTTTAACGTATCGAAAAAATCAACAACAGCTAATTAATAATAATAAAAAATTATGCTAAACGAAAGACTTAAGCAACAAACTTTTTTTTTATTATTTATGTTTATAAATTAACAAATCAATACTTTTATTAACAATAAACATTAGCAAACAGAATAATAATATTCTATAAAATTTTTATTTTTGCTGTTGGTTATTTAAAACAATAAGAAGCACCGATTGACAAGTATTTTTTAACATCCAAACAAAACAAATTTCATAATCTTTAACTAATTTGTTAATGACCATTTACTATAGCACTTAAAAATCATAAAACAAACAAAAACAAATTGTTAGTTAGCATTATGCATACGCAATACCAATACTTAACATTAACACCACAACATTAGCAACTATTGAAATTTGTGTCAAACTATTAACAACAAAATCAGCAAAAAAAAAAACTATAACTTTTGTAAGTCAAAAATTAAATGAGCTACAAAAAATAATTTATGGAAAACATTATATGCCTATATTTAGGTGTTTTTGTTGTTGTTTTGTTTGCTAGCAAACAATAGTAAGCAACAATAGTAAAGTTATAAAAAACCAAATGAGTGTTTTGTTAAGGTAAAATGTGTTATACTTTTTATGTATTTTCGTTAAAGTTTCCTTATGGTCTGTTTCAGTTTTTAACTTTGTTACAAATCTGTGCATAATTGAAAACTTATTTTAATATTCGCATCGAATCAAGTAAGCACATTATAGGCACAACATGATTACCCTATAAAACTGATGAATTTGAAGCTTCAATAAAAGCTCTTAAATTCAGTTTTTTTTTCTCACAGCATTTATATATCGTAAGAATTCCAAAAAGCTGTAAGTTATAAAAAATTCCAAATCGACTTTTTGATTGATTGTGATGAAAATTTTACACTCTTAAGACTAAAAATTACGATTTTATTAAAATTATAAAAGCCCTCAGTGCAAGTGCAAAATATTCATAAACCAAAAAGGTAACATACGCCTTTCGAAGAAAAATAAATAACAAACACAAGAGAAGAAATATATGTTCTAGTTTTTTTTTAAATTTTTTTTATAAACAGTTATTTTTCTGTTCCTGTGTTTCTAATAACACAATGCAACAAAAAAAAAAAACACTTTTTGTCAGAACTTGAATAGCGACCTGGTGAGGGTTGTAGGCCGAGGTGAGGACATTGAATAACGGTTTTCGAAGATTTTGAGTTATTTTGAAAAAAGTGTTCTAGGGTAGGTCGTAGTACATTAGTACCTATAACTCACAGTTTCAGACCGACTTCTAAATTTTTAACTGTTTTGGTAAGGCAGAGAATTAAGCTTTCACAAATTGTATGCATAGGATGTATATTCGAAGAAGTTAGGTACGTTTTTATCAAGTTTTCCATATTTTGTTTTTAATTTTTAAAAATCAATAATAGTTATTTAAATTTTTTTCTATGAAAACCTATTTCTTGCAAAGTGTTTTCAAGACAATTTTATATAGAAAAAACAAAAAGGAAATACTTTTTAAAATTGGTTTGTATTTACGAAAGTTATTAAACTTTTTCTAAAGTATAAATTTTCCAATTGCTGACTATTATTTTGGCAAACCACTTGTATATTTTTTTTAACGTTTAGAAATAAACAAAACAAGAGTTTATATAACTTATTACTATACACTGTCCCATAATCGAGCTCTATAGTATATTTCGTAAAAGCATAAAAGACATATACATTATATACAATTTTTAAAACTAATTATGATTTTTATACAAATTATATACATATGTAGTATTATCTGTCTGTACTAATGATAATTTTGATATAAATAAAATTTTTCAAAAACCTCACTTTTTTAAGCAAATAAGATAAAAGAAATATCCAAGAATTAAAAACAAAAAAAAAAGAAGAAGAAATTCCGGTACCTTATTTAGCCACCAGTATTTACTATTATTTAAGTTTGGAAGGATATTCTTGTCGCCACGAAAAATTCTGGTATCAAATATTTTATTTTCAACTGTAAGTTGATTGTTAGTGATAGCTTCTATATTGGCCCTTCTATAAATATGAAAAAGTATAGGGATGCTTGTTTCGTTTTGTTAAAACCTTTTCTATCCAGATATACGAAGGCCTCAGGTGGTATGTAGCCATTTCGTAACGTTGCAGCTATATAATCATCATTTACATAATAGGGTGTCATTATTAAATTGTTTTCATAGCACTCGCAGCTTTTTCTAATGTGATTTCTACACACAGAAAAAACATTAATTGGAATTTCGTTACCACTTCAAAAAATTTTTAGGTAATAACAATTTTTGCAGTTATTATTTAATATTTGACTATACAACAGATTTCTTTCAACAGCTATCATACAAACATAATCCTTCTAAAATTAAGGTAACTATAATAATAAAATTGGTTCCGTTTACCAATCAAGGTCTCTACATAAATTTTTAAACTAATTTAATTGATACAACTTCACTAAATGAAGTATAACATACTACAATCCTCAATATTGTTGATTGCAACTAATTGTTCTATTAGAACTACATTTTTTTAAACCGAAAATGTGTTAACAGATATTGTAACAAAATATTGGAAAAAATACTGTAATCAAATATTCACTAAGAATTAATTTTCAGTTATAATAACAGACAACCAAGTTTTTATCCTGTATTGGTATTTGGAACGGAAAGGGAACAGCTTGAATTAAATTCTATTGTAAATACCAAAAGAATATATTAATATGTGTATCCAGACCGAATTTTCGAATTAATTTGTCATTTTTTTAAAACAAAATAAAAAGAAAAATTTAAAAATTTTGTGAAAATTTAAGTTTATTTATGAGAATGTGTAAACAAAAATTCAATATTATTAAAAAAAAAAAAATATATATATATATATATATATATATGTTAACCTGAAGGCGTAATTGAGTACAAGTGACCATATACATGCCCAGATCTTAGTCGAGTACCTGTAAATGTTCCCGATTGCCGCATAACGAAAAAATGGATATGTTCAATTGTCAAGCTTTGATTTCGGTAACAACTCCTGACTTGTAAACGTAAATTCAACACTTTATCACTCGAACCTAAAACCTCGTGTGATTAACTACAAACGAATAATATTAAATGCTTCGTATTGCATCATGCGGTTTCAATGACCAGATGGAAAATGTATTTCACTGCTCATCTCGGTTCGAATGAATCGCAATGTATAGTAAGACAGTCTTTGTGACAGACATGAACCAGATTGGCTAAGTTTTATTTATGTGATTTTTAATTTTTTTTTTATTCATTTCAGTCAATATTTTTTCTTTTAGGAATGTTTGAGGAATATGCATTGACATGACGTAATATTAAATTAGTGAAACAACATAATATTTGTATTCCAAAACAGTAGTTGAAAAACTCGTAAAATCACAAATATTTGAATGAAACAAGGGATTCCTATTCAGTTTTGTTATTTTATTTTATAATTCAATATAAATTATATATGTTATTAATATATTATTATATCTTAATACAAATTTTGTTTTACTTTTTTTTTTTTATATTAGTAAAAATCCGATAATGGTTGTCCCAATCAATAAATATAACGAATAATTCCATTACACCGACTAAATATTACAATAAACACAATTGAATTTATATATAAAATCAATTGTGTTTTCCATTGTACGGTTACATATACTATACAATTCAATAACTACACCAGAATAATTCGACTGGCAACAAATTCGGTTGCAACAACGAATCTGTTTTCTGTGTGTAATTATGTGTATGATGAAATGATCAATTCTGCTTATTTTGGATGCATTATAAAGTTTTTGATTGCTTATATATTTCATAGCGCAGTGCAGGCTCTAAGGCATTTTCTTTCAAATTTCCGTAGTTTTTCCATATATGATGGTGAAACGTTAAACCAAATTTGGCAACAATAAGTTAAAATAGGACGAATTAAGGATTGATAGAAAAGAAGCTTGATCTCTGGTTTAATGTACTTGGAAAAGAATAGATTTTTGTACATAAAGAAAGCTTTTCTTGCTTTTGTTATTTGTAAATTAATATGTTCATTAAAGTATAGAAACTTGCCCAAGTGAATTCCTAGATATTTAACTGTCTGCTTATTAGGGATATATACACTTTTACTGGATTTTATACCAAAAGATTTCCGGTTATGTCTTATTTTATTGTTACACCTTCCTACAGGAGGATGGAATAGTATGTTTTCGCATTTATTTGTATTTATCTTCATTTGCCAATCAACAGCATACTTTTCTATAATATTAAAGTAACTTTGTAATTTTTCATTTATTTTATTAAATTTTTTATCAGCAATAATATTATTAACGCTATTTAAAAGGTCATAACTAAATATATTAAAATGTCTAGGAGAATTAACCGTTCCTTGTTGTAGTCCATTAACAATAATGAACTACTTTTGGCTAACTTCATTTTTATTGCATACTAAAAAGGATTTATTGCAAAGCGTATTATGAATTGAAATAACCAATTGAATTGGAAATTTGTATTTTAAAAGTTTATATATAAGACCAGGAATCCAAATGCTATCGAAAGCCCTCTCAATATCAACAAGACATGCTTCGTCTAAAGAGATTTATTTAAATTCCAATTGATATTGGAAACTAGTAGCTGAATTCTGTGTATTGTAATGTGTTTGTACTTGAACCCGAATTGTCTATCGTTTTTATACCCTCCACACCTCAGTGGCAGAGGGTATATATATGTTTGTCATTCCGTTTGTAACGCATCGAAATAAATTCCTGAGACCCTAAGCGAGACCGTTCGTCAAAGTGTTCACGAGCTATGAATGAAACTTTGATACAACTCTTGAAAAAATAAAATTTTTCAGTGTGTTTGTTCTTCGTATTGTTGAAGTCATTACCGTTGTGTTTATATTAACACTGCACGTGTCACATTGGCCTAAGCAAGTTTTACCACATATTTTTTTATCATTAAAATTAAATATTAAAAATTAATAAAAAATAAAAAATGGAAAATGAAAAATGAAAAATGGAAAATGGAAAAATAATAATAAAAATGGAAAATGAAATATGAAAAATGAAAAATTGAAAATGGAAAATGGAAAATGAAAAATGAAAAATGAAAACTGGAAATTGAAAAATTATAAATGAAAAATTGAAAATGAAAAATGGAAAATCAAAAATGAAAAATTGAAAATCGAAAATGGAAAATGCGAAATGAGAAATGGAAAATGAAAATGAAAAATGAAAATGAAAAATGGAAAATGAAAAGTGGAAAATGGAAAATGAAAAATTAAAAATGGAAAATGGAAAATGGAAAACGAAAAATGAAAAATTAAAAATGGAAAATGAGAAATGGAAAATGGAACATGAAAAATTAAAAATGAAAAATGAAAAATGAAAATTGAAAAATGGAAAATGGAACATGAAAAATTAAAAATGAGAAATAAAAAATGAAAAATGAAAAATGAAAAATTAAAATTGAAAAATGGAAAATGCAAAATGGAGAATGGAAAATGGAAAATGAAAAATGAAAATTGGAAAATGGAAAATGATAAATGAAAAATTAAAAATGGAAAATGGAAAGTGAAAAATGGTAAATGAAAAATGGAAAATGAAAAATGAAAATTGAAAAATGAAAAATGGAAAATGAAAAATCGAAAATGGAAAATGAAAAATGAAAAGTGGAAAATGGAAAATGAAAAATTAAAAATGGAAAATCGAAAATGGAAAATGAAAAATGAAAATTGAAAAATGGAAAATGAAAAATAGAAAATGGAAAATGGAAAATGAAAAATGAGAAATTAAAAATGAAAAACTAAAAATGAAAAACGAAAGATGAAAATTGAAAAGTGAAAAATGGAAAATGACAAAAAAAAAATGAAAATTGAAAATGAAAAATGTGGAGTGTATCAAAGATTCGGCCTAGCCGAATTTAACACTCTTACTTGTTTTTTAAATTATTTTTCGCCCAAAAAATTAATAATATTAGTATTTACACAGATTTAAAAGCTTTTACTTGTGTTCGGTAGCAAACTTATAGCTCTCAAATTTTTTGGATTGATGGTGTTTTTATCTTTCTTGGCCAACATCACAATTTTTGCAAGTTTCGAAGCTCGAAGGAAATATGAGTTGTTGAGCATGTTATTAAACAATGTGCAATATTCAAGATTTAAAACTTCCGGAAAATTTTCCACTTGTAAATTTAAAACTGTACAAATAGCTTAACCTACATTAACATTTTGTAGTTAAAAATTATTTTTTAGTCCTCTTACGTTTGTTCAACAAACCATCTGTTTCTCGTTTGAGAGACCACCAATAATTTTCCAGCATTCTTATGTGGCTCTTTCCATCGAAACGCTTTACCGTTTGTAAAATTTCTTAGCGAAATCGTTCTCCCTGCTCGTAACTGAATTGACAAGGTTTTAGGAATGAATTCGACATCGCATTTCAGCACAAGATTCTAGGAATTCATTTACCACTTCAACGTAGTTAGGACTTTTTTTGTTTTCCAAAAAGTTTTGACATATGGAAACAACACCATTACATGCTTTCTTTTCTATCTCATTAAATTTTCATCAAGCATAAATTTCCTAATTTGTGGTCCAATAAAAATAGCTAAAAAACAACATTAAGATCAAGTTAATATAACAGCATCTCAGATAAAAATGTTAAGTACCTCCTTTTATTTTGCCTTCACTTATTTGTGGGAAAACGTCGCCTTCTACATCCAACTGCTTTACAAACTTTTTCACAATAAACCCCATTCATCTATATTACATTCCAGAGGGATTTTTTATATGAAAACAGATTGACAATAAAGAAGGGTATATTTAATTCTGCATTACCGAATAAAGTAACTTGAGTTACTAAGGAAATACCAAAAAGTAACTGTGAATTTACAACAAACAAAACACTTTGCTTAATTAAGTTGATCAATTTGCTTGTTTAGTTAATTGTATTTTTTTTATTCATATTTTTGCGCTGGGGGAGAAAATGCTGAAAAAGGTAGCAATGAAATGTTGAATAACTTTCACGATTTTCATCCAATTTAAAAAATGAAAACCATGTTTTTTTAAAAACTAAATTTTTTTAAATATTTGTATAAATTTTTGTAAGCTTTCATATCAAAATAAGTGACAAAAAGCTACTAAGATCAAAAAAGTGATAAATTCTGTTTTTTTTTTAGATATTCTTAACAAAAACGATGCTCACAACTTGAAAATGTATCAAAAAATGCACGTCAGTTTAAAGCGTAATCAGTTTTCTTCCCAAAGTCTTTTAAAAAAAAATTAAAATCGGACAAAGACTGACTGAGTTACGTGTCGATAAGTTGACGGACATCACTGAAAACGTTTTTTTTTTAGAATAACTTCTGAATTTGAGGGTGTTTCAGAAATTTTTTGATACAATTTGTAATCTACCCAACGAAACCTATAACCCACGCTAGGTCGTTTTCCAAGTTCTTTTTTCACTGTAGCACCGTCTAATCTTTCTTGAAGCAAGCAGTTTATTAAAGTAAATGAAAAAACTCGCGTCTAAAGTTCATTAATAAAAAACTAGCAGACCCCTACCCTCGAAATTCGAGTGCAAATTCTGGGAAATTATATTGTTTCATTTAATAAAGACCCTAAATGTATGCTTATCAATTTTAGCCTATTCACAATTCAACATTAAAAATCGATTGCGTTATTGGTTATGGCTTTTATTCAAAATTACTTTTTAAATCCAACACAATTATTATTGTGAATTGAGGAAACAAACTCACAAACACATTAACAAATTTAATAAACACACACATATCATTGCTGCTAACACATACGCAGGTCTCAAAAAATGTAAAAATTCAAAAATCTGTAAATCTGGTGAACAGCTAAAAAGAAATACCTTTCAAATAAGAAACGTTTGATCAAAATCGGGTAAAATCTGTGGAAAAAATCATCGGTCACAAGAAATCGCCTTACCTATTAACATTATAGATTAATAATGAAACAAATTTATATAAATCAGTGAATTAAAATCTATATGTATATATAAAATTCATTTTCTGTTTGTTTGTTTGTTTGTTGGTTTGACCGCTATAGAAATTTGTATTTTTATATGGATTTCTCCAAAAATTTAGTACGCACGATCTCTGCACTCCATGTAAGGTCACCATCTGCTTCTTATCGGCCACGCCTACTTTTTCGCCCACTTTTTAAATACAATTCATTTTCTGTTTTTTGGTACATCTGTTCGCTATACAAATTTATATTTGTAAACAGATTTCCCAGCAATTTGGTACGTGTAATCTCTGTGCTCCAGGGAAGGTTACCATATACTCCCTACTGCCCACGCCTACTTTTACGCCCACTTTTATATAAAATTCCTTTTCTGTTTTTTCGTATATTTGTTCGCTATACAAATTTTTATTTGTTAACGGATTTCCCTAAAATTTAGTACACACGATCTTTGTACTCTAGGCAAGGTCACCATCTACTTCATATCGGCCACGCCTACTTTTATGCCCACTTTTTATATACAATTAATTTTCCGTTTTTGGTATATTTGTTCGCTACACAAATTTTAACTTTTCAACGAATTTCTCTGAAATTTGGTATACACGATCTCTATACCCCAAGAAGGTCGTCATATGTTTCTTACCAGCCACGCCTACTTCTACGCTCACTTTTTATACCCTATACCACTATGTGGTTTGGGTATAATGACTTTGTGCTGCTGTTTGTAACAACCAAAAATATTTGACCTAGACCCATCTTTAATTATACCGATCGAATCAGAATCATTTATTGAGTTGATTTAACAATGTCCGTCCGTCCGTCCGTCCGTCCGTCCGTCCGTCTGTGTGTCCATGTAAAGCTTGTAATCAAACTGCAGGTCGCAAATATGAATATATTTTGATGAAATTTGGTATGTAAGCTTTTATCGGCCATGGCATGAACGCCATTGAAACTGGTGAGAATCGGTCCATGTTCAGACCTAGCCCCCATACAAATTACCCCTATGAAATCGACATAAATTGCCATAAGATCCAAATTGTCATATAGATCTTACTCAAATTGGGGTTTGTATGCGTTCATTACGTCCATTAATGAGTAATCCAAAAATGATCCCCTTGGCCCCATATAGGGCTGCTTCCCGATCTTCACTTAAATCTATTAAAAAACAAAAATATTGCACTGATTCTTCTCAGATTTGGTTTGTATATATTTCTGCAAAATACAATAGACTTTTCCAAACATGATCAGGATCGGTCCATTTTTGGACCTAGTCCCCATATAGATATAGCATCCGATATGAACTTTTTCATATCTGCAGCCAAAAAAATTAATAAAAATCCCACTCAAATTCGGTTTTTGCTTATTTTCTATGTCCAGTTAGTTGGGCCTAAGAGATAGGGTTTCTAAACGCATGGTATAGGGTATCGTATAGTCGGTCTAGACCGAGTATAATTTTCTTACTTGTTTAATTTTCTTTTTTTAATTTTCTAATTTAATTTTCCCATTTTGGTTTTGTTAACATATTTTAATTTTTCAATGGACTACCCTCTCTTTACTTGCTGCTCTTGAGTTTACACCATTATGAATAAATATTGCCGTCTTGCCTTTTTTACTATATGATTTGTAACACCCCAGAATTAGAATAGATTTATTTCGTGATTAAACAGATACAGGTTGACTACCACTGTAGGATTACACCGTTGAGGTTAACTCATACAAATATTTCCATCTCGCCTTTTTAACTACATTGGAAAGCAACTTATTACAAATATTTCAATTTCATCGTTTTCACTGTATAAGTGAGTGGTAAAGGTGTAAAAAGAACTATTTGCAATTGTGACTTGCACATGAAAGCATAGCATATAGGCCGTACTAGACTAAACAGAACTCTAAAGAACCCGATCAGACCCAAATTCGTATCGAGTCTCAATGAGTTAGACAATCTGAGTCGAGAAATTCTGAAACACCTGAATAAACCCAATAACGTGTTGAAGACCAAAGATCAAGCCAAGCTTTGTTAAGAGAAGCGGAAATGCCTGAATCTACTCAAGTGCGTCTAGAAATCCAGCGGCTAAGACAAGCTCAGTCGAGGGAACGTGAAACTCCCGAAACGACTCAACAACGTTTTCAGGCCCAACGGATAATACAAGCTGAGTCCAGGGAATGTGAAGCTCCTGAAACGACTGTAATATCCCAACCAGAAAATTTTGTAAGTTGGTTCCTTCATTACAAGAGATTGTACGAAGAGTTTTTCCTAACATAACGTACGTAAGAGAAGAATCTCTTACGGTAGCAGGTATCCACTTAGAGTCTCCCGGTTTTTCTCATAGAAAATTATATGTCGCCTGCTCCAGAGTTGGGAGCTAGCACAATCTTTTCGTATAAGCACCAGGAGGAAAAACCAGAAACCAAAGCTCTAGAATAACTAAAATTCAAAACTTTTAGACATCATACACTCAAAATAATCCATGTATAAACATAGTTAGTTGTGATGGTAAGCACGCGCTCAGTACTTATTCCCAAAAAAAAAAATGAACTTATTCCCCGAAAAATTGGGGAATAACTTCACAATGAACAAATTGGCCAAATTTTTAAAAAAAATTTCCCATAAGAAATGAACACATTCCCCATACTGCTCTCAATATCTGTCCTGCAATAAACGTATTTAAAATCTGTATTCTTTTCAATAGCATAAGTTCGGTGCGCGGAAGCGGCGAGCGGACGCGACGCGCTCGCGGAACGCAGCTTAGCTGAAATATCGGAATGATCTGAAAAATATAATTTGGCAATTAATATAAGTTGACAACAACTGCGCGGCAGCACTGGTGTGGCTGCTAAACGCGCGGACGCGAACGCGACGCGCTCTCGGAACACAGCTCAGCTAAAATATCCGAATGATCTGAACAGTATATTTTGGCGATTAAAATAAGTTGACTACAACTGCGTTGTAGCACGGGTGTAGCTGCCAAACGTTCGGACGCGGATGCGACTCGCTCGCGGAACACAGCTCAGTGAGAAGTCTTAAATAAATACTATACATATATTATAAGCAGTTGCTTAAAGGAACCTTGCGGCACAATTTTAAACGTCGCATTTATTTTCCATTTTTGAAACTTCTATGAATTTGACGTCTCTGCTCAATGATGATCACTTATTGAATGAAGTAATTCAATTTTTAAAAGTTCTGATTCCTTTCATTTGCAAACGATGCCGTTATATTTGAGTTTTACAAAATAAATAAAC